>JAJMGT010000017.1:0-343054 GCA_030582715.1 Kodamaea sp. yHQL449 | reverse complement strand
TGAGGAGTGAGGAGTGAGAAGTGAGAAGTGAGAGAGACAGAGAGAGAGAAGTGAGAGAAAGAGAGAGTGAGAGAAAGAGAGAGAGAGAGAAGTGAGAGAGGGAGAGAGGGAGAGACTAGGGTGAGCGAGCAGTGAGAGTGTGAACGAGGAGAGAAAACTAGAGCCTCAATGCCAGTACTGGTACTGCGTGTCTGACTCCCGAAGGTACAGAAAGTACGAGTACCAAGCGCTACCAAATGCGACCATGCTCTGCAGCCAAATATCTGAATCACATATTGAAAAATTACTCAATACCACCACCATAATGCGTTTATTCCATACGTTGCTACTTCTTGCAACCGCACGGTACTCACGTGCGCTGGAGTCCAACAACCTAGCAGTCAAGCTTGAAGCGCCGTGGCTCGACACTGGTTTCGAGTTGAATTTAATTGAAAGCGTGGCTGCACAAAATCAAACGTTATATGAACCAACACTTTTAAAACTTTTTGGAATTTCAACAGATGATGATGAAGATGAACTTTTGGACCTTTCTGATGAATCAAAGTACCATCACGTGGTCAAGTCTTTGAATTCAAATCAAAAAAGTTTTGTTGATTTTGATTTGGTTAATAAAATTCATTCTCCACGTATTCAAGCTCATTATAATCATTATACCGAGATTGAAAGGACATTTGGCGACAGATTGTTTAAAGAATGTGCACAAGATTCATTTGGACGTCAATTGTTGAAGAGTTCAAAGGATACTCTTGAATCATGGGTATTATATAATGATCAAATCTATTGTACGGCAGATGATTTATTTGCACTTCGAACTGATAAAAAAAAGTATACTGTTAAAATGACCGAATTTGATAGAGTGATTGGTACGAGCGAGACTTCTCCATTATTGATTTTTTATGCGAACCCTTCATCTTCTGAATTCATCCCAATCTTCGAGAACTTATACCAAAGTGCCACCTCGGGGAAAATCAGGTTTATATGGAGGTATATACCTTCAAAATCAACCTTAAATGATGAACTCGGTGGTTATGGTGTTGAAGTATCTGTAAAAAAATCGGATTATAATGTGATTGATGAGAATGATGTCATCATCAAAGAAACAATTAAAAAGACTTTACAAACCAATTTTAAACTTGAAAAAGATTTATGGAGAATCTTAGAATCAACAGAGAGTCCGGGGGTAACGGATTTGAATGATTTCGGACTTAAATTATCTTCATTTATTTTATCAAATTCATATACAAACATTACAAAATATGAATTATTGGAAATTTTATTACTGAATTTACCAAAATTCACATCTTATATCACTTCCAAACCTAAAATTTATGAGAATTTCAAAGAACAAGTGAGTGAAAATGAACAAGTTGGAGTTTCTAGCGATTCATATGGGATCTATATCAATGGATCCCCCATCCATGAACTCGAGCTTGATATACTCAAATTGATTCAAAAGTTGAAAGATGAATTGGAAATAGTAAATAAAATCGTTTCATTGGGATTCTCCATTGAACAATCAAAATTCTTAATCATTAAATATGCACTTTTAACCGCAGTTAAACAATCTCAATTTAGAAATGGCAATACGGTGATGGGTTATAATGAAAATAGATTTAAATTATATAATCACCAATTTGTATCTGGAGCTTATAAAAAGAAAAAGGGTGTTGTTTTCTTTAATGATATAGAAAAAGATGGAACTTATGAACAATATTCATCAAATAGAGAAGAAACTTATTTAATTCAACGTTTAAAATCAAATCAAATCCCTCCATTAAGAGAAAACGTTCATGATTTGATTTTTGCTTTAAATTTTGGTAATAGAGAACAATTACGTGTACTTTTTGCCCTTTCAAAAATGATCTTAGATACTGGGATCCCACAACAATTGGGAGTGATTGCAATTGGAGATAATGAAAGAGATCGTAAATTGGCCGAGATCTTTTACTTTATTGTAGACACTTCAAAGTCTCCAGAAGCTTTGGCTTTTCTTTATAAGTATTTTGAAACCAAAGATGATAAAGAAGTTGATACTTTAATAAATTCAATCTCAATTCCAGATGAATATGAATTTAATCCTTCAACTTATAAAGAAACTTTGAACAAATTTTCGATTGAAAAAGCATCGGTTATCTTCAATGGTGTCATCCATGAATTAACATCTCCTACTTGGCAGATATCAATGGGTAAACAATTGAGTCAAGACATAGCCTTACTCAAGCATTACTTACGTAGTGGGAAGGCCCATAATAAATCGCTCAAGAGTTTACTTTATGAAAACGCCAAACATGAAAGAAACCTTCGAATCATTCCTATTGATCCAAGTGATGCTGTGTACAAGTTTATTGACTCAGAATTGATTCAAAATTCAATAGCTTTCAAACCTTTGGATAAACCTTCAAACGATCAAACACCTGGGAACTTTTGGATCATTGGTGATTTTAATAAAAAAGTTGTAGTCAATCAATTGAAGAATATTCTTGAAAAAATCAAAAAATCAAGCCACCCGCTTCAAGTTCGAGTCCTCAACACTGGACTTGAGATTTCTTTGATAAATGATTTGCAAACTCTGTACAATTTGAACAAATTAAGCCTGAAAGATATCGATGAGATCATTACCAAATTAAACACTTTTCAACCGATTGAATCTGGTAAAAAACTGATGCAAATCTTGAATCTTCTTGAACAAAAAAAATTACCTGTTCATCATGATTTTGTCTTGTTCAATTCTCGTTATTTTAGAATCTCCACCGAATTGACCTCGAAAGATTTAGACTTAATATTGGAGTATGAATTCAACCAAAGAATCAGTGTTTTCCATGATTTGATCATTGCTTATCCCGATATTTTCGATTATAAATTCATCAATGAATTCAATACAAAGACTTATGATAACTTTGATTGGTTTGATTTGATGAGTAGTGTAGTTACGAAATCCTTCCATGTTGATGACCAATTCTTTGTTACTGATGTTTTCCGGTTTGATTTTAGTTCATTAAATATGAAATATTCTTTGGATTTGAATTATGAAAAGAATAGGGAAATCGATATCTTATTAATAATTGACCCTGCAGACCCATACTCTCAAAAGTTGGTGAGTATAATCAACTCAATTAAGGATTTGACGTTTGTTAACGTCAAGATATTGCTTCTGCCTAGACTTGAAGAACCAGCCACTTTAGATAGATTTTATCACGGAGTTTATCCTCGTGCTATTCCCGAATTTAATAATGGGAAATGGAAAAGTCAAAGAAGAACAAACATTGTTAATTTACCCGAATCCGAAATCTTATCAGTTGAAATGGATATACCAAATTCTTGGATCAGTGTGACCAAGGATTCTTGTGTTGATTTGGATAACATCAAATATGATAATCTCATTGATAAACAAATCTACAGTACTTATCAATTGAAGAGTCTTCTTATTGAAGGATATGCAAGAGATATTCAAACAGCAACCCCACCAAATGAACCTGTATCAATACAGATTCAACAAAATGAGAAAATAGTAGATACAAATGTGATGTCAACTAGAGGATATTTCCAATTACAAAGTGAACCTGGAACTTGGGAATTTGGTCTTAAATATTCGAATTATTCCTTATTGTCTGCTACAAATAGTAAATTTATGATCAATAATCAACCACTTGAAACGGTTAAAATCAATGTATTTAAATTATCTGGTCAAACACTTCAATTAAGATTGCAAAAACAAATTCACCCAACAATTGAAAAAACAATTGATGATACTATCAATGTTTTTTCAATTGCAAGTGGTCATTTATACGAACGATTAATTAGTATTATGATGGTTTCTGTTTGTAATTCAACAAAAAATAATGTCAAATTTTGGATCATTGAGAATTTTATTAGTGGGGATTTTAAACAATTATTACCTCAATTATCTAAAGAATATGAATTTTCTTATGAATTAATTACTTATAAATGGCCTTCATTTTTAAGAAAACAATCAGAGAAACAAAGAACAATTTGGGGTTATAAAATATTATTTTTAGATGTTTTATTTCCTCAAAATCTTGAAAAAGTTATATTTATTGATGCCGATCAAATAGTTCGTGGAGATTTAAAAGAATTAAATCAAATTGATTTAGAAGGTGCACCATATGGATTTACACCAATGTGTGATTCACGTGAAGAAATGGAAGGATTTAGATTTTGGAAACAAGGATATTGGTCAAAAGTTTTAGGAGATGATCTTAAATATCATATAAGTGCAATGTTTTTAATTGATTTAAGCCGGTTTCGGCAATTAAAAGCGGGTGATAAATTACGTTCGCATTATCAAAAATTATCGGCCGACCCACAATCTTTAAGTAATTTAGATCAAGATTTACCAAATAATCTTCAACGTCTGTTAAAAATTAAAAGTTTACCACAAGAATGGCTTTGGTGTGAAACTTGGTGTTCAAATGATTTTTTAAATCTGGCAAAAAGTATTGATTTATGTAATAATCCACTTACAAAAGAGAGTAAATTAGATCAAGCAAAGCGGTTGATTCCCGAATGGGAAATTTATGATTCAGAAATATCGGGTCTCCGCGAACGCCAAAAAGAGCAAAAAATTGTTAAATCCGACAATCAAATTGATAAAATTGAACATAATAATTTACTCGATGATTTAAACGATCAATATGAACATGATGAATTGTAAATTAGTCCCCCTTTTATTATTTCATATGCAATATAACTTGTCTTGTGTAATTTAAAGTGACTCACTTTCACGTGTTATTAGATTAGTATTTTTTATCTGCAGTCCGCGCCGATAAAGAATCTAAAATTGCGGCCAAAATTATTTTAAGGCTTTATATATATAGTAGTTAAAAATTCGCTCTAAAATATTTTAAAATTTAATTAATTAACTATGAAGATTTCTGATAAATTGAATCAAGCTCATTCAGGTCCACATCCACCTCCAGCAACTTTTTCATTCGAATTTTTTGTTCCTAAAACTTCTCAAGGGGTTCAAAATTTGTATGATAGAATGGATCGGATGTATGATTTAAATCCAATTTTTATTGATATTACTTGGAATGCAGGTGGTAGATCTTCTTCATTAACAAATGAAATGGTTTATACATCTCAATCAACTTTGGGATTGGATACTTGTATGCATTTAACATGTACTAATATGAAGGTTGAACTTATTGATGAAGCCTTGGAAAAAGCTTATGCATCTGGATGTCAAAATATTTTGGCTTTAAGAGGAGATCCTCCTTTAGATGGTTCAGAATCTACAGGAGATTTCAAATATGCTAAAGATTTGATCAAATATATTCGTATTAAATATAAAAATCATTTTAATATTGGAGTTGCTGCATATCCTGAAGGACATCCAGAAGAAGGAAATGAAGAATTAATTTTGGATTATTTAAAACAAAAATGTGATGTAGGAGCTGATTTTATAATTACTCAAATGTTTTATGATGTTGAAAATTTCATTCTGTGGTGTTCAAAAGTTCGTAAAATTGGTGTTCAAATTCCAATTATTCCTGGTATTATGCCAATTTCAACTTATGCTTCATTTATGAGAAGAGCAAAATGGTCTCAAATAAATATACCAAAACATTTTTTAACTACTTTAGAATTAATTAAAGATGATGATTACCTTGTTAGAGAAAAAGGTACAGAACTTGTTGCAGAAATGTGTCAAAAATTACTTGATTCAGGTTATATAAATCATTTACATTTTTATACAATGAATTTAGAAAGATCAACTATTATGGTTTTAGAAAGATTAAATATTATTGAACCTGTTAAATCAAATGAAATGGTTTCTGGAAATCAAATGCCTTGGAGAAGATCTTTACATCCTCAAAGATTAAAAGAAACTATTCGTCCAATTTTTTGGCAAAATAGAAAATATTCTTATATTAGTAGAACTTCAACTTGGGATGAATTTCCAAATGGTCGTTGGGGTGATTCAAGATCTCCTGCTTTTGGAGATATTGATTTATGTGCTGCAGAACTTTTAAGACAATCTCCTAAAAAGGCTTTGGATTTATGGGGAGCTCCTTCAACAATTGAAGAATTTGGTGAAATCATTGTTTTATATTTAAAAGGTCAATTGGGATCTTTACCTTGGAGTGATGGTCCAATTGGTGATGATACTTCTGTTATTATTGAAAATTTGATTCAATTAAATCGTAAAGGTTTTTTCACTATGAATTCTCAACCTTGTATTAATGCAATTCCATCTTCAAATTCAAAACATGGTTGGGGTCCTAAAAATGGTTATGTTTATCAAAAGCAATATTTGGAATTCTTATGTCATAAAAATGATGTTTCAAAATTATTAAATAATATTGATAATTATAATCAATCTCAAAATGATACCACTTGTAGTGTCATCACTTATTATGCTGTTGATAAATCTGGTCAATTGACTACAAATTCAAATGATGAAGATATTAATGCAGTAACTTGGGGAGTTTTCCCTGGTGAAGAAATCTTACAACCAACCATTGTTGAAAAGACTTCTTTTTTGGCATGGAAAGATGAAGTTTATACTTTATTTTCAGAATGGGCTAAAATTTTTGAAAGTGGTATTTTGGAATTAGAACAATCAAAAGCTTCAAAATTTGTTGATTTTATTAACAATTTTAGTGAAAACTTTGTTTTATGTAACTTAGTTAATAATAACTTTATTGACGATAACCAAACGATTTTTAACTTGATTAACGAGTTGAAATGATTCTTTTTTTTTTTTTTGTTTTCAGTCTTGAAGAGACATCACGCAGGATACCAAAGTACTCAACATACTTTAATCGTTCAATAATTCAACATATTGTTTCGATCTATATTCAAAGGTCCAATAAATGCGTTCCCTTATGATTTACGCTTACGAATCGCATTGGGAATGAACTTTGTTCAACCCCATCACATCATTTATTTCATTTCAACATTTAATTTACTTCATCGTCCTATTTTTTAACTACTTTTTGGGTTTCATCATATTTTCTTCTGTTTATATTTTCTTATGAGATCCAAGTTTTCCTGTGTATTTCTGGCATCCTCAACGGTATGGTTATAAAGTTTTTTTTATACTCAATAAAATCATTTGATATTGTGTAAAAATTTACATTTTGTACTACTCTTGTATTGCACAAAAAAGATAAATAATAGAGGTTTACTTCTTTTCTTTGTTATGGATTCTGAGAGGAAGAAATGGCGTGTGAATCTTTCTGGCTCATAATATTGACTGAAAACTTTAAGCAGTGAAACATTCTCCTTATACAGTTTGTTCCAAGTAGAATCTCAGTAACGTGCTGCCTGTAGAGAATTTTCTAGCCCAAGAACTTTAGAGTGGAGAGAATCCGTAACTGTTTTATTTGCTTTCACGTATGACAAACACAGAAGCAAAGATTATCTACCTACCTTATTAAATAGCCAGAATACTTACTTAATGAATAGCCAGAATACTTACTTAATAAATAAGTCACACCAATCTACATTTCAAGTTATTATTCATTAATTTTTATGGCTAAACTTATCACTTCTAGAAACTGCGCTACTACGTTAACTTCCTCCTGCTTCCGAAAGTCAAGAGCATGCCTTGTTTCAAGCGAGTTATTTTCTAACCCATCTTTTTGTCAAGTCTTATTCCCTTTTCTGTTAATCTGAAATGTGGTGGTGGTTTTTGATTGAAAAAAATTACCATATTTGATAGTGTCAATGCCAATACGTTTACACACAAAACTGGCCGCAGAAAATTTATTTTCATTTTTGTGACTATTTTTCGCAGCCAAAAAAAAGCGAGAAAATATTAAGTACTTGTTAGAAATCAAAGGAATAGTCGAGTTCAGACTCAATCAGAAAGGTGAAAAATCTTAAGCTTGTTGAGGAAATTGTCAATTTAAATGTGAGAAAGAATTTTTAAATCCTTATTTACTAAAAGAGGATTAGCTTTGTCTGTCTAATCTTTAAAAAGATAGATCTATCCAGTGTTTTACTACTCTGTATAACCATTCTTAAAACGTAGTAATAAATTTAGTTGTCTATTAATTGTTTATTAAAAATATAAAGTTTAACCGAAAAATGTCTGCATCTATAACCCGTGCTTCAAGCATCTAAATAGTAGTTATGAATAGACTCCCGCTATTGTATGAGAAGAAAGTAATTGAAAATTTTGAAAAGATAGTCAACGCCATTTGAAAGAAAGAAAGGCGTATGTGCTGCAAGTATGAAGAATTTGAAAATTGCACTCAATTTAAAAAAATGAGAATAAAAGGATAGAAGCAACGGTAAAAAAACCAGTTGCAGGTAAGTTCATATTGGAAGCAGCACCTTCGTAAGAGCTGACAGCAGCAACAGAGGATTTAGCTGCAGGAGAGACTGATGAAGAAGACTCAGGCGAGACAGCTGGAATAACAGTAGAAGTATTTGCTTCAGGAGCTGGAGCTGGGCTCTTTTCAGCAGCAGCAACAGATGATTGTCTTGGGACGGTAGAAGTGGTAACAGTAGCCAAGGTAGTCACTTCTGGAGCAGAAGAAGAAGTAGCAGAGGCAGAAGGAGCAGGAGCAGAAGAGCCAGAGATAGTAGCGGAGGTAGTTGGACCAGGGGCAGGAGCAGTAGAAGAAGCTGGGACTGGACCTTGAGATCCAGGGTTCTTTTCAACAGTGACAGCAGAAGAAGCTGGAGCAGACTGGGTAGTTTGAGTTTCACTAGTAGGAACAACAGTTTCAACACTGGTCAAAGGACAGTAGGTAGTGTAAACAGTAACATTTTCCTCAGTAGTAACAGTTACCTCGGTAACACCTGTTTGAGTTGTTTGAGTGTGACAGCCAGATTCTCCACAGGAAGTAATAGTAACAACAGTAGTAGTTGGAGCAATGTGAGTGATGGTCTTAGTAGGAGCACTGGTTGCAGGAGTAGAGGTTTCAGCAACAGCCGATTCTGAAGCAGAAGACTTTGGTCCCGAAGTAGACGAAGCAGCAGATGAACTTTCAACTGGAGTAGAAGAAGCGGCAACAGATGAGCTTTCAACTGGAATAGAAGAAGCGGCAACAGATGAGCTTTCAGCTGGAGTAGAAGAAGCGGCAACAGATGAACTTTCAACTGGAGTAGAAGAAGCGGCAACAGATGAACTTTCAACTGGAGAAGAAGACTTTGAACCGGGAGTAGAAGAAGCGGGAACAGACGATTCTGGAGCAGATGTCTTTGGTCCCGGAGCAGATGAAGCAGCAGATGAGCTTTCAACTGGAGTAGAAGAAGCGGCAACAGATGAGCTTTCAACTGGAGTAGAAGAAGCGGCAACAGATGAACTTTCAACTGGAGAAGAAGGCTTTGAACCGGGAGTAGAAGAAGCGGCAACAGACGATTCTGGAGCAGATGTCTTTGGTCCCGGAGCAGATGAAGCAGCAGATGAGCTTTCAACTGGAGTAGAAGAAGCGGCAACAGATGAGCTTTCAACTGGAGCAGAAGACTTTGAACCGGGAGTAGAAGAAGCGGCAACAGACGATTCTGGAGCAGATATCTTTAATCCCGGAGCAGATGAAGCAGCAGATGAGCTTTCGACTGGAGCAGAAGACTTTGGAGCTGGAGCAGACGAAGAAGCAGAAGAGCTTTCGACTGGAGCAGAAGACTTTGGAGCTGGAGCAGACGAAGAAGCAGAAGAGCTTTCGACTGGAACAGAAGACTTTGGAGCTGCAGCAGAAGAGCTTTCGACTGGAGCAGAAGACTTTGGAGCTGGAGCTGACGAAGAAGCAGAAGAGCTTTCGACTGGAGCAGAAGACTTTGGAGCTGGAGCAGACGAAGAAGCAGAAGAGCTTTCAACTGGCGTAGAAAACTCTGGGACTGGTACAGATGAACTCTTTGACGTAGAGGAGACAGCTGATGAAGTTGGGACGGGAGTAGAATGCTCTGGGGTTGGAATAGAAGAGCTCTCACATTCAGTTGTGGTTTCCTGTGGAGTTGAAGTAGCAGCGACAGAAGAACTCTCAGATTCAGTTGTGGTTTCTTGTGGAGTGGAAGTAGCAGCGACAGAAGAACTCTCAGATTCAGTAGAGCTTTCTTGTGGAGTGGAAGTAGCAGCGACAGAAGAACTCTCAGATTCAGTAGAGCTTTCTTGTGGAGTGGAAGTAGCAGCGACAGAAGAACTCTCAGATTCAGTAGAGCTTTCTTGTGGAGTGGAAGTAGCAGCAACAGAAGAACTCTCAGCCGGGGTAGAGCTTTCTTGTGGAGTGGAAGTAGCAGCAACAGAAGAGCTCTCAGCCGGGGTAGAAGGCTTTGAAGTTGTAGCGGAGGTTGTTTCAATTGGAGTCGTGGACTTTGGAGTTGTGGCTGGAGAAGAAGAAGAGGTTGTGGTTGCCGTCAATGGACAGTAAGTTGTGAAAGATGTGACATATTCATCAGAAGTAAGAGTAACAACAGTAACACCAGTGTGGGTAGTGTGGGTGTCGCAACCACCATTGTGGCAAGAGGTAATTGTAACAATAGTCGACAAAATATCAGTCTCAGTGATGTAAGAAGTTTCTTCACTTGGTGGGGTAGTTGATGCAGTCGACGAACTTTGCACACTCGAAGATTGAGCTTCAGAGGTTGGAGTTGGATGTGGTGGGAAGTCATCCGAGCAATCTGTGGTTGGAGTTGGGGTTGGAGTTGGATGTGGTGGGAAATCATCCGAGCACTCTGGGGTTGGGGTTGGAACTGGTTTAGTAGTGGCATCAATACAGTCTTCGTCGCCCAAAATACCATTTTTATCACTGCCCAATTGAGCAGCAGCGGCCGTGATAAAAGTTGCAATGGCAATACTAGTTTGAAATTTCATATTAAGGATTTTTTGAAGCGAATGTAGATCCAATTAGATTGATGAAAAAGAACTAAATTATAGAATTTGGCGAGAACAAGTCTCATACTTATACACTTTCAATATGCAACAAAGAGTTAGATTATTTCATGTTTCCCATGCATTGTTACCCTTGTATTTGCATCCATAAATAATAAAGTATTTTTCTGAAACAAATTGCAAACGCCATATATTACGAGACTAGGGTTTTATTATTTTTGTTTGAAATCATTTGTGATTTATTATTTGTTTGTATTCTTTTGTGTAACCCATCGTAAACACGAATAGAGAACCCGTTTAATTGATGCCGCTTATGGGATTGTTTTATAACATGTAAGGAGAATGCTCAAACGAAATATGCATGATATGTTGCAAAATAAGAAAAAATAATCATCATACAGAAAGCGGCGAAAAAATAATTTTGTACCGTTTTGCAAATAGTTAAATAATATTTTATACCAAACCGAGGTGGGAAAACACACCAGACGAGAATAATCCAAGTCTTACAATTGGATAGTTTGTAGCCCCTATAAGAAGTACATTATACTGATAGCTATCGGCGCATTTTTGTTGTCAGTGTAAACCAATTGGAGAATTTCGTAGTCAAACATTCGACAATAATAAAATATGCTAGTGGGTAATTCTGATAGGCATTCGCGCTTTTATTCGAATTTTCCTTCATTTTCAGATCAAATTCCGTTTCTGAAAAGAATAATAGAAAAGTTTCGGATTGGTGGAGCGAATAAAAACTTTAATTGAACCCTACATCTAGAGCGTTCGAATCGGCCGGCATCCGAAATTGCATTCGTATCAACTATAATGTCATCTGCGAGCAACGACAAGAAATGTACAAAATTTTAAGTACATTTTGATTGCAATGCAAGTTCGCCAAAAAAATTTTGTGCCTTGAAATAAGAATTAACATCCAAAGTTTAAAAATAACTACGGGCCATAAAACGCAGGATTAGCACTTTGAATCTCAAACATAAAATTTCTCGTCTACAAGGTTGACCTTAAATCGTCTCTATTAATAGAATGGTCAATCTCGTTTAAATTGGTGGTAGTCAAGACAGTATAAAAGAGAATAGATGCAAATGACTCTCGCTGATGCTATGATATCTGGAATTTCCATACATATTAGTATTAATTACCTCGTATATTATTATCTCACAGTTAAAGTATTGTCCTCGGCATCAATCAATCAGGTCCCACATCTGCTGATCCAATTATTCATGTTGATTTTGTACCTCATTACCTCTCTCGTTAACGTAGCTAAATTGGTACAAAAAAAATAAATTAAGCGAGAAAACAATCATAACAATAATAAACCGAATCAAATCGTAGACAAAATTATGCCTCAAAAGGAGGAAAACAAAAAGACGGCTACTGGGTATTGTTGATTCAATTGTTGAACATAACTATGACCGAATTACAAATATAGATGCACCCCGCTAAATCAATGTAAGACCAGTGTATGTAGCTTTCTCATTAGCAACAAATTTACGTTGAAACATAGACAACTACAAGTTGAACTCTTTGTTCGTGACATTCCGGTCAAGTTACTCAAAGGCTTTGGCCGAATCGTATATTTTATAGTGATTTGCATACAGACGAAAACGCGGTTAAAGCTTGATTACCCCTCCGTCATCTCATGTGCAGCTTGGAAGTGACAACTTTGCGGATCCAATTTGGTCTAAATAGTCGTAATACTTGAGCTTATAATATTATTATTTAGGGCTAAGTACCAGGAAAATAAGTACCAGGAAAATAGTATTCAACAGGAAAGTCGAAACGTCCGAGCAATTAGTATTTGCAGAATTTGATCAAGCAATGTTTTTAAAGGAAATTCGGTACTCTTAAAGGAAATCCGAGTCCTCGGCAAATTAGTAGTAAATCTATTAGCTCTAAGCGACAAACTAGCAGATTTTTGCAGTAGTCTCGAAACGCAGTAGTTTTCCTGGGACTGGTCGTCTCGAGCAAAAGCTTTAGATTTCTTGTGGTCGTCTTTAGGACCGACCTTCCCCCGCGGAATGCTTCGCTGCCGTGACAGCCTGCGTGTTCTAAATTTAAACCAAATTAGTCCTCCCTGCCTCAAGAGAGAATTTGTTGAACCGTAACATTCGGCGTCTCACTTAGTTACTAAGTCAGACAGTCAGTCACTTAGTCAGTCAGTCAGTCACTTAGTCACTTATTCTGTCAGTCACTTAGTCAGTCAGTCAGTCACTTAGTCACTTATTCTGTCAGTCACTCAGTCCTTAGTTACTCCTCACTCACTCACTCACTTGCACCGCTCGTTCGTGCTCTAATCCAACGTACCCATTCTCCAAACTTCTAATCCCATTATCTTAAACTTTGCAAACTTTAAACTTGCCGATTCGTCACAAAGAACTTCGTTTCCAAACGTATCACAAACACAACTAACGCCTCGATACATCGATTTGTCTATCCATAACCCGTTTCGACCGTTTGATGACCCTATTGATATACATTCATGGTTCGAGTATATTGTGTTTGTGTTAAGACCCGTTTGCATAAATGCCTTAAACCTAATGTGATGTACACCCGGATCGGGAGTCTTCGTATCAAGATAATCCGAAGCGAGTTTTTCTTGTGTTGTTGAATGGTTAAGTTCGTGTGGATTATATTTCTCACATTTCCATAAAAAGCATTCTCCATTACCATAATACCTTTTTTGTTCAACAGGCCTTAAATGCTCATTCAAATAACATCCAAACTTGTTGTTATTCAGATCCTTGATAATGAGAACATAAGCTTGATGTCTACGATATTCAGACAAATTAGTATGTGGGCTAACATGTGAGAGGGTGGCAGCACGAACTATTGAATCGGCATACCCTTCTTGTGGTTTATCTTTTCTGAGCTGTGCCAATTGATAATCAGGATCACTATTTCGATATAAAGTCTTTAATGAAATCCCGTGTTGTTCGAGTGAATAAACCAATTCCCAATCCTCGTATAATTGGTTTCTAGGAGTGGCAAGACTTCGTATATTTTCTGCAATCTCATTAGTCATTAATCTATGTTTAGTCAGTGGGTTATACCCTTTTAAACTTATTGGCGCTAATGGTGGGAGCGAATTACTTTTCTGGTGCTCCACTGGTTCGTGTTCAATTGATGGAGTTGATGAGTTATTCCGACCTAATAATCTATCGAAAAGTGTAGAAGGTCTTCGAAGTTTGATTTGAGGCGGATCAACTTGTTCAATATCACAAGAACTTGAATTTTCACTCAATTCTTCAATCTCTTCTTCTAAATCTTGTTCATTTTGTGTTTCAATCATATCTTGAATTCCATCCGATTCTTGTTCTTTATTTCTTCTAAATATTCTAAAGGACATGTTTAAAGAAAAAGTGATGTGATTTGTTACGTGTTTTTTTCCCCCGTTGTTTTCTCAGGTTTATATCTTGACTTGTTTAAAACAGCAATGATTCAGGTTTATACTTATATACTGCATATATAGATCTTACAAATTAGATTCAAAACGAACTAGCCCCGCCAATAATTCAACTCCAATTTTGATACTATCAATAAAAAAAATTCCGGGGAAACTCGCACAAAGTTTTGTATCAAGTCCAGCCATACCAGCACATCCCAAAAGTACACAATTAACTTCTGAATATTCCTTTAGAATCATTCGAACTCGATCATGGATTTTTTTATATTCTTGAGGATCATTTAAACTTAATACACTTATATCCAAAGCTTTTGTAGGCTTAAATTTAGCGGGGAAACTACCACCAACAAAATCAACAATTCCCTTATCCAAAAGTGGCTCCCATTCATTAAAACTAGTGAGAATAAACAGTTGATTGATTCTTGCATTCAGAAGACTGTAGATTAAAGTAGCTTGCATGATACCCAATATCGGCTTGGATGTGTATTTTGCTAACGAGTATATCAATGGGTGATCCGAATAGCAGCAGATCAAAAATCCATCGTATTGATGGATTTGGTCTCTTTTGATTAAATCGGCAAGTACTACTTTCTCCGATAAAATAGATGTTTCCTCACCGCTGATCTCTTTGGGTGCTTCGGGCGGGGCAGTGTAAAACTCAAGCTTAAATCCAATTGGACTATTGACTATTGTCTCCAAATTCGAAGTCACCGATTGCGAGCAATTAGGGTTTATAATAAGCAATTTCATCATGTAGTAAAGAATCAATTGATTAGACTTTTTTGTGCGATCTATAGATAAGAGCGGGAAATAGCGCGTTATGGTCAGATGGGTTTAATCTAGAGAGCACGGTGAATACGTTATATTGTAAGCTCGGTATACGTCAGTACTCACTACGTTAGTCAGTACTCACCAAACTAGTCTGTACTCACTACACCAGTCAGTACTCACTACACTAGTTAGTACTTAATCTCATTCTTACTTCTCACTCCTCAATCGCTCGTTAAAGTAATTTTTCACTATTTTCACAAAATTTCTCGTAATTTTTCAAACGCGATTTAAATTTTGCGGCCTTCACTTCTTTCATGATTGTTCATGTTTGTTGCAGTAATAGATAGTAATAAGAACAAACAACTATGGTCAAAGGCAGTCCTATCACTTGCGGCCATTTCAGAACACATCAAATTCATAATATCTCATGATTCATTGTCGCTATCTGCGGTAAACAGTGCCAAAACTTCACACGCTCAAGTCACTTTCAAACAATCATATTTCCATGAATATTCTGCTGATTTTACCGATATCATGCCAGAAGGTTACGAAGACAACACTTACTCCTTTCTTGTGAATGCTAAACATTTGTCAACCTTATTTAAAAATTTGGATGCTAACGATCTTGCATATATTGTATTCAAAATATATTGGAGACTGAAAGATTCACCAATGAAATATAAACTATTAATCGAGATTAAAACCAAAAAATTGATCATAAAGAAATATCAAACCAATTATCAACCAGTACTAAGGAATCATGTTGATATTGCAAGTGTATATAAAAAGGAATTGGCTAATGATATCGCCCCAACTTCTCCAGATAGAATCAGTTATATAATGATTGAACAACAAATTCCAAAACAATTTCTAGATATGATTCCTGTTAGTACCGAAAGTTTTAAAATCGAAATTAAACATCAAAAATTATCTTTAAGTGGATTTACAAAGCAAATCTTGAAAGAAAAAGAATATTTAAAACAACCAATGTCGGTTACTATAACTTTAAATTTAGATGAATTAACAGATTCAAATTTACAAATATTTGCAACTACAGATGATCAATTCAAAAAATCTATCACTTTTCGACTCAAGGATTTTAAAAATTTCATGAATTTAATTAGTGCATTTAGCGTTACTCCACAATCTGATTCAGATCAAGACTACTTAAATTTAGATCCTATAGAACATTTCGAGATATATTTCCGAAACCCAGGTGATCCCGTGCTATTTGTTTTTGAAAATAACCAAAATGTACAAATTCAATTTATTCAAATCACTTCGGATGATCCTAGTGAAGTAGTCACCAAGCAGGTTTCAGTCAAAGACCTTAATTTGTCATTAAAGTCACACATTATACAAAGAGTCGATAAAGGTGAGCAAATGCTGCCTGTTTCGAGGCCATCTAGAACTGATGTTTCCAGATCATCTAGAAGTGATGTTTCCAGATCATCTAGAACTGATGTTTCCAGATCTAAAATTGACCAGGTTTCTGAGTCACTACAGAACCAAACAGAACCAGAAACTAATCAAGTATCACCCGAATATGACGATGAAATGATAACATATGGAAACTATAAACGACAGAAAATTATGCCCCCCAACAACCCAAATGATGAACAAACAGATTATTCAGATTCTTCAGATGAAGTACCTTATTTGGGACCAACGCAATTAAATGACAAACCAAAATCAATCTTTGATTAAGGCAAATTATATCTGTTTCCAAACTTATCTTCCAATGTACCATGGCTAACATGCATACTCCAAGGTTTATCTTCTGAAGAATATCTTGTTGGTGGTATTTTAAATGGTAGCCTTATTGGAATATCTGTAGAGTCATTAGTGTCAGATGCATAGCTAGGAACAAGACGAGTATTTGACTTTGGCTTTACAACAACTCCTAATTCATAACTCGATACAACATACTTGTTTTTTTCATTTACCAAAGGAGCTCCCCATGCTTGTTTTGAAAGATTGTGACTACTCATTACAACAAATCGAAATGATCCCCAATTATCAGCATTATCGCATAAAAATAATTTAACATGAGGTGGTACTTGTTCTCTACCAGTTAAATTCGCACGAGGAGATGAGTTCCATTTGTACAAGTATGGTTGAATATTTTGTTCGTATTGTAGCTTATGTACATTGCTTTTTGTATAGTCGAAATGTACGGCTTGTCCCAGAGAAAATCCAACAGTTGAAGCTGCTATTTCTTTCACTGTTGGATACACCAAGTGAGGTTTATAATTGAATGTTTTTTGATGTGATTTACAAGGCAAAGAACCAGGATCAAGTACTTTAAAAGTGGATTTGAATATCAATGGTGAGAGTATATGGGTTAATATCGAACTGGTTTGTCCTTTTGCTGATTGAAATGGGTATGAGATCGAAGTGACTTGAGAAAGAATATTATGCTTGTTTTGAGTGTTTTCAATAAGTAATTGATTTCGTTCAAGAACTTGTCGTAATTTGCCATAACCATAAGTTTCATTGGTTTTGTTGATGGTATTCATATCATATGTTCCGGGACTACTGGCAATTAATTCGACTTCAACTGACAGGAAATCGTAAATTTCCAAAGAATCTGCCAATTTGTTTAATATTCCATTTTTATATTTGTAGATATAATTCTTTAAATCTATTTTAAATTGAGGTTGCTTATTGGAGGTCTCTTTTTTGACCAACCTTCCTGAAGTCCATAACATTTGAGTAAGCCCACCAAAGTCAAGTCTTGTTAAGTTGCACGTCATAATTACGATCTCAACAGACCCGTCATCGTAAAAATTGATCATCATTTTAGTGTGATGACTTCCGAATCGATTGGGCAACCTTGCCACAACTTGTCTAATATTGAATTTAGTTCTGAGATCACGAGAATCCTCATGCGCTAGATCTAGTAATTGACCGCCAGTTATAAAAGTAATTGGTTTTTTGTGTGTACTGAAATCAGGATGCAATAATGAAAGAAAGAATTCGGTCTCAACGTTGAAATTGAATTGGAAAGTTTCTTTAAGATCTTTTGTGCCAACAAGACTCGATATCATTATAGTATCTTTGTTTGAGTGAGCTTCAAGCAGCGATGGGATACTTGGACATCTTAAAAGTTTTATTGGTGATACACTGTGGACTTGACTGTTTATCTCGGTAGTATTTGTCTCAGTAGTTGTCTCATTAGTATTATCACTATCACTCTTTGCTTTCTTGGTCCAATGACTAGAAGCGGCTTGATGTGCAGCCGACCTCTTTAATTGTGCCATCTTAACAAAAGACTATTTTATTGTATACTATTTTATTGTACAAGTATAGCGAGTACAAAATCATCAAATTGTATAAAGGAACGGAAATCGAAAACGGTGTCAAGTCGCAGTACCTAGTACCACAATAGGAATATAGCGAGATTATGTGCGCAAAAAAAGACCACTTGTTCTTTATCAAATGACAATTAGCTTTAACTTCCAGGACGGTGAGATTGTATCTTCACCAACGGTTATAGTAAGTGGGAGCACCTCAACCCAGCTTAAGCGAGGTATTATAACTTTCACCAATGATAAGAACAAAGTATTTCCCCCACAACACTTTGAAGTTAACAATGGCCATTTTAAGGCGATTATTCACGTTGCACCTAATGAAAAAAATGAGTTTATAGTTGAAGTATCCGATAACGGTATGATCAATGAGCTCGGATTTGCTCTGTATACTAAAGAACCCCACGTTATTGATCGTTCAAGCTTATCGTTAACATATAATGAATTACTGAATAAACCAATTCATTTATGTGTAATTCTCGGTAGAGACTCTAAAGGTGAATATGATATGCCCCACTATAAATTGGGTCGTGGTGAGGTGGCCAATTTAGATATGGCCATCAAAAAATTGAAAGTGGCTGGTAGATTAATGCAAGCATATACTCAAGATGAAGTCAGATCAATTGGATTTAGTAACAGAAGTTTCCGATTTGTTGAAGAATCTTCAAATCTTCAAACAATCTTTGGGTATGGAGTCGAATCTCCAACGCCTCATAAAGAGGTCAAAGTCCATGTTTTAAGATCACCAAGAACGGTGGCTCAAATCAGAGATCCTGATTGGGCTCAACAAAACCTGAAAGCAAAGGATTCAGGCGGATTATTTAGCCATGCTCTCGATTTGATTCGAGACTCTCCAGATTTGTTTGAAAGACCTGACAATGGTCCGATCCAATGTGCAGTAATTTATTTGGATGCAAAATATGATCAAAAAAATGATCTTATTTTGGGACATGCAGCACTTGGTGGTGGTGATGACGAGACTAAATTGGCAATTTTCGGATCTCATGGACTTCATAGTTGGCCCAATAATTTCTCTCAAATAACTCCGGCTTTCTTAGATGAGACTCGTTTATCTAAAAGAGAAGTTGCAAATGATGCAAATCAATGTAGTACGAGTTGGGAATGCTTAAATATTACACTCGGTGCATTCATGCATGAAATCGGCCATTTGCTAGGATGTCCGCACCAAGTTGATGGTGTAATGTTGAGAGACTATATCTGGTTCAATCGGTCGTTTATGACGAGAGAAAATCAATGTGTAAGAACCGGTCAAAATGGCGAACTAATTCGTCAAAATGGGACTTGGCCAGATGTATGTCATTGGAACAAACTCGATTTGTTTAGGTTTTTATATCATGGTTCTTTCAGTCTTCCAATTGATCAATTTGAAAAAGTCACCTCGACAATATCCGGAAAAGTTAACATCGCTGAACATGGTGCTCCAACTTCTTATTCCACTCCAAATAATGAAGTTGTGATCAAATCCGGTTCTGGAATCTATTTGGTCGAGTTGATTGTTGAGGATTTGGCTCGATACAATCTTGTATACTTACCTCCAAATTATGGAGGAACTGGCTTGATTAAAGGTTTGAAATTAAACTATGATCAATGTTATCAATGGTTAAAACAAAATTCAGACAAGGCAAATGCCGATTTCGAAGTCAAGATCTTAAGTATGGATGGTGAAATGACGATTCCAAACTTACGTAAACAATGCTCAAATGGGGCTCCTACTATCAAGAATGATTTTGGTTTACAAAGAGGAACTCTTACTGGATATAAAAGTGTATTATTGGGTAGAGAATCAAATAGTACTGTTGTTATTGGGTTTGATATTAGAAATATCCACAATATCCGTATTTATCATGGAGGTGCTTTAGACGGAATTAGATTCAATTATCAAGTCAAGGCAGATGGACCACCACCGGTTCCCAAGAGAGATTATTTGAGCAGATTGTCTGGTAAGTTTCTGAGCAAACCACCAATGGATGGTCAAATGGCCTCTTCCCTTCTTGGTAAAGAGACTTCAAATTATTCCGAATTTTCCTTAAATCAAGGTGAATATATCACCAAATTCAACTTTAGGAATGGAGCTTGGATCGATGCTGTTCAGTTTGAAACAAATCAAGGTAGAAAGTCACCAATGTTTGGAAATGCTTCGGGTGGACATTTCTCATCTTTGGAGGCACCTAGTAGTGACTATACGATTGTAGGTATGTATGGATATATTGGTTCATGGGTTGATGGGATTGGAATCATCTATACCGTTGGTTAAATTTCTTTCAATCACTTTATCTCTTGCTTGATTATATTCAATTGGGAACTTTTGTACTACTCCAACATGATTTGTAGAACCTCCTAAAAATGATAAAGTTGTTTTTTTATACCCACCATTTTTCAATCGTTGTATTCTTTTTTCAAGTAAAGTTAAATCATCATTCATGATTTCAATTTTAGATTTTTTGGTACCAATTGGAAAAAAAGTATCATTAAACAACAGTTGAAGTCGGTGTAAACAATCAACCAACTCCTCCCGCTTGTCGATGAGTTTCTGGTTTTCGTTGTTGAGTTGGCCGCTCAATTGTGCCTGCAAAACGAGCGATTTATCCAACTCCAAGGAATCCATTGCTTGAGAAAGTGTGTTTGAAAGGTATGTGGAATGGTCAGATATCGACGTGGGGAAGGCCTCCAAGACGGAGATTGGCTCTTCATCACTCAAAACGTACTCGTCATCAGAATCAGAATCAGGAGATTTTAGATTGACTGGTGTTTCCTCATTTGTCCGTTCTTCACTTGTCTGTTCTTCATTTGTCTGTTCTTCATTTGTCCGTTCTTCACTTGTCTGTTCTTCATTTGTCTGTTCTTCATTTATCTGTTCTTCATTTGTCTGTTCTTCATTTGTCTGTTCTTCATTTGTCTGTGATTCTTCATTGGTTGACGTTCCTTTATATATAAGCGAACCTTCTTCTCCCGTTGATTCGATTTCTAATCCATTTGGCGAGCCCGCCGGGGTCTCGATTTCTCCATTTAATGATTCAATTGCTTCTCCATGTAATGATTCGTTTATTTCTCCATTTAATGATCCTAGTGATTCACTATTTAGCGATTCCACTCTATTTCTTTCTTCATCATTCTCCATTCCCTCCTCTATACTCTCAATTATTCTTTCTCCATTTAACATTCTTCTGAATCGATTCGTGTTTGAATTTGAAATTTAACCGCGAATAATTTGCGACACCAGACTCAAAAAAAAAAATTAAACTTGTTCAAAAATCATCAAACTTAATCACATTGCCTACTATTAAATGTCTTCATTCCAGCGTGAAAGCGCCGAAGTGTTGGCTCGCTTGCGGCCATTCGGTATTCTGATGGAGAAATCATTGTCTGATTTGATCAAAGGTATCAGATCACACTTGCAACAACTGCCAGAAACTCTTGTTGCCTTCTTAGAGAATTGTATCTTGGAATGTAAAAAAGAATTAAGTACAACCGATTTAGAAACAAAATCAATGGCAATTCTAAAGCTTACATATTTGGAGATGTATGGATTTGATATGTCATGGAGTAATTTCCATATATTAGAAGTTATGGCTTCATCTAAATTTCAACAAAAACGGATTGGATATTTAGCAGCTATTCAATCTTTTAAAAATGAACAAGAATTACTTATTTTAGCTACAAATCAATTCAAAAAAGATTTATCTTCTCATCAACATATTGAAATTGGATTAGCTTTAAGTGGAATAGCTACAATTGTAACTCCAGTACTTGCAAAAGATATTAATGATGATGTTTTAAAACAATTAAATCATTCAAAACCTTATGTAAGGAAAAAGGCAATCTTAGCAATGTATAAAATCTTTTTACAATATCCTGAAAGTTTAAGAATTAATTTTGATCGATTAATTGAACGATTGGATGATCAAGATGTTTCAGTTATAAGTGCTTCACTTAATGTAGTTTGTGAAATATCAAAAAAAAATCCAACAATGTTTGTTAGTTATATTCCAAAATTCTTTGCAATTTTACAAGCATCTGAAAATAATTGGTTAACAATTAAAGTTCTTAAATTATTTCAAAGTTTATCAAGAGTTGAACCACGATTAAAAAAGAAAATTTTACCATTTTTATTACAATTTTTGGAATCAACAAATGCTATATCATTAGTTCATGAAATAATTGATTGTATAGTTAATGGTGATATGTTAAATTCAAATTCAACAAAAATTGCAGGAATTTGTGTTGATAAATTAATGGGATTTTTTGATATGGATGATCCAAATTTAAGATTTGTTGGATTACTTGTTTTAATTAAAATATTAAAAAAATTCCCAAATTTTATTAATAATGTTAAAACTGTACCAAATGTTATAATGAATTGTCTTAAAGGAAATGATTTAATAATTAAAAGAAAAGCTCTTGAAATTTGTCAATATTTAGCAAATGAAGATAGAATTTTAGATGTTGTTAAAACTTTATTAACTCAATTAATTTCAGAACCAAATGAAACTTTACCTGAATATTTTAAAAAAGAAGTTGCTTTTAAAATAATTGAAATTGCATCAATAAATAATTATGCAAATATCCCTAATTTTAATTGGTATACAGCAGTTTTAAGAGATTTAATTCAATTAACTTTATTACCTAATGTTATTGGTACTACTAATACTAGTGCATTTATATCTCAATCTACTTCAAATATTATTGCATCTGAAATTGGTAATGAATTTAAGAATTTGGCAACTAAAGTTCCTTCAATTCGTTCAATTATACTTAAAAGAGTTGTTTTTGAATCAATTGAAGATGTTAAAGTATTAAATACTTGTCCTGTTTTATTAAAAGATTTATTTTGGATTTTGGGTGAATATATTGGTGATTATACTGAAGATAATGATGAAGATAATGAAAAAATTTCAGTTTTATCAAAAAAAGTACAAATATTCAATAAAATCGTAAGCATTAAAGTACAACCAAAGAATTCAATGTCATCTAAATTGGTTAATTTGAATAATCCAGATATTCTTATTGTTTTAATTCAAGCTTCAGTAAAGTTATTTAGTGGAATTGTTACCGATTATATTGATATTTATTCAAAAGATGGTTTAATTTCAAACGATATTTATAATCAAATATCATATTATTTATATAAATTGATTCAATTCCTTGGAAATTGGGAAAAACATTCGAATTATGAAGTTCAAGAACGTGCTTTATCATGGCTCGAGTTTTTGAAATTACTTTTGGAGGCTTTAGTTCAAGATGATTTAACAAATTTGAGGAAATTGGAAAGTGAAGAAATTGAGTTTTATAAGAAGAAACAAGTGGAGAGTGAGAGTGAGAGTGATGAGAGTGATGAGAATGAGAGTGATGAGAGTGACAGCGAGGACAATGAGAGTGACGACAATGAAGACAATGATGAAGAAGTAGAACAAGTACCTGAACAATTAAATAACATCATCGAAGAAACGTCACCTAAGCCATTGCCTGCCTTATTAACAGACATCTTACCATCATTTTTCAAGTCATATTCTCTCAATCCAATCTCGAAAAATGCTCAACGAAAGATTCCAATCCCACAAGACTTGGATCTTGATACACAAATTAACCAACCACCTGTTCTTATTGAAGACATAGAAAGTGAATATGATAACGAGTACAATATGTTCTTAACTGACGATGAAGAACCCGAGATATTAATAGAATTGGAAACTGGAGAATTCGATAAGAAAAAGAAGAAAGAAAGATTGGAAAGAATTAAAGATGATCCATATTACATCACCAGTTCTGGTAAAAAGTCCAAATTAAAGGTAAAGAAATTGGTTATTGATAGTTCAGAATCACCAAGTGAGAAAGATTCAGTCAATTCTTTAAGTATAGACTTAAAGAAAAAGAGTAAAAAGAAGACTTTAAAGAAAGAAAAAGTTTTAATATTGGCAGAAGAAAATCTTGGAGATAATGAAGATAAAGATGAAATTAAATCTAAAAAAGCATCAAAATTGAAGAAGAATATTTTACGTATTGATTCATCAAATCTTGATAATTTTGATTTGACTTCTGGTACACCTTCCGAGGTTGAAGTTGGTAAGAATTATGAATACGATATTGACTTGACTGAATGGAGAAACAAATTGGCACAAGATATGAAAGAACCAAAGAAGAAAAAGAAGAGTGAGAAAAAGAAGAGTGAGAAAAAGAAACTGACTATTGAAGAGCCAAAAGTAGAAGCAAAGGTAGAAGCAAAGGTAGAACCACAGGCTGAACCAAAGGTAGAACCAAAGGCTGAACCGGTTGATTCAAGTGAAAACATTGTTAAGGAAGTCAAAAAACCCAAGAAGAAGAAAAAGACTAAAGCAGTCATTATAGAATAGTTAATAAACAAGAATTAAATCTATTTGTATAGTATGTAATCTAATTGGTTATTTTTTTGTTTTTTTTCAACAAAGGTGTGTTTTCTGATTCGGTAGAAATGATTGGCTTAGACTCTGGCTTTGCAACTTGTCCAGAAACTTTTGAAAAACCAATTTTTTCAACAACTTTTTGCATTTCATTTCTAACTTTATCAGCAAATTCAGAAACATCTTCATTAGTTTTCAAATTTTCAGTTGACATTGGAGGTAAAACTTCAATTATAATTTCACCTCTTGAAAAAGTCTTTGTTTTAGCATTGAAAATATTTGAAGTATTACTAACAACAATTGGAATAATTGGAATACCTGCTTGTTTTGCTAAATGAAATGCACCTTTTTTGAAAGGTCCTAATTCCAATTTACCAGAAGAATGACGAGTACCTTCTGGGAAAACATACAAGGCACGATTATCTTTCTTTAATGAAGTAAGAGCTCCTTCCATAACTTTTCTAGCCTTTTCACTCTTATTTCTATCCAAAAAGAAAGTACCAGATAAAATCATAAACCATCCCAAAAATGGTACGAATTTTAATGATCTTTTGGCAGTAACTGTATAACCTGGTTGGAAAACTTTACCCAAAATATGGATATCTAAAGCAGACTGATGATTTGAAACAACAATTGCAGGTTTATCATGCAAATATTTTTCATTTATAACTTTAATTTTAACTCCCAAAATGAAGGAAAATGTGTAATAAAAAGCACGAGCAACAGTATATTGAGCATACTCAACTTTATTAATTAATCTCAAGAAAACCAGTGCAATTACACCGTAGAGACCACATCCTGCAATCAACCCACCGAATACAACCGACTTTAAGAAGAATGTAATGCTTTTAAATATCCCAGCCATCTTGTTAATAAGTTGGAATTTTTTATTAAAAATTTGTGGTATCTTTAAATATCCTCTTTAGGATATTTTTCGCTACAATTTGTTTTGCGCACTAATTTACAATAAACTATTTACCGAGAACTTTTAAAGACTTAACTGCAGCTGATGTAGCAGAAGCTGGATTAACACCAGTTACAATTCTACCATCAACAACGGTGAAATCATCCCATGGTCCCTCTGGAGCTACATAAGTGGCACCAAACTTTTCTGCCAAACCTTCAACAGTAGGCAAATTTCTTTGCATCATGGCATCCCAAACGTTTAAAATACGTTCACCTTCATCGGTAAATCCAGTGAATTTTTTACCCGAAATCAATGGTTTACCCGTCTTAAGATCCAAAATATTTTCAAAAATAATTGGTCCATGACAAACAGCAGCTAAAACACCACCATGTGAATGAATTTCACTAGCAATATCTTGTAAACCACTTGCACTTGGATAATCAAAAAGTGAACCATGACCTGCCGAAGCGAAAAAAATATCAAACTTGGTAGCGTCGATTTGACTTGGTTTTTTAATATTTGATAAAGCAACTGAAAACTCCGAATGTGAATCTTCAATTACTCTTCTTTCATCATCATTAAGGAAATCTTTTAATAATGAATGTTGATCAAATCCAAAACTACCTGTTTCAGATACCAATTCAACTTCAACACCTTTGCTCTTGTAGTATTCGAATGGATGTAATGCTTCGGTTACAAATAACCCTGTTTTATCACCATCAGCATAAAAGCGACCATTATATGAAGTAATTGCAATAATTGCCTTGACCATTTTTTGTAAAACTTGTAAAGAAAGATATATTAATTGAAAAGGTTTACTTGCTTGCTTTGCCTTGTACATTTATAATGGTCATTGGATGACTAATCAACCCTATACTATTTTGTGTTTGCTTACATAAGCATTAGATATTAACTACACTTTAATTACACTGAATATGTTTATTGTACAATGTCAAAGACTTTACTTTGATATTCTATCTATTTTCTTAAATTAAGCAGCTTCTTCAATCTTCTTTTCACCCCAATAATGATGTTGAACCCATCTAGCACCTTGACCCAATTGAGCAAATTCATTAACAAAATGACAACCGAATAATAAGTAGTTTTTTGGAGATACGGCCAAAGCATATTTCATAAAAACCAATGAATAACCAATTAAAGCACCAGTCATTGGACCACTAATTAAATCTGGATCTTTTTTCAAATCCAAAACTGCCGCAACTGGGATCCCAAAGTTTGAGACTGGACCCCAGAAGTGTGTAGTACAGACATATCTTAATGACTGCTTTGAAAACAAAAAGTCAGTAAATTTTTTGAACCCAGACATTCTATTGAATCTTACTGATGAATTGTATAATCATATAACGATACCCTACACTTTTTTTTTTCGTTGTTGGTATATTTTTTTGTTGATTTGGCACGTGACGAACGGAGTTAAAATCCGGCGATACTACCAGTTTTAAGTGCAATACTTACGAGTATAAGTATAGTATAGTTTGCAGTATAAAGTATACAATTTACAGTATAAAGTATACAATTTACAGTAAGAATTATACATTATAGTATAATACAATTTTAAAGTATAGTATAATACAAATTAGTCTATAAAGTATAATACAAGAAATTAATTTTCTGGGTTTGAGGGACGACGTAAGCCTTGGTTACGAGGATCGTCATTGTAAAAAGGCCCTTCTGTAAACTCCGAAGGTTGATTCGAAAATGGGACCCCAATATGGATTTGTTGTTCAAATGTGGCTGGCTGTTGTGTATGATAAGTGCCTTCAAACATGAACGAATTTGGTACTGTAGTTTGGTTAGTAAAAGTGAGTCCTTGAGGAGTTGCAAGTCCTTGGGTGTTTGAGAGTTGGGGAGTTGAAAGTTGGGTGTTTGACATGTGAGGTTGATTTGACATGTGAGGTTGACTTATATGAGGTTGACTTATATGAGGTTGACTTATATGAGGTTGACTTAACATATGTGGCTCAGATAATCTATGATTCTCAAGATAATTTGAATCACTTCTATCCCAAGTTCTGAAATGTGGATTAATGAACATTCCTTGTTGATTTCTGTCAGTTCTGGACTCTGGTGGATGTATTTGATGCATTGAAGGATTTATTGAAGGTTGCTGCATTGGTGGTTGAATTGGTGGCTGCATTGATGACACCCTAGTAGAATGTGAACCTCCATTATGTACCGAATTAGGTGGAGTTTCTCTACCACTCCCAAGATCTTGAGTATCAATCAGTGGAGGTCCATCATCACTTGGAGAACTAAGATAATAAGGTAAATTTTCAGGATTTGTAATCCAAAATGGATCATTTAATCTAAATCCATATAAATTATCCAATTCTGTATCATTTGATTCAAAAACATTGGAAGAATTTTGAATTATAAAAGGATTTTGAGAATTTTGATTTTCAAAATTTGCATCTTGATGATGAGTTAATTGTACATATTCAGATGATAAATCTTGCTTTCTTTTCTTTC
Organism: Kodamaea sp. yHQL449; assembly: GCA_030582715.1. Taxonomy (NCBI): domain Eukaryota; kingdom Fungi; phylum Ascomycota; class Pichiomycetes; order Serinales; family Debaryomycetaceae; genus Kodamaea; species Kodamaea sp. yHQL449. Next base: position 314,961 of record JAJMGT010000017.1, on the reverse strand, counting down.
TTTGATTTCCTTCAATATTATCATTCTTTTTATAAATCGCATTGATAAGATTCAAGACTTTATTTATAAGATAAACAATATTTGAAGTCCATAATTTTGAACCAGTATGAAACTCAGAAACACGATGGTCAAAATTTAAAAGATTTTTGAAATGAATTTCCAATGTTTTCAAAAGATTTATATTTAAAACACCATTATCATTATTAACAAAATCTTTTGTTTTATAGTGTAAAAATGTGAATACAACAATAATTCCTTGATAAATAAATGAATTAAGATAAGGATAATAAGTTCTAAAGATTTTACCACATTTTATAGTCGAATTTATATTCCCCTTTTGATGCTTTTGTTTATCAAAATATTTTGCAATGTAAATTTCAAGAAAATTATTTATAAATTGTTGTAATAATTCCAATGAACAAAGAATTGAACGAACCAAATTTTCAATTATCAAATCATATTGATTTAAATTCTCAAATTTGTTAACAAATGGTTCAAATAATTTGGCCTTATTGATATTTAAAACAATTAAATCTTGTAAAATATTATCCTTATCAATTTTCCAACCATCTTCATTTGATAATTCAGAATAATCACTATTAAAAAATTCAAGAAGTCGTATTTCTTGTTCAAATTTTGAATTTAAATTAAGTAAATCTTCAACTACAAAATCAATCATAAAATTTTCAATTAACATTGAATTTGATAAACGAAGACATTCACTTAATCCAATTTTTAAAAGTACTTTTGTTTTATTTTGATCAATTGCAAGTGCAGACAGTGTAGATTCAGAACTTTTTAATACAATCGAATTAACTTGAATTGAAATTGGATTTGGTCTTCCTAATATACAACAAATTTGTCCAGTTATATTTTTCATTGCAAAAAAAACTCGAAATCTTGCAATATCAATTTCTTCATCATCAACATCAGAATCTTCCAAATCTTCTTTTGAATCTTTATCATTTAATCCATTAATTTTTGAATCATTCAATTCATTAATTTTTGAAGTAGAATTAATCGATCGGAATTGTCCCATAACATGTAATCCAATTGAATATGCAATTGAACAACAATGAAATATCATTGCCCAACATTCTTCATATCGTTGTTCTGAAAAATAATATTCAGTACAAAGAATATAACTTTGAACAGTTATAACTGATTCATTAAGTAAATTATGTCTTAACCTTTCAAAACTATGATATAAAACATTTTTACTAAGATAATTTTTAAATTTATTGAAATTTCGAATTGATGAAATTGATAATAAATTTAATTCAACAAATTCAGATGGTGATAATTTTTGAATCAGTAAAAGTAAAATCATATAAAATAAAAGTAAATCATCATCATTTTCCCATTCTTTATCTTTAATATCATTATACAGTGATAAAAATTCAAATACTTTTTTTTTCAGTATAAAAGTTTCATAATATCGATTAGTTTCAAAAAATTTCTCAACTAATTTATAAATAATTTCAAGATTTAATTTATGTAAATCTTGAAAAGTATCCAGATCTGATGTTAAATCAGGATCATCAAGTTTAAGTAATTGCATAAGTAAAATTGGTAATTGTTTTTTAGATAAACTTTGTTCAATAATATTTTGATTATAAGATAATGAAGATTCTTCATGAGATCTTTCAAGATCTGTAATTTTTGAATCTGATGAAGTGGAAGAATTATCGATGATAAAATCTGAATATTTGGATTTTTTTGCATCATTATTCTCATTTCTACTTGAAATATCAGCTTGTCCAGTTCTACCTGAAATATCTTGTTCATCATTTCTAATTGAAATATCAGCTTGTATATCATTTCTAACTGAAATATCTTGACCATTAGAATTATCTTTTTGTTGTTTTAAAGATTCAATCATAAAACTTGAAGATTGTGGCCCATAATATTTTTCACCTGCTTCACTTGTTTCTCCACTTATATTAATACATTGTGAAGGAGATTCTGATTTCTCTGTATCTTTGGATTTACTAAGTTTTGTGATTTGAATATTTAATTTCAATATTTCTTGAAGTAAATGAACATTTTCTAATCGTAACAGATCGAGTTCAACTTGCAGTGCTTGAGGTTGAACAGTAACCAGTTGAATGACAGAAGGTCCAGTAAATGTTTGTATTTGATTCGAACTTGGTGACATATGAATGTGAGGAATAAATTGAGAATTTGTTGGTGCAGATTGTGCAGTTTGTGAGGCTTGTGATGGAACTGATGGAGGCTGAGAAAACAATGAATTTTGCAGAAAATGCTGCAATGATGATAACAAATCACGACGTTCATTTTTTAATTCTTGAAATGGATACTGATGTGGATTTGATAATGAAATTGCTGGATTTTCAATCTCATCTTCATTAATCTTTTTATTTCTAAAAGTTGATGGAAAATGACATGGAATTGATCTTTTAATACATTGATTACATGGTTTCTTCTTGTTACATTTTATCTTCTTACGTCTGCAAGAAACACAAGAAATTGGAAATATTTCTTCATCCATGGTTGCAATTTTATTGGTGCAATATATTTCCTTTTTAGGAAGTACGTTAATTATGCAATTATTATTGATTGCTGATGATTAATTACTGCGACACGGAAATATCATCGATATATATATTCTTCAATAAATTTTTATTGCTAACTTATACCTCTTTGGTCAATATGTTCAACGGCTAAGATCGTTTCTTTTAAATGTAGGAAAATTGCTAAAAATCTTAATCTAAAAAAGTTATTTTTTATAATCATCTAAAAATGCAGATTCAACTTGATATAAATAACTCGGGTTTGTTAATAAAATTTTGTTCATCGACGGAAGTCCGGATGATATGTACAACTAAAAGTTTAGATTAGTCGTTCCGACTGCATATTTGTTTATAAACATTAGCATGTCTTACAGGGCATATTACATTGACTTCCAACTTGGTATACTTGTCAAGTCTATTTTGTGAAGGATTTTCCCATTTGTATATACCTTTTCGAGCCTATTTTGTGACTTTAAATCAAACATAAACTTGCAGATAAGTTGCAGATCACCTCGAAAATTTAAATTGATCGCAAGTTATCTCCTAGAGCTTTCTGATTTGATACATTTTGGCGTATCTCGCTTATAAGATCAAGCATGAAAAAAAAAAGAAACAATCGGTTGATCCATCAAAAGAAAAGTGGCAATCAAGGGGAAATATTTACTTCTGTCAATATTAAGGTCTATTGTTTTTGACTAGAACATTCTTTATAGTGTTCAAAATTTTTAAATACCTTTTGTGCTTAATTTATTTTATTTCAAGTTTGCTCTTGCAGCAGAGACAAGTATGTAAATACGATTTATACTTTGTCCATTGAAAAATGTAAACAGGCTTAGACTGGTTATGTGTAATTTTAATGAAATTTATAATTATTTTTCGATCTGGTAGCGCAGGGCCTTAAAGGATGAGCATCATTTTAAAATAATCCAATAATTAATCAATCCAATGGACTTTAATTATCCACCAAGAAAACCACAGAATGATCCGTTCAATGGATTACTAGATTTACCTACGCATATGCCAAATGAGGCACTTCCTATCACCGAAATACAAAAAAATGTACCTGAACCAACACCTGTTGATCCTCCCCAAACCAAACAAAATGATCCAATCTACATTCAAGGTACAACTATAGCGCTTCAAACAGAAGAAGATATTGCCAAATGGATAGAAGAAAGAAAAAAGAAATGGCCTACAAGAAAGAATGTTGAACAACGAGAAAAAGAACAAACTCAACAAACCAATAAACGTCCAGCCGACCACACTTTAGAAGTTAATAAAAAGAGTAAAAATGTTTGTAGATTCTTTCAACAACATAAAAGGTGTAAATTTGGAAATAAATGTAAGAATTTACATGAAATTGAAAAAATCCCTTCAGCAGTTGTTAATGAAAATACTGAATCAAATAATACCCATTATAAACGGATGATTAATGGAATTCAAATTCGTATACCCAAATTATTTTCAAAAAGTAATGATGTTTCTCTTTTTAAAAATTTGGTTAAAAAGGATCAATATGAACATCAAAATCAATTGGTTTTAGATTTTATTGAGTATTTGGATCTGAGGGGGTTGATTGATCGTGATGTTATGAAACCACGAACGACGACGAACTCACGAACGAGCGAAGCGAGTGAGTGAGTGAGGAGTGAGTGAGGAGTGAGGAGTGAGTGAGGAGTAAGTGAGGAGTGTCAGTTAGTGAGGCGTGACTCGGTGAGTCCGTGTATCAGCGAGTGAGGAGAGAGGACCGAGTCTGTTAGTGGAAGAGGACTGAGTCTGTTAGTGGAAGATTACTGAGAGAGCAGTTACTGAAAGACTGACTGAGCGACTGAATAGATAGGAATTACAGAGTGTGGGTAATATGAGATCGCGAGTGCAGTGAATAGTACAGCCGGTGCATACACTCTACACTACAGATAGTTTCCCTCAATAGCGGAGTTACTGGTATTACTGCTAAATCTACGAGCCACAACCCGACTCTTACTATCAGTCTCAGTCAATAGTTATAATATTACGAATAAACTAATATAAATCACCATCATAACTTTTTGTTGCATCCAACATTATACTACATTGCTTTGCAATTTCACCCAATTTCCCAATCACAATACCATTTCCTTCACCAAATCCATAAATTGAATATTTCAATCCAACATCTTTACAAAATTGGATCACAAATGGTTGAACTTTTCTTAAATTATGTCTTGGTAAACGAGGAAATAAATGATGAATTGCTTGAAATTGTAAACCTCCATGAAAGAAATCAAACCATTCAGGACAATCAACATCCATTGTAGTTCTAATTTGTTTTGAAGCAAATGATTCACTAACTCCTAAATCAGATGTTGACATTGCAAAATGTGATAAAGTAATTTGAACATGAACAAGCATAGTTGCAACATGACTAATTAAAACAAATTTAAATTTATTACCAATTCCATTTATAGTTTTAAAAACTAATAAATAAAAATACCAATAAAAGAAAAAACTTAAACCAATTATTTCAAAATATCTAAACCAAGCTGCTTTACCTCTTTTAGGACTTAAACCTGTTAATAAATGAATCCATGATAATCTATATAAATTAAATCTACCGAAACATAAAATTGGATAATAAAGAAAATTTTGAAATGGTATAACAAATTTTGCAAATTTATCCATCCATAAAATTTTTTGATAATAAGTTGAATAAATATTATCAAATAATCGAACACTAACTGCAAAAAATGGTAAATGTTGAATATCTGGATCATGAATTGGATCATTTGGAATTAAATGATGAACATTATGATTCCGTTTCCACCATCCTAAACTTAACCCTCCAAACCAATCGGCAATAATCATCCCAAATAAATTATCAAATTGATAATTATGAGTGATTGAAACATGTCCTGAATCATGTGCAATAAATGTCATTTGATGCCATGCAATACCCATAAAAAGTGCACTTAATTCAAATTGATTTACTTTTAAAAATGAAAATGAATAAAGAAATAAACTTGTAATCTTTATAATTTCTCGAAAATAATCGGAGTAATTACATTTATAAAATCCATTTTGAATAATAATATCATGTAATTCATTGTATTTTCTTCTTAATTCTTCTTGAGTCTCATAATCTAAACTGGGCACTTGGTCTAGATCTTTATGAGTCGATTTGTTATCGTAGTTTGTCATCAATATTTTGGGATCAACAATAACTTGTTCAATGGGGAATAATATATTTTTATTCTCCAATGTGATTATATTTCCTTGAGAAATCTTTGGTATGATTTCAACGTTTGGAAATCCGATCCCGTTAGTTGAATCGGAATAACGACCACCTTGAATAGGAGGTAACATATTTTCCCAGTGATAATTGATCTCCCCAATCTTCCAGTTTTTAAATGTCAGGATCGATTCAACACTATGGTATGCATTCATTTCATCTGTTGCATCACGACCAATCATATGGAAAACAGCAGTATCACCGCCCGGATGTTTTGAAAGCCACGAGGTCAAATTCAACACATCCTTCTTGTAGATTACAATAGCCTTGCCATCAGCTATCAAGTCTATGATATGATTTCTTGAAAGTATCTTCATTACAGAGTAAACTCGAGTCGCATTAAAAATTTAGTCTCGGTGATTTATAGTCTCGGTAATTTACAAGTCGCGGAATTATAAGTCGCGGTATTTAAGTCGCCTTTTAAAGTCTCGCCATTTTACAGTCGCTATTTTTTGTTAAATTCTATACACAAAACTGTACAAAACTTTCCAACAAAACTAATAAGAATTATTCAAAATTTCATAAGCAACAGGCAATATCATTGGTACAAAAAAGTTATCATTCAAACTAGATGATCCTTCTAAGATCCCAGATAACAAAGTTGCAACAAAAATGTTTTCCCAACTTTCAATTGCAATATAAGTATTTGGATATTGATGAATTAAAAATGCGTCTAAAATTTTAAATGCAATTGTATTAATTACAAGGAATGCAATTGTTCCCTGAACTGATTTATCACCACCTTTATATTTGATTGAACCCCATTTCTTCCCAACAATCGATGCTAAGGCATCTCCAAGTCCCAAAGCAACCAATCCCATATATCTAATCACACTAACTTTCTCTCCATTCTTAATATAATCATAAATGATTGGAATAGTAATACCAATATTTAAATAAATATATGATAAATTCAATGGACCTTTTAAATCTTTAAAATCTTGAAATTTAATCAATCTATTATATAAAAATTTCCCAATTGAAGTGTATTGATTAAATCTTAATATTTCAATCAAAATAAAGATAATAATTGAACCTAATAAACTAATTAAAGTGAATTCGATTTTTTCAATTAAAATCTTTGGATCAAAAAGTAAAACAATCAAAATAACTAAATGCCAAATTTTTCTTCTAGTATTTAATCCAAAAGATTCAGCAGAATAGAATATAATTGGAATCACAAGTACAAGTAAACTGACCCAAATTTGAATGAATTTTAAATGATCTTTGTCATTAACAATATATTCATAAAGCCAAACTGCACCATTTTTATTCAAAATATACAGTAATTGGAAATTGGTTAAAAAGTAGAATCCAGTTCCAAAAATTGGTAAAATAATAAAACTTGGAAGTACAGTAAACAATGGATAAACAATTAATGAAATAACAACCAATGAAATAAACAATTTTTGTAAAATCACAATTGGTAAATATTCACCACTAATCAAGGTTTGATTAAATAAAAGATTTGTGATCAATAAAGTAATCATTTGAATCTCAGCTTTCTTAAAAGTTTTACTAGATTCTAAATCTTCTCCTTCAATTTCTTGTTTACTTTCATTAATATAATTCAAAATATATGAAATCCCTAAATGAATCAATGAAATTTGAACAAAATTAACGGTTGGGAAGTTTTGATTTTCATTATAAATTTCATAAAACATTATACTTGAAATTAATCTAAAAAATGGATTTAATTTATCAATAATAAAATAATTTAATGAAAGATTTGCTATGAAAAAGTATGAATCAAAATGAACAACATTTAAATATAATGGAAGTAATATACTGTAAAAATATTCGAATTCAGGATATGTTTTCTTCACACCTTCTTGACCTTTGGCATAACTAGCAAGTAATCCAATACTTACACCTAATACATTGAATCCAATAGTTGGTAAATCATCGTTTAAACGTCCAAATTTATTCAAATTTAAATAAATAATTTCAATCAAGTATGCAAATACTAAAATTTGAAGGAATTTTAAAAAGTCCATTGAATCGTTTAAAAAATCTTGAATTGAATAAACAATTCTTAAAATTATATGAGAATCACTGTAATCATCTTCATCATTGGTATCATTTGTTTGAATTGGAGTTGAAACATCCTCTTTTGGGGCTACATCTTGAATATCATCCCCGGTGGGCAAATCTTGAAAGATACTTGCAGTGGATTTGCTAGTAACTGTTTCGCTTTCATTCTTGCTCGATCTTCCACGACCAGCGTTCTTTTTAACGGGCATTTTAGTTGGGCAAGTATTTTAAATTTTGAAAAATTGTTAATTTTAATGTTGAGATTGTGTGCAGGAAGGAACGAGCGAGCGAGCGAATGAACGAACGAGTGAAACAAGTGAGTGAGTGAGGTGTGAGGTGTGAGTGAGAAGTGAGTGAGAAGTGAGAAGTGAGTGAGAAGTGAGTGAGGAGTGAGTGAGGAGTGAGTGAAAAGTAAGGAGTAAGGAGTGAGTAACGAAGGAGTCTGTAGCGAGAGTATGTGTGACAACTGGCCATGACTAGTGATGGCTCAGTGAATTATCAGTGCGAGTAGCTTATAAGAGTAATCCAGTCTAAGGTCAGATATCATTGTAAAACATGTAAGCATTTAATAGTAATATATACTATAGATTGTAAATGACATATATGTGATAGTAAGTACAATTCTCGTATTGATGAATCACCTGTATATAACCCCAACACGTCTTAAAACGCGTAAAAATAAAAAAATTAACAACCAACCCCATCTTCTTCCATCATCAATGCATATTAAACGAATAATAATCCAAGGGTTTAAGACATACAAGAACACTACTACCATCGAATCTTTTTCTGAGCATCATAATGTTGTTGTTGGAAGGAATGGATCTGGAAAATCCAATTTTTTTGCTGCAATTAGATTTGTTTTATCTGATGCATATACTCATATGACAAGAGAAGAAAGACAAGGATTAATTCATGAAGGTTCAGGTACTGTTATGTCTGCATTTGTAGAAATCGTTTTTGATAATACAGACGGAAGATTCCCTATAAGTAAATCTGAAATTTCAATTAGAAGAACTATTGGATTAAAAAAAGATGATTATTCATTAGATGGGAAATCAACAACTAGATCTGATATAATGAATTTATTAGAAAGTGCAGGATTTTCGAAATCAAATCCTTATTATATAGTACCACAAGGTAGAATTACAAGTTTAACAAATTCAAAAGATTCGGAAAGATTAACTTTACTTAAAGAAGTTAGTGGTGCAACAGTATTTGAAAATAAATTAAAAGAATCAATGAAAGAAATTAATAATTCAAATTATAAATTACAAAGAGTTGATGAAACTTTAACTTCAATTGATGAAAGATTATCAGATTTACAAATTGAATCAAGTGATTTAAAAAAATTTCAACAATTAGAAAAAAATAAGAAAATTTTACATTATAATTTATTAGATCGAGAATTTATAAATTTAAATGAATCGATTGAAAATATTGAAGAAAAATATATCAAGATTTTACAAGAATCTCAAAATGATTTAAAAGATTTAGATAATCGTGAACAATTATGTCAGAAATTATCTGATACAATTAGTAATTTAAAAGTATCTTTAAAAATTTCAAAACTTGAAAAGGAACAAAATGATTTAGATTTTAATCAATTACTTAAACAAATTTCTGATAAAGAAATTTTACTTAATGAACTTAAATTAAATTTTAAAGATTCAAATTCTAGATCTTTTGAAATTTCAACTTCAATTCAAAAATTTAATCAATTAATTAAAGAAAATGAAGTTAAAATTGTCAAATTTAAACCTGAATTAATTAAATTACAATCAAAAGAAGTACAATTAAAAGATTCATTAGCTAAATTAACTGGGAATCAAAGAGCGATTTATTCAAAACAAAATAGATTCCAAAAATTCATTAATAAATCTCAAAGAGATGATTGGTTAAATAATGAAATTTCAAAGAATAAAAAATTGATTCAAAGTAAAGATTTTGAATTAAATCAAATTAATATGGATATTAAAAATCATGAAACAAATTTACAAAGTACATTAACTTGTATAAATCAATTAAATCAAGAATTAGATAATGATTCTAATTTAATAATAATTAAAGATTTAAAAAATTTAATTAATGAATTAAAACAAAAATTAAATGAATTTATTGATAAAAGAAAGAATTTATGGCGTAATGAAATTAAATTTAAAAGTATTTATGATTCGATTAATAATGAATTAATTATTGCAACTGATATGGTCAACAAGACCATGGATAGATCACAATCAAGAGGTCTTGAAGCTGTTAAAATGATAACTTTAAAACTTAATTTAACTCAAAATGTTTATGGTCCTATCATTGATCTTATAAATGTTGGTGATAAATATAAAATTTCAACTGAAGTTATTGCAGGAAATTCTTTATTTCATATTGTTGTTGATACAGATAAAACAGCTTCATTAATAATGGAAGAATTGATTCGTATAAAAGGTGGTAGAGTAACTTTTATACCACTTAATAGAATTGAAATTCAAAAAGATATTGAATATCCAGATTCAAAAGAATTTCAATGTATACCATTAATTAAAAAATTAAAATTTGATGAAAAAGTTGGAAAAGCTATTAAACAAATTTTTGGTAAAGTTATTGTATGTCATGATTTACAAATTGGAATTGAACTTGCCAAAAAATATAGATTATCTGCTATTACATTAGATGGTGATAGATCTGATTTAAAAGGTGTAATAACTGGTGGATTTCGTGATTATAAAAAATCTAAAATTGATTTAATTAAATTTCAAAATAAGAAACTTAAAGAACTTAATAAAGCAGAATTTGATCTTAAATCTTGTACTATTGAAATTGAAGAATTAAATCAAAAAATTACTTCGATTAATAGTGAAGTACAACTTAATGTACGTGATTTAGACAAGATATATTTAAATCAAGAACCTAAAAAGATTGAATTATCTAAATTAATTAATCAAAAATTCAATTTTGAACAAGATTTGAATACTTATAGATCTAATTTTGAATCAATTAAAGCCATTAAAGATAATTATGAATTTAATTTAAAACAATATGAAACAGAATTAAATTCGAGCTTTACAAATGCATTAAATAATCAAGAATTATTAAAATTAGAATCTTTAAATAAAGAGATTTCAATTATTGAGAATGATTTAGATCTTATAGTTACTAAATTAACTGAATTAGAAACTCAAATTTCGATTTATGAATCTGAATTAAATAATAATTATAAACCACAATTGAACAAACTTAAAAGTGAACTTGAAAATTTTAAAGTTAAAAGTATTGAATCTGAACCTTTTGATCTTGAAGAATTATCTCAACAAGTTGAATCATTACATATTCAATTGGACACTATGGAAAGTAAAAATCAAAATGCAACTGATGAATATAATAAAATTATTAATGAAATCTCCAATAGTGAAGAAACTTTAAACAAATCAAATAATCAACAAATTATTGTAATTAAAAAATTGGAGAAATTTTCTAAAATATCTGAAAAGACTTTAAATAAAAAATCAATTATGATAAATCGTCGTGATGAAATTAATAAAAAAATTAGAGAACTTGGAGTATTACCCGAGGAAGCATTTCAACAATCAAATTATGATCAACATGATTCAAATCAACTTTTAAAACAATTGAATCAAATTAATGAAGAATTAGAGAAATATTCACATATTAATAAAAAGGCAATTGAACAATTTAATACATTTACAAAGCAACGTGATGAATTATTTAAAAGACGTAAAGATTTAACAACTTCACATGAATCGATTGAAAATTTGATTGAAAATCTTAAATTACAAAAAAATGAAGCAATAACTAAAAGTTTTAAACAAGTTGCCAAAAGTTTTAATCAAATTTTTAATAAATTAGTACCTTCAGGACAAGGAAATTTAATTATGCAAGAAAAGAATGAAGATTTAGAAGAAATAGATCAAACAGACAATTATATAGGGGTTGGAATATCTGTATCATTCAATTCAAAACATGATGAACAACAACGGATTGAACAGTTGTCAGGAGGACAAAAATCGTTATGTGCAATTGCACTTATTTTAGCTATTCAAATGTGCGATCCGGCTCCATTTTATTTATTTGATGAGATCGATGCAAATTTAGATACACAATATAGAACATCTGTTGCACAAATGATCAATTTATTATCAAGAGGAGCTCAATTTATTTGTACAACTTTTAGACCTGAAATGGTTCAAGTTGCAGATAAATTTTACGGAGTGATGTTTCATAATAAAGTCAGTAGTGTTTCTGAAATTAATAAAGATGAATCAATGTCATTTATTGAAGGTCAGCAAAAATAGTACTGTTCCTTATTTATTTATTGAAGATCTGTTCCTTAAAGGTTAGCAAAGTACTGTTACTTAAAGGTTAGAAAAGTACTGTTCCTTAAAGGTTAGCAAGTACTGTTCTTTAAAGGTTAGCAAGTACTGTTCTTTAAAGGTTAACAAAGTACTGTTACTTATTTATTTATAGAAATAAACCGAGGATAATTTTGTGATGTTTTCTCATCGTCATTGAATTTCACTTCACGATACGTGGCTTTTTACTGCGGTTAATATGCATATAAAGTTTAATCTAGAATTTAAATCAGGTACTGGTAGCGCACCAACCCGTCTCATATTTCTATTGTGTCATGGATGAGTTTTTTTTTCTTTTTCCTCGAGTTACCATTTGTGTAATCTTTCAAGATTGTCGTTAAGGTATAAAGTTGTTAAACCTCGCTTTTTTTTCTAAATCACAAACTCTTTTTCACTATTAAATAAAATGGTATGTACATAAGATGATTGTCAATTGAATATTAAAGAAATAACTTGAAGTTTCGATATTAATTGTTGAATTATACTAACTATTAGTCTTATAATTATCAACAACAGGGCCCACCACAACAAGGTTATTACCAACAAGGTCCACCACCACAACAAGGCTATTATCAACAACAACAGCCAATGTACGTTCAACAACAACCACAACAACAAAGCAGTGGCTGTTGTTCTGCCTTCTGCGGTACATGTTGTGCCATCTTGTGTTGTTGCTGTGCTGAAGACTGTCTTGGAATGATGTGTCAATAATTTTTGTTAAATTAGAATGGGTTAATTTCTCCAGAGTCTTGGAAGGCTCTGTGTATTAAAAACAGTATAGAATACATGGCGATAATCAATTTTTGTAGAATGAACGAACTAGAGACGAATGAACGAATGAGTGACTGAGTGACTGAGTGAATGACTGACTGAGTGAATGACTGACTGAGTGAATGACTGACTGAGTGACTGAGGACTGACTGAGTGACTGAGGACTGAGATATGAGGATTGAAGAGTGAGTGAGCGACGGAGAAATCTGTAGTGAGTGAATGAGAGTAACTTTATGAGAGGAGTGCCTCGAACGGCTGAAATTTTCATTATCAATGGCTAAAATTTTCACTGTCAATTTATGGCTGAAAAATTCAAATTTACATTTAAAAATTACTGTATATATTCTCTTATAATATTACTTCTTCTTTTGTTGCTTTTGAGAAGTCGAGTTCTTTGGTAATTCCTTAACATAAGGAATGAATTCAGGTTCACCAGGAATGTACTTTCTCAAGACTTCAGGAATAACCAAACCATCTTCCTTTTGATAGTTTTCCAAAATACAACATAAAGCTCTTTGAGTAGCAGATAAAGTAGAATTCAAACAATGAACATATTTCTTTTCAGATTGATTTTGTTGTTTAATACCACATCTAATTTCCAAATTACGAGATTGATAATCAGTACAATTTGAACAAGAAACCAATTCCTTATATTCCTTTTGGAATGGGAACCAAGCTTCTAAATCATACTTCTTAGCAGCAGCATTATTCAATTCACCAGAAACAATACCAACAACTCTATATGGTAAACCTAAAGATTTATAGAATTCTTCAGAAAGACCAATCATTCTTTCAAATTCTTCCCATGACTTTTCTGGTTCGGTCAAAACAAATTGTTCAATTTTTTCAAAAGCATGTACACGGAAAATACCCCAAGCATCTTTACCATGAGAACCAGCTTCTCTACGGAAACAAGATGAATAACCAGCATATCTGACTGGTAATTGTTCTTGTGGAGATTCAAACCATTCACCAGCATGATAAGCTGAAATTGGTTGTTCTGAAGTTGCAATCAAATATTTTTCATCTTCACCATCAATAACCTTGTATAATTCTTCATCGAATTGAGACAATTGTGCGGTCTTAGCCATGACATCTTTATTCATCATGACTGGAGCTTGCAATGGAGTATAACCATTCTTGGCCAAAAATGATAACCCATAATTGATCAAAGCTTGATTTAAGAAAACACCATAATTTCTTAAAAAATAACCACGATGACCAACAATTCTAACACCTCTTTCTGGATCATAACCATCCAATCTTAATAAGATTTCATGATGAGACAATGTTGCTTGAGAACCAGTGGCTGCAGCAACTTGTTCAACCTTATAATCTTCTGGGGCCCAAGTACGTACGATTTCATTGTTTTCTTCATCGTTAGAAACAATAACGGATTCATGAACAAGATTACCAACTTGATTAACCTTGAAACGAAGATCAAAATCGGCCTTTTGTTCGGTTTCAATCAATTCCTTCTTTTCATTGGTCAACTTATCCTTTTCAGCTAATAATTCACTAGCATCTTCCTTTGCTTTAAACTTTAAACCAATTTTTTTTTGAACAGCATTAATGGCCTTGTTTTTTTCGTCCAAGTCAAATCTAATCTTGGTCCATTCTTTATAGTCGTTGATGATTTCGTCGACAATTTCAGCAGAGTCGCCTCTCTTCTTTTGAGATTCTTTGATCTTTTCAGGGAATCCTCCCTTTTCAACGAGAAATGAATTAATATCTAACATTATGTGGTTTGGTTGATAAAAGTGTAAAATTTTTTTGATGAGATTTTTATTTTTTTTTTTTTTCAATTTTTGATACACAGAATTACCTGACGAGAAAGAGAAAGAGAAACACGTTTTAGATAACAATTACAATGATTACATGAAAAGTAGATAATCAGTACGATTAATAAAGTATGAATTGTGTTTTCGTAGTTTATATTTGTTCATAAATTCATTTTTGTCCAGCACAGGTTGAGTTGTGGTGAACATTTTCTTGTTTAACACATTTCAGAGTAAACTTTTTTACATAGTGCATACTCACTACAAGATTTTATCTCTATCATGAAAATATACTGATCTGATGCAATCACTTCTTCAAGATAGGGCACTCGGATTAATCAATGTGCTTGAATTCCATACCACCCTCAATGAGACCTACTATTCGGTATTAAAACAGAATGCTGCCAAAGTGTTCCCGCCAAATTGTCACTACAATGCAAGTGTGAATTCAATGTCGATCGACCAGAATGATTTCCAGTTCTTACTAAGCGGATGTGCTGATTCTACAATTAAATTATGGGACGTTAATACCGAAAATGAATCAAATGAATTTAATAATATAGCTTCTATTCCCCGCAAATCAGCACATACTTTTGGTATTTCGGCAATCGAATGGTGGCCTAATGATACTGGACTCTTTATATCAGGGTCTTTTGACCATACAGTTAAAGCTTGGGATACAAATGAACTAACTCCAGTCCATACATTTGATATGACACAACGTGTTTATTCGATCGATATCAATAGTGAATCGGCTTTGGTTGCTGTTGGAAGTGATCAACCATATATACGTCTTCTCGACTTACAAAGTGGGGCGAGTGCTCATACACTTCTGGGTCATAAAGGTAAAACTTTATGTGTTAAATGGAATCCAAAACAACCACATTTACTAGCTACGGGTGGATATGATGGCGAAGTTAAGATTTGGGATATAAGAAGAAGTGAGAATTGTTTATGCCGGCTTGATATGTTGGTGACAAATAATACACTCAATCCAAAAGATAATTTAACAAAAGCTTCTGTCAAAGCACATCTGGGACCTGTAAATGGGCTTACTTGGGATGAATTAGGGACTACATTATATACCACTGGAAACGATGATAAAGTTCGTGTTTGGGATCTAATTTCAGGTGAATGTCCTGTTAATAAATTAGTTAATTTTGGTCCATTAACAAGAAATAAATATCCACAACTGATTCCACTCATATTAAGTCGTGCTAGTGAAACTGAATTACAATATTTACTTTTCCCACTGGATACTGGGAATGTTTTTATTTTTCGTACTATTGATGGTAAAATGTTAACAAGACTATCTCGACAAGGTGCAAAATTAGGTAGAACAACTTCAATTGTTGGTGCTGGAGATACCGCAACGTATTACTGTGGGACGATCGATGGAGAAATCACCAGTTGGTCGCCCGTTTGGGAGACCCCAGATGTTGCCGATATCGTTGATGAAGAAGAATTGGATGAGTTACTGCACAAGTATAAACTTCAATTGGCCCTGGAGGCAAGAGATATTATAGATAGGAGTTTATAAAGATAAACGCGTCTTTTTTTTTCGGAATCACGTGGAAATTCAGTTTTAGACACAGAAGAAAGAAAAAAAATTTGTAGAAATTTTAACACCTATACTGTATAAACATCCCTCCAATAATGGTCAAGTTCAGATTGCAGATTCTTCTTGTTCCTCTGCATTATGAGGACACAACCACAGATGAGTTGGACCGGTCGTGTATCAAGAGATTTTTACATTTGTCTGAACCTGATGCTGAGTTGAACTCGGTGAAGGAGTCAATTATCTCCCGTTTTAACAAATTATACCCAAATGAAGATAAATTATCGATTCAAAAGTTTCAAGATAATGATTTATGTGATTTGGATCCTGATTTTATAGTTGAGGATGTATTAGCTTCGAAAGATGTCTTGAGAGTTATTGTAGAAAACAACTTTCATGCTATTAATATGACCACTATTTCTTATGAATCAACTCCATATACAGAAAGAACAAAATTGAAATCAATCTCTCCACCACCACTGGCCCCAGTGCTTGAAAGTTCAAGAAAAAGAACTCAAGAATATTTCGAAACTAGAGATCCAAATATTCCCTCAAAAATGTCAAGAAAATCGAATTTCATACCAGAAACTCCACAATTATCGGTATCTAAAAGACGTGAACAAAAATCTCTGCCTATTTATGATATGGATGATAGTAATATTTCATTACCTCCTCCTGAAACGGAGAATAATCGTACAATTCCAGTCAAACATATTAATGGTAATGGACCAAATAAACGTATAACAAGTGGAATGTTAAATGTACCACCACATACACAATTGGATAAAAGTGATATAATTCATTCAAAAAATGTCAATTTAAGACCAGAAATATCAATAGATTCTTCAGAAGAAGATGAAGAAGATTTACAAGCAAAATTGGTTTCAAATTCTGTTGAACCGGTATCACTGGTACAAATATTACCCTCTTCTTTGACAAATGTGAGCTCTTCACCTCAAAAAACAGTAGAACCTTCATCTCCCGTAAAGAGAAGACCTTCTAGAGTTCCAGCTAATTTGATTGCAGTTTCAAGTGATTCTGATAATACAATTAATGAAGAAAATATTAAGAAAGTTGAAAATAAAAAAATCGAAAATGAAACTAATACTGATCAAGATAGTATTTCTAAAAAAGATCTTCTTAATATTTTCAAATCTGGAATTGAAAATGCTAAACCAAAATTAAGTAAATCAAGAGGAGCATTGATGAAAAGTTTGGAGATTAATATGGTAGATTCAAATCCAATGGTGACTCGTGCTACTCCTCGTGCAGCTGCTAGAAGAGCTACTAGTAAATTTCCTTCTAGTCTTTCAGGAAGACCTCAACCACCATCACCCAAAAATACTGTTCAAGGTTCTCCAGATTCTTCAAGTTCAACTGGGTCTGTTGCAAGTAGTCTGGAATATAAGAAATCGTCAAGTAATAATTCTCCTGATTCAACTAAAGATCTGGTTGATCAACTGTCTCTGGAAATTTCTCTTGAACAGAAAAAAAATCCTGGAGTAATTCAAGTTGCAAATTCTCAAATTCCTTCCTTGCCAACACAAGAAAGAAACAATATTTCATTGGCTGAATCTGCTACTCGAATAAATAATGGCAAGTCTACAAGACCTGTACCTACAGCCAATTTATCTAATGTTAGAATACGTAATTTGGTTGAAAAAATGAGACAATTTGAACAACAAATTGATAAAAATCCTATTCCTAGTAAATTACTTTCTTCATTGATTCAAATTCGTGGAGAATTTCCTGAATTTGAAGAAGATTTAGTGTTGAATCCAAAAATTCTATTGGGATATCGCACAAAAAACTTTTTGAATGGTTCTTCTCAGGCCCTTCCATCTGAAGTGAATGCATTTAAAAAGGATAAGGATAATGAAGATGAAACCATGGATACTAGCCATGAGGCTCCCAAGGTTGTTGAAAGCGAAGATAAAGCCAATGAGTCTAACAAAGAGGAGGTTGAAGATAGTGTAAAATCTGATGATAAGCCTGAGGTAAAAGCAGTTGAAAATCCAACTAACAAAGACTCTGAAAAGGTAGCTACCAAAGCTAATGAGAGAAGCAAAGGTGATGAAACCGGGAATAGCAAAGCAGATGATCAGAACAATAATGAAACTAGTGATAAAAAGAACAGCGAGACTGATAGTAAGAAGAATACAGAGACTGAAAGTAAGAAGAATACAGAGACTAATGAGAAGAATAGCAAGACTGAGGATAAGAAAAATACCGAGACTCATGACTCGAATAACAGCAATGCTGATGACAAGAAAACTAATGACGAGGAAGAAAAGTCTGCTAGCAAGGCTGATGATAAGACTGCTAATAAGGTTAACGATAAAGTTGCTGACAAAGCTCAAGTTGATACTAGGGCTATCAACAACCCTGAAAATCCAGTTCTTAGGTTGGAAAGCAAAGCTGATAAACCTGAAAGTAAGACTAAAAGCCCTGAAGACAGGCTTACTGAGAACCCTGAAATCGCTCAAAAACCTTCTAATATTGTCAATAACAATCCTGAGAAAATTCCTAAGATAATCAACAATAATCCTGAGAAAATCAATAACAATGTTGAACCAGTCAATAATAAGCCTATTCAACAAGTCGATGGAAAAATCGATGGTCAATTTAACACTAAAAAAGTTGGTAATAAAGTTATTGATATCATCAATGTAGGTGAAGTTTTACAAAGACCTATACCAGAAAAAGCCGTGATTACACAAACACCAGTGGAAAGGCAAACAAAAATGATTCTCAGTGTAAGGTCGATCATTCATAAGGATCCAGCACCTATAACAATGACATCAGAAAGACCAGTTACACCAAACAAATCAATTCCAATCACAAAGTCTTTGACAAACTCATCCACCAAACCGTACATTCCGCTCGCTCAGACTTCGGCTTTAAATATTGTGAAACCACTGTCGCCGAAATCTCCCCTCACGACTCGTTTCTCCTTATTATCATCTTCTGCACAAGAGAAAAAGAGAGAGCTTGATGTCTTGAAAAAGAAGAAGGAAGAAGGTTTAAGAAAGTATATTGGTACTGGAGCAGCCGGGTATTTTACAAAGGATCCCTTATCAACCTTTTCTAAATTGCCTGCTTCAAATAAGATCAAAATTTCTATGGTATTGAACCCAACTATTGAACCAAAAGCTACTATTGAACCAAAGACTACTATTGACCCAAAGGCTTCTATTGAACCAAAGTCTACTATTGAACCAAAGTCTATAATTACTCCTCCTACCTCGAATCCTCTGCTCGTTAGAAACAAGCCAGCCTTTCAGATTTCTAGTCCTGTGAATTCAACAGTGACACAGACTGGAGCTGTTGGTACTTCTTCGAATGGTGCACCTATTACTTCATCTCCTCTGTTAGTTCAAACACCAAAAAAACCGAGTGAACATGATAGAATTAAGGAAAGAGCAGAAAGAGCTAGATTAGAGGCTCAAAGACAACTGCAACTGGTTCCAAAAGTTCCAATGACTGTTAATAACAAAAAAAAACGTAAATTTGAAGAATCTTCATCGGAAGAAGATGATGATTCTTCTTCCGAATCATCTGATTCTGAATCTGAAGAAACAGGTGAGAATAAAAAACCTCGTCTTGTTACTTCTGTTCATTCAACTATTCAACGTTCTCATTCACCTGCAAGTGCTTTGCCATCTCCAATGGCTTCATTGCTGACGCCTGGTAGTAAGGTTTTGAATATAACTAAACAAAGATCCTTGGTTGCATCAACACCTCATATTCTGCGCAATATTTCAGGTAATTCAGCTATTCCTGCCAATGCAATTCCAAGTACAGCAGTAAAACCAATTAAACAAGGTACTATTAGACCACTTGGTGGTTCTAAATCTGCAGGAAGTACTCCATCTGCTCTCAACAAAATCCGTAAACCAACATTGACATCTTTAGAAGATTTAGCAATGCGTGGTGTTCCTGATGTCAAAGAATCGAAAGATCGTGTTAATAGTAACGGTGGAAATACAAATGGTCATAATGGGAAATCTAAATCAGCCAATTCTGTTCCACGTAAACCACTTGCTGAATCATCAGAAGAAGATGAAAGTGATAGTGAAGCAAGCAGTAGTGATGACAGTAGTAGTGATGACAGTAGCGATAGCAGTGACGATGAAGATGATGTGAAATTTATTAGTCAAAAGAAAGTTGAAAAACCAAAAAAGAAGGGTGGTTTATTCAGTTCTTTGAAGAGGATTTAAACAAATTAAACAAGTTGTTGTATATTTAGTGTATTATTATTTGTAATAAAAAAGATAAAATTTTTATAATTTTGGAGCCTTTTTTTTGAACATAAGTGATCTACCCATCACTTTTACACAATAACTCTCGTAACTAATCTCTGGAGGTAATGTTTGGGTTATCAGAGTTAGAATTGATGCATAAATTTCACCAACAAATTCCTCTGCAATACGAGGCAGTTCTAGGTAAAGTGCACCAACATAAGACTCAAAATAATCACCCAAGAACTCTTCTTCAAAAACGCGAGCAGATTTTGCCGAATCATACCAGTCGGGCATAATTCCCGAACTGGTGAATGGAATATAATCACGCTGTATGACCTTATTTAAAACGGGGTCTTTTAAACCACGATGTAAATTATATGCCACAGTCATTTGTGAAAGTACTGTATTTGTCAGTAAAATCACTTTAAGTAATTGATATACATGAGTATGTATTCTATCTCCAACCTTGTAAAATTCGTAAAGTAATTTTGAACTTTCACGAGCCAAATAAAAGTCACCTAATCCATCCAAAAATGATAATTCATATCTATAAATCGAATATTGACGATGATTTAGATCATATCCACACTCTTGTAATTTGAGTGCAACAGAGTGATTGGGTTGTAACAATGCACGGTATGACTCTTTATGCATCAATGCCTTTGCAAGTAATTCCTTGTTTTCCAAACGGGGTAATTGAGGGAGTTTGATCCGGAAGTCCTGTGTATGGTTGAGCATAATGAAAAGTTCATCATGATTATACAAGGCATCTTCATCAACAGGTATCAGGGCAAAATATTCGCGCAATATATCCATTGATTCGGTATCACGTTCATCCCAGAATTCAACACTTGAACTTGTATAAAACATCGGTGATTCCTTAGTATTGAGATAAATATCTATAATCTTGTCAATCAACTCATTGGTATCAATTGTACCTGGTCGATATTGTTGAAAATATCCAAAGATAACATAGAGCCATTTTGTAGCGCCCATGTTATGAGACAGGATTGAAAAGCCTTTATCTGCCAAGTCAAAGTCTTTTGAAAGAAATATCAATTCCTGTAATTCCTTACGATGAAGAGAATCCTTATTATGCATCTCACGGCGTATAAATGCGCATATATCATGAACTACCGTTTTAATTGTTCCGGCACCTCCCGAGAAAAGTAAATGACTGAATCGACGGTAAGTTTCTAATCTTAATAAATCGGCACCTATTGAATATAAATGACATCTAATCCATGGAGTGGCAAGAAGTGTATTAAGTTCTGAAGGAATTAAAATAACCCTCGAATTGGCCTGATAAGAACTGTCTTCTGATCCAATTTTTCCCGTAGGGCCCTGAGATAGCCCCCTAACCAGTAGAGTATATGTTGTAGCTGCTTTTGAAGTCATTGTATAGTAGCATGGAGTATTGATTGGGCTTTTACCTCTTAATCTATTAAATAACATTCTTCCAAATCTGGTTTGCTATTTATATAAAGCTAAATGAGGGGCAAGGTTCTAAAAGATGATCCGATATAGTCATTTGTGGAGTAGCACGTTTTTTCTTTTACTCGCGTTTTTATTGATTGCCGCAAAAAAAAATTGCGGCAGAAAATATATTAATGACACAAAGTTGTCTTGGATTCAGTCATAAAGTGCTTAAAGTAAGGACCATATGATGCATTTTCTTGTATTATGTGTTGACTCATAAGGGTTAAGAGGATGTGACTCAATTTTGTTACCAGTTTGTTGGTTCAGAGGCGAAGAGCTCTCGAAATTTAATGAGCTCGATGATAAGAGTTCCAATGAATGAATTTTCTCGAAGTTGTTCTCAGCTTGTCGTACACGATATTCCCACAATTCAAATTTCTATAATTAAAACTTACATATACTTTATTCTTTATTTTCGAAACTTTTCTGACAAAATTGAGGAACATGAATGTAACTCCAGGAAATGACTCATTTTATTTTCCATTTCTTTCAAGAACACCAACCAATTGAATCTGAAACGATCTTTAAGTAATGACTCATATCTGTATTGAATGACCTGAATTCAAAGTCAGCTACTGAGGGTGAAGATTTTATTTGACTGTATTTTGGCATAGTTACACAAAGCAAGCGAACAGTGCCCAAATGGCTGCATTTCAAAGTTTTGAGCGATTTCAATCAATTCATTAGACATGCCTTACAATGCGCTCTGTTTCTTAGGTAGATAAAGGTAGATAAAAAAGAATGAAGTTTATTTTTTTTTTGTGAAATTTCATCAATATTTCCAAAATTTTGCAAATATTGACATGAAGGTTTATACGAAACTTGTCTAAAAATAACCATACTGTTCAATAGTGTTTTAAATACAGAACTTTAGTAGTCCAGCGCTCCCACTTTCACATTTCTTAATTCGATCGTGCATTTGAACACTGAAAATACAAAAAAATCAATAGCTGCAAAATTTTTGCAATCGATCGTAAATGACTATTGATTTCAATGTTTGACCAGATTATCAGGCTAGCCACGTTCTGTTCTACCTACTTATGGAAGTGTTGAGCTCCACAATTGGACCAAGTCTTTTTTTTGAAAGACAGCGTACATTCCGAAATAAGCGTGTTCACTTCGCATTAGTTGTTGCATAACCAAAAACATCAATACAAATTCATCTCTGGAGTCTTTTTCATTGTTCGGCTACGCTTTAAAACAGTCCAAGAAAATGTTTGAAATTTCTTACCTCGTCAATTTCTGTACAAGCTAATCATGGATTGTACGCTGCACCAGCATTCAATGAAGTCTTCTATTACACCCATCCCATTGTTTTCAATTTTCCTATATCGCTTTTCTCTTAATCTTTCTAAAAGAAAGACAAGCATTCACATATCACAAGAAGTTCTTGGAATAAAAGCTCAGCACACCAACTACAGCGATACACATTACTTCATTTGGTAAGTTGTTAAAAACTCGGCATTTTGAACCACAAATCAGTGCCTGCGTAGCGTAATGGTTAACGCGTTTGACTTCTAATCAAAAGATTCCGGGTTCGACTCCCGGCGTGGGTTCTTTTTTTTTTAAACTATTTGCATTTTTGCACAATTTAACATCGCTACAGACAAGGTACCCAACTTTAAAGTCTAATGCTTATAAATTATTCTAATTCTATATAAATGCCAAATGCTCATAAATTTTCTTTACAAAATTGAACCAAGTCCACAAACAATTCCTTAAGGAAAAGGTTTAAAATAGCCTCATCAACCCCGATTCTAAAATCCAATAAATAAAGGAAATTCACTTCCATCTTGTATAAATCCTTTGTCAGCACACCACCAACGGTTGCAAATGACTTTTGCTTTTGATATATATCTTCCAAAGTTTTGGTAGAGCATCGGATCGAAGCAAGGATAAATCTATGTACATTCCATTCTGTTAAAGGAAGAACATCGACTAGAATACATAGTTTGAACATCATAAGTGCCGAATGAATATATGAAGTGACCGAGATTGCAGGAGAATAAGTATTGATACGAATCAAGAACTTTGATAACAGTAAATTCGGTAATTTAAGTAAAGTAAAAGTCTTAAGTAAACGTGCATGATGATGAGGACGATTTGAAATCTGTGATTGTTTTAAACCAAACATTGTATTTGATTCTTGAGGATCCAAAGAAATCGAACCAATTAAATCATCGATTGGGATATAAGGAGATTGTTCTGATTTCTCCAGAATAGATTCAGGCCATGAATCAACAACTTCAACACTTGGTGAAGGTGATGTTGATCGAGAAGTTGATTCTTCATCACTTGAGATATTTTCATTTTGTACAATCTCATCGCATTCAATCGAATACTTGTTCAACTGATGTTTTCTAAACCGGGCAAACAATTCTGCATTCAGTTGTAACTGAATAATATGATCCAAAGTTTGTTGTAAAATATATAAGGCATGAAAGATATGTAATTTATTGATATCTTTTATATTGTGCTCTAAATCAAAAACAATTTCATCTAGATTAATATCATCTAAACAAGTTGGGTCATCAAAGAAAGTCTCTCTCGGCAGTTTAAGTGGTATATCGGAAAAATAACTTGTAGTCATTTTCTATTAATATATTGAAATTAAATATTTTATTGTTTAAATAAATTTACATTTATCTAAATTCTACACGTGAAAGACTTCGGTGGGGTCAAACGAGATTAAAAATAACATGCATAAGACCAAAAAAATTGAGACGAGATTTAACAATTACAAAAAAAAAAAAAAAAAAAATTATTTAATTGAAAAAATTACACACATGACAACACATCATGTGGATACGAAGGCTTTGACGCAGGTTGGTTATTTAACCAATCAAATCAATCAACTCACGCATCGCAAATTCACATTGAATAATAAAAATATACCAAAAATTTCTTGTTTACATTCGCGAATACCCAACGCGTTACTTGGTATTTACTATTTGTGGTGTAAATTTAAAAATATTCATTTACATTGTCGGATCGACACTTTTAAGCCTTGAGATATTGCTTCTCCTTCACTTTCTTTATCCCTTAAATGCATCCTACTATTCTTGTATATTCCTTTGCTACTAAAATTAATTCTCGTGTTTCTTTTTTTCTTTCTTTTTTGAAATCATCCGCAGCAGAGCAAATTTGTTATTTTTAGAGAGCATATATAAAATTTGTATATAACAAAGTGTTTAGATCTTTTTCTAAGGGGGGAGGGTTGATTACAGAGAGGAAAAAAAAAAAAATTTAAACCCATTTAGAAATTAATTTTCTAACTTGTTCATAAAAGTGTTTCAGAGTATGCTCCTTCAAAGGATATTTGTGCTCTTCACATTCGCTTATGCGGCATTAGCAAGAAGGAAGTTATCATCAACTTCTTTGGTGACATGTATGGATAATTCCCAAATTTCGCCTTCTTTTTTTAATGTCACTTTTGATCCAGACAATCGTTCACTTCAATATTCAATCGATTTATCAACTGAAATTTCATCTTATATAACTGCTCATATTCAAGTTTATGCTTATGGATTTCCAATTATTGAAAAAAATATCGATTTATGTACTCTTGGTTGGAAACAATTTTGTCCACTTTATCCAGGTTCAATGCAAATTGAATCGATCGAATATATTTCAGATGAATATGTTAAAATGATTCCAGGAATTGCATATACAGTTCCAGATATTGATGCAGTTGTTAAAATGATCATTTTAGATCTGAAAACAAATCAACAATTATCATGTCTTCAAACAAGTTTTACAAATGGTAAGACTGTTAATCAAACAGGTGCAAAATGGGCAACTGCAATCATTGCAGGTTTAGGATTATTAATTGCAGCTGTAATGTCTACATTTGGTAATTCAAATGCTGCATCTCATATTGCTGCAAATTCGGTTTCACTTTTCCTTTATTTTCAAAGTGTAGTTGTTGTTTCAATGCAACATGTTGATCGTGTACCACCTATTGCTTCAAGTTGGGCTGAAAATTTGGCTTGGTCAATGGGTTTAATTAGAGTTCAATTTATGCAAAATATCTTTAGATGGTATGTTCAATCAACTGGTGGAACTCCAACTCTTTATTTTAAAACTGTTGCACAACAAATCTTGGTTCAAAGAGCTGTCAATTATTTGAAAGATTTACATAAACGTGCATTGGATTTTAGTCTTAATTCAAATGTAAATTTGGTTGTATTAAGAGGTATTAAAAGAGTTGGATATAATTCAAATATTGAACCAACTTCAATTGTTGTAACTGGATTTACTTTTTTTATTATTATTGGTTATGTTCTTGTTGCAATTCTTGTTATTTTTAAATCAATTTTGGATCTTCTTGTTAGATTTAAAAAAATGAGTCCACATAAGTTTTTATACTTTAGAAAATCATTTAGTGTTATTTTAAAAGGTTCAATTTTAAGATATATTTATATTGGATTTACTCAATTAACAATTTTTTCACTTTGGGAATTTACTCAACGTGATTCACCTGCAGTTATTGTCCTTGCAGTTTTATTTTTATTATTACCATTAACTATGATTTCTTGGTCTTATTGGCAAACTTTGAAAATTGGACGTTTATCAATTCAAAAATTCGATAATCCAGCTGCTTTACTTTATGGTGATTCAGCTGTTTTAAATAAATATGGATTTTGTTATACAATGTTTAATGCAGAAAAATATTGGTTTGGAATTGTTTTAATTGGTTATAATTTAATTAAATCTATTTTTATTGGACTTTGTCAAGCAAGTGGGAAAACTTCGGTTGTTGTTATTTTTATCCTTGATTTGGCTTATACAATTTATTTGATTATTCAAAGTCCATATTTGAATAAATCAACAAATGTTTTGAATTATATGATTTCAGTTGTTACAACCGTTAATTCATTTTTATTTATGTTCTTTTCCGATTTATTTGGTCAACCAGCTCAAGTTTCTTCAATTATGGGTTGGGTTTTCTTTATTTTGAATGCTGCATTTGCACTTATCTTACTTGTTTTTATTATTGTGTTTATTTTCATGTCTATTATTTCAAAGAATCCAGATGCTAGATTTGCTCCTGCAAAGGATGATAGATTTTCTTTTCAAAGAAAATCTTCTCTTAAATATAAGAATGGTGTTGAATCTATTGATTCAGATGTTGTTAATGAAAAATCAAATAATGAATTGGCTGCTTTGGGTGTCGCTGCACAAGATCATTCCAATAATTGGGAATCGGAAATGTATAGACTTAACGATATGTCAGCAACAGAATCACAATCTCAACAAGGTGAAAAGCAAAATGATATGCTTACTCCTTCAGTTGAACAAGATGGGTTTAATTCAGTTTCAGATTCGGATTATTTAGAAAAACAAACTGATGATTCAGTCGAACAAATTACCAAAAAAAATGAAACTACAGGTACGGGACTTGGATCTAGATTGAAAAATTTAAGAAGAGGTCT
Source organism: Kodamaea sp. yHQL449 (assembly GCA_030582715.1). Lineage (NCBI taxonomy): Eukaryota > Fungi > Ascomycota > Pichiomycetes > Serinales > Debaryomycetaceae > Kodamaea > Kodamaea sp. yHQL449. The sequence goes on along the minus strand of JAJMGT010000017.1, from coordinate 287,496 downwards.
TTCATTAAAAAAAAGTAATCAACTTCCACAAAATCAAGATGATTCAAAAAATATTACAAGATTTAGTGATACTTTACTTAATGAAGATCATGATGCTAATATTTCAGAATTACCAATAAATAATAAGAGTACCAACAAAGCCCATAATAGAAACGAATCTACGACTTCCAACTTATCCATGAATAACGGTCCAACCAATACAAGAGGATTTGTGTGATTACACTACAAACGTTTTTGTTTTAACTTCATTTCACCTTATTTGTTTCCTTTTTCACGTCTCGATTTATCATTTTCCTTCATCTATTTTGTCAAATTGTATATTTAAGCTATGGAGCACAAAACAGCAATCTTTGTGATTTCTTTGTATATTAATAAACCATCTCATCAAAATTTTGTAGTTAAATTGTCCCAAAGTTTTTGCAATTGTTTTATATGATTCAAAACTTCAACTTCACCATACATTGAAAATAAAATATTCAATCTTTGATCGAATGGTATTTTGTTGAAAGTTTTGGCAAAGTTTTCATCGTTTAATTGTGGATTCTCTGTCTTATCAGCTTTAACCATCCCGATGCTCTTAGATTTTATAATTCGATCTATATTTATTGGTGACATTAATTTGGTGAGATAATTTGAAGTTAAAGCAATTGCTTGCAGAATAAGATGTACATCAATATCATCATAATTATAATTTTCATTAACCTCTAGTTTCAGTGCCCATGTATCTGAAAACATATCAGGTGTATTACTATTTGAAAAACGTAAGTTTAAAGGAGTAGAAGTCGATAAATATGGAATGGTTTGTATTAAGGAAGGATTTAAACGGTGTCCAAAATTAGTATCGAACCATTGCCTTGTTGAATGATCTGCAATCAAGGGCAGAATCGGTTTTGCTAATGAGGAATCACATTTGAATTCAAAAAATAACATAAAATCTCCTGGTTTAAATTGTTGGAAAACAGTTTTACGAACTTCTTGCAGAATGGGACATTCATAAAGTCCACCAACAAATGTATGTGGCATATAAAAAGTGATATCACGTTTGGCATATTTTCTTCGACGAGCCATTTTATAACAAACAAGGTTTCGCGATTCCCATTCAAGTGAACTTTGCGGATCTGACTTTTTAATGTCAGCAAGATGATTATAGTTTTCTTTGCCCAAATATTCAACAAATTTTCCATCAGAAGTTCTTTCTACCATTTCATCGAACTTACTACGTAATAGACTTCGCAAACCTGGCTTTACCTTTTCTATTTCCTTTCTGAACTTTGGAGTATCAGTAAATGATCCAGTGGAAGCTGTCGTATCTTCCTCTTCATCTGGTTCTTTTTTTTGAACCAATCGCTCGACATTGTCTTCGGGACCTAACGAATAGGTATCACCAATTTTGGGTTTCAACATGCAAAATGGACGATTCCAATCTATATCTGTACTGCTCTTTGTCCGAAATAGTTTTTCATAATCGACTTTACCATGATCACAATGTGTTAATTGTAAGAAATTCATACTCTTGGGCAGGATGATCCCGCTGAGTTTATACACCCTGCTAATCTTGAAACCAGTGAATGGGAGTATATTGGAGCGCTGTGGATCACATATCTTTGCTTCCTTAAAATACCAAGCGCATTCTCCTATAGAGAAAAGAAATAGAAGGAATATAGTCTTCATAAGCAGTAGTTATCTTTTGGCTTTTTATCTGCCGCTGATGGGTGCAAAAAAAAAAGGTTTAGTTGCAAAATCTAGTTCCGAGGGAAACACACGTGACACAACCTCGTATTCTACAAATTTTCTTTCGCGCGATGAGAGATGAGCCTAACAATTTTGAACTTTTCAAAGATAAATTTATTCAAGATATCAAATCCTCACTGTCCAGAGTTGATATAGAATTATGGACTCGCAGCAGACAAATAAGACTCACCGAGGCGGTTCGAATAGAACCACTGCGAAGAAGAAGTTGCATCAAAATGGTCAAAACGTAAAAGCATTTGCAGTGAATGCTCCACGTAAATTGGAAAGACAAGCCAGAAGAACTCAAGATGTCAATGAAAGAAAATTGCATGTACCCATGATAGACAGAACTCCGGATGATGATCCTCCACCAGTTGTTGTTGCAGTTGTTGGTCCACCAGGTACTGGTAAAACCACATTGATCAGATCACTTATCCGTAGATTGACTAAAACAACATTAACCGAAATTAAAGGACCTATCACTGTTGTTAGTGGTAAGAGAAGAAGATTGACATTTATTGAAGTCAGTAATGACTTGAATTCAATGATTGATGCCGCCAAAATCGCAGATTTGGTCTTACTTATGATTGACGGTAATTTTGGATTGGAAATGGAAACTATGGAATTCTTAAATATTGCACAACATCATGGTATGCCTCGTGTTCTTGGTGTATCTACTCATTTGGATTTATTCAAATCACAATCTACTTTAAGAACATCAAAGAAAAGATTGAAACATAGATTCTGGACAGAAGTTTATCAAGGTGCTAAATTATTTTATTTATCAGGTGTTATTAATGGTCGTTATCCAGATCGTGAAATTTTAAATTTGAGTAGATTTATTTCGGTTATGAAGTTTAGACCTTTAAAATGGAGAAATGAACATCCATATTTATTAGCTGATAGAATTACAGACTTGACTCATCCTCAATTAATTGCAGAAAACTCTAAATGTGATAGAAAAGTTGCCATTTATGGGTATTTACATGGTACTCCATTACCTGCTCAAGGTGCACAAATGCATATTGCTGGTGTTGGAGATCATAAAGTTTATTCTGTTGAAAAATTACCTGATCCTTGTCCAACCCCCTATTTTGAACAAAAATTAGATGATTTAGAAAGAGAAAGAGCTAAAGCCGCTGCAGAAGCTGGTGAAGAAGTTGCAAAGACTACAAGAAGAAGAAAGAGATTGGAAGACAAACAAAAATTCATCTATGCCCCAATGTCTGATGTTGGTGGTGTCCTTGTTGACAAAGATGCAGTTTATATTGATATTGGAGCCAAAGAATCCTTTGTTCCTGGTGAATCACTTGGTGAAGGTGAAAAATTGGTTACAGACTTACAAGAAGTTCAAAAAACCATGGCTGAAAGATTTGAAGAAGGTCCAGGTTTACAATTATTTTCATCCTCTAAGGCTATGAAGAATGTAGATGAAGAGGAAGAAGAAGAAGAAGAAACTGGGTTATTATCTGAAGATGATGAAGAAGAAGAAATCGAAGAATTAAAGAAAGAAACCGGTAGAACTTCCATGAGAAAGGCACGTATCTATGGTAAATCACTCGCTGTTGATGATGAATTCGATAATGAAATTTCTGGTGATGAAGAAGATGAAGATGAATTTGGTCAACCTAAAATGGTTGAAGTTGACTTCAAAAATGATAGATATGATGAGAAAGATTTGGAATTCGTTGAAGATTCTTCATTATCTTCTGATGAAGATGAGAATGATTATAGAGCCGCCGCTTCTAGATTGAAAGGTTCAGTTCAACGTAAATGGGATATCAACAAGTTAGTATACTTGGACAATGTTGGACCAGTCGAAGTCATTAAAAGATACAGAGCTAAGCTTGTTGAAGATGAAGAAGAATCAGAAGAAGAGAACATAGAAGATGAAGAAGAAGATTTTTTCAAGAAGAAGGATGTCAAAGAAGTTAGTGCAGATTTGGATCAATTTAGACCTTCTTATCCATCCATTGACGAATTAAGAGCCAAATTTGATTCATCCAAACTTAATCAAGAAGATAGTGATGAAGAGTATGAAAATGGTTACAAATCTTTAAAGACAAGATTCCTTGTTGCACCAAAGTTGAATGATGGTGAGAAGAAAGAAAATGAAGGAGATGATGATGAAGAAGAAGAATTATATGGTGATTTCGAAGATTTGGAAAGTGAACTGAACAACAAAGAATCTGTATCTAAAGACAAAGATTCAGATTCAGAAGAAGATGGTGATAATTTTGCAGATTTTGAAGCCGAACAAGAAAAAGCTGAACTTGGACTCGATGAAGAAGAAGAAGAAGAAGAAGATGAAAACTTAACTGTTGACGAAAAGAGAAAATTGAATGCTGCCAAAAAGGCCAAGTTGAAAATGCAATTTGAAGAAGAAGAAGATCGTGAATTCGGTGCGGATGATCCTGAAGGTGATAATGAAGCCGATACTTGGTATGAATTTCAAAAAAATAAGATGGCCAAACAATTGGAAATCAACAAACAAGAATATGATGAAATGGATGCAGCCACTAGACTCAAAATTGAAGGTTACAAAGCTGGTTCTTATGTTAAGATTGTATTTGAACAACTACCTTGTGAATTCATTGAGCATTTACAACCAGAATATCCAATTGTTCTTGGAGGTCTTCTTGCTACCGAATCAAGATTTGGTATTATGAATGTAAGAATTAGAAGACATCGTTGGCATAAAAAGATTTTGAAATCTCAAGATCCTCTTATTTTATCATTAGGTTGGAGAAGATTTCAAACATTACCAATTTATACAACTTCTGATTCAAGAACTAGAAATAGAATGTTGAAATATACTCCAGAACATGCATATTGTTTTGCATCATTTTATGGTCCATTGGTTGCACCAAATACTACTTTTGTTGGTTTTAATATCATTGATAATAAATCAACAACTGGTTCATTTAGAGTTGCAGCAACTGGTATTGTTGAAGATTTAAATTCTTCGGTTGAAATTGTTAAAAAATTAAAATTAGTTGGTCATCCATCTCAAGTTTTCCGTAATACTGCTTTTATTAAAGATATGTTTACAAATTCATTAGAAGTTGCAAAATTTGAAGGTGCTTCTATTAGAACTGTTTCAGGTATTAGAGGTGAAATTAAACGTGCATTATCAAAACCTGATGGAAATTTTAGAGCTACTTTTGAAGATAAAATTTTGATGTCAGATACAGTTTTTTTAAAGACATGGTATCCAGTTAAAGTTAAGAAATTTTATAATCCTGTTACTTCAATGTTATTAGGTCATCATAATGAATGGAGAGGTATGAGATTAACTGGTCAAGTTAGAGCTGAACAAAATATTTCAACTCCATTACAAGCTGATAGTGCATATAAAAAAGTTGAAAGAACTCAAAGAAAATTTAATGCACTCAAGGTTCCAAAATCTATTAAATCAAAACTTCCATTTAAAGATCAAGTTGTTGATAAAAAAGCTCGTAAAAATAAGACTTATTTAGCAAAGAGAGCAGTTGTATTAAATGAAGATGAAAAGAAGGCTCGTGATTTGATGCAAAAGATTGCAACAATTAGAAATGCAAAGGATGCAAAGAGACAAGCTACAAAGGGTGAAAAATTCAAAGAAAAGTTAAAAACAATTGCAAAGAAAGATGAATTAAGAAAGGAGAAAGAAAAAGAACGTAAAAAAGATTTCTTTCAAAAGGAAGGTAAGAAAAGATCTTTAGCTTCTAGTGAAGGTAATTCTCAAGCTTTTGGTAAAAGAAAACGTGTATAATAGTTAGTATAATAAAAATTAAATTCCTATAAATGTTATTGAACAATCTTTCAACTTCAAACTAAACTCCCTATAAATGATATTCAACAATTCTTTCAGCTTCAAGTTTTAAAGAAACATCTTCACTACCCCATACAACTTTCATAACATCGTAAAATTCACGAGCATAGTAAATTTGAATCCCATATTTGTTCAAATAAAATTCTTCAACTTGAGTCATTTTATAATCTAAATCTTCATTATCTTTTAATAATTCATTAACTAAATTCAAATCAACTGTACCTGCTTCTTCAACACTTCTACTATATTCTTCAATTAAATCTTTTCTATTTTCTCGTGGAACAATTATTCTATTAATTCCTCCATTCAAATGAGCTCCCATCAATTTTTCTTTGACCCCACCAATTGGTAAAACCAATCCTCTTAAAGTTATCTCACCAGTCATTGCAATATCATATGGAATTGGTTTATCCAAAATTAATGATAAAAACAGTAATGCCATAGTTATACCTGCAGATGGTCCATCTTTTGAAATAGATCCCATAGGAACATGTAAATTAATATCCAAATTACTGAATGATTCAATAAGAGCTTTACCATCTTTTTCTTTAATACTAAGTAACCCTTTATAAACCAACAGTTTAATAAATAAAAGTCCAATCTTTGCACTCTCCATCAAAACTTCACCCAATCTACCAGTCATATTCAATGAACATCCAGAGTTAACATTGTTTGGGTTACCAATTCTTTTATCAAATCCAATACTTTCAAAAACAAGAACTGAACCTGAACCATCTGAATTATAAGATAATCCATTAACAATCCCAACTCGAGAACCATTTGAAATTGTAATTTCGGCCGCTGTAAAATCACCAGTACTAAATGGAACTCCTAAATATTTTGATAAATCTGTTTCCAATACTTTGGCATCATATTTAGTCTTATTTGTTGAATCTAATGTTTCACAATATTCAACAGCTTTAAAACGACAAATTGTACCCAATTTTCTTTCAAAATTACGAACACCAGCTTCTCTAGTATAATCAATGATAATCTTTTTCATTACAACATCATCAATATTTATAAATTCTTCAATATTGTTATCATTAACAGGGAACCCATTTCTTTTGACTTGTCTTGGTAATAAATATTTTTTACCAATTATAAGTTTTTCATTATAATCATAAGCATTGACATTTATCATTTCCATACGATCTAACAATGGTCTAGATAAATTGTATGGTTCATTTGCAGTACATACAAAAATGACTTGAGATAAATCAACAGGGAATCCTAAATAATGATCAATAAATGTTGAGTTTTGCTCTGGATCCAATACTTCAAGTAAAGCAGCAGAAGGATCTCCATTGAATTTTGTACCACTACTATTTCCACCAACAATCTTGTCAATTTCATCCAATAAAATGACAGGGTTCATGGATCTAGCCTTTCTTAAAGCTTGAATAAGTAAACCAGGCATTGCTCCAACATAAGTTCTTCTATGACCTCTGATTTCACTTTCATCCTTGACACCACCTAAAGAAATTCTTTGGAAATTTCTACCCAATGAAGTGGCTATTGATTTTGCCAATGAAGTCTTACCCGTACCTGGAGGACCTGCCAACATAATAATGGGAGACTTATTACTCTTAGATACTTGTACTGCAGCTTGACTGTTTTGGTTAACTATGGTTTTACTTTGAGATTCATCATATGAAGTCTTGACCTTATTTTGGGCTTGATTCCGAGCCACATATGTTTCATCATTGTTAGCAATTACAATTGGTGAAGATTCAGATTTTGAAGTATTTTCAGCTTGTTTAATAGACTCTTGTTCTATCTTCTTTTGAGATTCATTAATTACTCTTTCTGCATTAATACCTAATAATTTTAAAACAACCAAATATTGAATCAATCTTTTTTTGACATGTTCTAAACCATAATGATCTTGATCCAATTGTTTTTTGGCAAGTGATAAATCAATGTCTTTATTGCTTTTGAACTTGGTCACATATTTATCCCATGGAATATCCATAACAATATCTAAATAATTACGAATGACATAAAAATCTGACCCTCCACCACCTGGTTGTGAAGAAGCTTTAATTCTTTTATAATCCTTAATAATGAGTCTTTTTGAATCTGTTGATAAGGAACTAATTCTTGGTAACTTATTTTTTATGAAATTAGTAATTGCTTTCAATTCATCATCATCATCATCAAGATCATCATCGTCATCATCTTCATCTTGATCTATTGGGTCATTTGTTGTAGCACGACTACCGTTCAAATTGGGTCTACGGCGAACTAATGCCTTACTATTTGATATATTTTTTGAAGGAGTAGTCTTTTTAGTCATTCCTTCTAAAACAACCCTCATTGATTTCAATTGATTTGCAACAACATTTGCTTTTTGTACATTTGAAGCTTCATTGTGAAACCAATTGTTTACAAACGAGTTGTTTTGTTTTAAAGTGTTAAAAATGGTTACAAGTTTACTCACCATTTCATTGATTTTATCAATACGATTTGTTGTATCGAATTTATTCAATAATTTATGTTTTTCATGGTTAGGAAATGGTAAAATAGCACCGGTGATATCAACCAATCTAAGAAACGAATCATTTTGAATTTTAATTTTATCTTTGGCAAGATTTGAAGATGATGAGAATTGACGATATAATTGTTGTAAACTATTATAAGCCTTACTGAAATCTTTTGAACCAACCAATTGTAAATAAAATGCATTTGCCAATGGGTTGAGTGTTAACAAATCATTTGTCTTTTTATCCTGATTATTAACACTTAAAGCTTTACGATATTCAACAATAAATTCATCGATACTTTCAAATAATTGAAATGAATTTTCTCTCAATTGTCTAAAACTTGTCTTTAAATTATCTACATTATGATTCCAATCAACTTCAACAAATGCTTCATTTTTACGAAGTTTCTTTTCGGAAGATGGTGTTACTCTTAAACCTCTTGTAACTGCTTGTAAAGTCAACTTTATATTTGTTGTGTCATCGATTATACCCACCACCCTTACAATTGTTGCTACCGATGATTCAAAGTCACCTTCAGATGGTTCTTTGATCTTGGTCATATTAGGATCAATCGCAAATGTTAACCAATCAAATTGACTATTTGGAATATCACCTTGAATTTTTTTTGATGATTTATGAGTAAATTCATTTTCAAACAAGTATGTTATACCTTCAACGGCTTCAGAAGAAATTACCGTTGGATTTACAGTTTCTTCATTTTCAGTAGATGAAACCGATTCTGTTGATTCATTATTAAAGTCATATTCTCCGAGTAAATTATTGATAATTGAAACGTTTGAAATTTGTTCTTTAAATCTATACAACAAGGCAGCAGCCTTAAATCTTGAAAAAGTCACATTGTAAATGATCCCCGGTAATAAAACCAAATTCGAATCGAGTGTATATGAAGGCAACACTATTTGCTTCTTTGAATGTGCCATTTTTGGTAAGTATTAGAAAAAGTTTAAGTGGATAGTTATGGAAATTATATATAAAATAGTGGCAATATTTCTTTTTCAAACTCACTGATCATATTGACTTTGATTTTCTGCCACCGAAGAACCCGCGCAATCTCCCCACTCTCGGTAATAAAAAAAAGTTCATATGAAATCTGATAAAGCAACCGGTTTGCATATTAATCGGTAGTGTGGGGAGAGAAATTTAAACACAAAATATAGATTGGTTGGTACCGATGACAGCGGTACTAATGAGGGGTGAGAATAAAATGGAAACGAACTTCGGAAAAGGGGAGATATAAAAGCCGAGGAGTCTGAGCACGTACATGATATTTCTTTTATCTTTTGAACGCAAAATGCGGACTATGAGATTGTAAAAAGCGCACCTACTAAACTGGAAACTATTGTTCTTTCTAAGCGTGTATGATTGTACTATTATATGCACTCAAACAGGGATAATCATGCTTGAATATTGAAAGTATAAGCTAGTTTCACGAGACTCTTACACTAAACCAAAAGTTACAACGTTAATTGCGGTACCTGAACTTACTTTAGGTGTCAAAATTTCACTTGCGTTGAAAGTTCCACTTGTTCAGACGTTTTAATCGGTTGGTAATTGGAAACAATCGATCCATATATATATATATATAAATGTCTCTATTTGATCATTAATTTATTAAATTTCTTATTTAACATGACTAAATCAAATAGTATTAGGATAAAAGTTTTCAAGCTGGATCCTTCACGGATTCCACCAAAACGATTGAAACAGTTGCTACCGTTAACAACGAATCCAGCAGCCTTACCTCAACAAAAAACTACTCAAAAACCACATTTCATTTCACATCCAAAAGAATCATCGAAGGTGTCATCACCAGATACAACTCCTCGAAAAGATAATACAAACTCGCATCTAATTACAAGGAAAACAAATTTGGCGGACAATGGAGATTTCTCTCCCACTGATACTCATAGTTTATCACTGAATAATCTGTATAAACTTCGTTACACTTGTTATTTGACAAAAGTCCATAACAATTCTTTTTCAAATACTGATCCTAATGATTTAAACGATGATGATATATACAATAGTACACTCAAAACAGATGATGAATCCACAAATCTGAAAAATGGTTGGCATATAAAAGTCTGACCTATTTATAATACATCTTTCAAATTAATTTGACCAGAACCTCTTGCCAATGGTTTTGGTTGATTATCACTTTTTTTCCATCCAATCATAAATATAACACTAAATGTTGCCGGAAGTGTAACTTCACCATTTGGTCCTGTTTCACCATGTAATGATTTGTAAATTTCATTTGCTGCCAATAAAACATCTCTTGGTAAATAATTTGATCTTGAAAGTACCGAGTTTTGTTCACCCATTGCTTGTAAATCTTCACAAATAGAAACAATATCAGGGAATCCTCCGACAACAATATCTTCAGAATCAATAGTTAACATGCTGAAACCAGCCCTATTCAATAATGTTCCGATATCATTCAAATGCACAAGTGGTGATACTCTTGGTGTGATCCCCCCACGTCTTTCTAATTCGGCCAATTGTAATGCCGTTCTTAATTCATACAAGGTATCACCACCAAAGATCGTACCCATGAACATTCCATCTGGTTTTAACACCTTATTTATATTGGCTAAAGTTTGTGGTAAATCATTGATCCAATGTAATGATAAATTAGATACGACAACATCATATTCATTTTCTTTTAAACATTCATGATTGAAATCTTCTTCATCTCCAACATTACGTACCAATTTTCCTTTAAATTCATTATTAAAAGGTTCTTTGATATCTCTTTCGAGCATTTCTTTTGAAGAATCAAACATAACATATTCTGAAATCTTGGATTTAATCTTTTCTTTATCTTTGTTAAGTTCAGTTAAAATTTGTTCATCAACCAGATCTGCTCCAGGTGGTAATTCACTTTTAATGCATAAATTTTTTAATAAATTACCCAGATTTGAACCAAAATCCAAAAGTTTAGTAAAGTCTCTTGTAATAAATGCTAATCTTTCGATTGTACGAATAGCAACTTCATCTCTTAAATATTCTTTCTTTCTAGATAATTCAGGGTTTATTATAGCACTCTTTGATCTTTGAATCAATTTGGAGTTTCTATCAAACACATTAAATTGCAGCTTATTGGAAGTGTTTGCATGAGTTGCAAGAAAACGTCTAGTTATTATAGATCTGTGCATTTTGTATAGCTTGATAAGTCAAAAATGAAAAATTATATTTTTCATTCGCATTTCACATCAATAAAAAATACTTTAATTGCATCAATGGTTAGTACAATTACACGATGTTTCCAGAGTCTGAGAGAGTATAGTCATATACTATGTGTCCAGAGTCCAAAAGTATACAGTCAATGTGTCCAGAATCAAAGAGCCTATAGTCAACGATGCTTCAAAAGTACAAGAAAGCATAGTCAATGTATCCAGAGTACAAGAGAGTATAGTCATATACAATGTGCCCAGAATACAACAGTATGTGTCCAGAGTCCAGTTTACAGTCAAATACGACATGGCTCTAGCTTAGCATTTCAAAACGATCTACAAAAGAATACAGCTCCTACCAAAGAAAACAACCACTGGAATACTTTCACCAAAACTTATCCCAATACACATTCAAGGTTTATTCATATCAAGAACTTGATTTCAACACGTCTGTTTGGACAACTTCATATGTTTTTACACGATTTAAAAAAGTATAATTTGGATCTACCCGTGGAAACTTACAAATACATCTTAAAAGCACTTAATGAACCAAACGTTTATGGTGATCAACTGGCTTTGGCAATCTTTGTATATCATGAAGCTATGAATTATCATAATCAAAACAAAAAACTTGTATCACCATTACAAGATTCCGAAAAATATAAATTAAGCTATTTATTTTTAAAATTATTTTCAAATTGTACAAGTTTAAGTCATTTATTTATACTTAATTTACTTCATGAAAATTATATTTCATACCTTTCAAATCATGATAAACAATTGGAATTATTATATCATTCTGCGTATATAAATATTTTATTAAATACTGGACAAACTGATGGTGCAACGAATTATATTGATTTAATTGGAGAAAATCTTGATAAATTACCATATCAAAAAACTTTTAAAGAGTTGGTTTCAATTGAAAATTGTGATAAGATTGTCGAATATATATTCAAGCTTATGCCTGTTATTTCAAATGAACAATGGCTATTATTTTTAACATTGGGAATTAAAAAAAATCATTATGCACTTGTTAAATTAGTTTATGATAATTTTATAATGCAAGGGTTTGAAAATTCTGCAATATCAACTGAAGATGTCGTGTTAACAGATGTTTCGAAAAACAAAGTAATTTCAACTTTAACCGATGATTTAATACTGAATATCCTTCATATATTATCTATCAATGGTGATGTTGATCTGACCTTAATATTGATTGAATCTCATTTCTTACATAAATCTTTAAAGGGCGAAAAGGCCTTGAGTAAGGAGTTATGTATAAATATTATAGAAGCATATTGTTATCATATTGAAGAACCTCCAACTGTCTTACCAGCTTTAACTGAAACAGATTCAAGTATTGAAAGAGTCTTGGATATTCTTAATGGATTCATTACAAAGTTTCAAAATGAAAATATAATCTTGAATTATCATGATATTTCAACGCCAATGTCAACCAAATTCTTCAATTATAGAGCTTATGATGAAAATATTGCTAAGGAATTTGCAAAAAGAGATTATGTATCTCAATTGATTAATGAATCAGAAGAAAATGAATGGGATTCTGTTGTTTTACCAAGAAAGTTAACAAATGAAAATTTACAAGTCTCCAAATATGGAAATATTTTATCAAATCTTTCAATATTACGTAAATTTGTTAATCAACATATTCAATATTTACAAAATGATTCCAAATTTCACAAACAAACAATAACCCTTTTCATTAATTGCTTATTAAATCATATTAATTTATATCAAAATTTTTCAGCCACTGCTCAAGTCTTGATTATACTTAAAAATCAAAATGAAAATTTTGTTGATGAATGGTTGAATAAACAACTGTTTGATATTATTTTAAATACATTGGCAACTTCTTCTGCTGGTAAAAGATCATCAATAATTATTTTCGAATATTTATTGAATAGATATAAAACCTTACCAACGTCTTGGTATATATCATTACTTTCTTCAAATATGAAAGGTTATATCCATGATAGTTTTCAAGTCTTATTATACCATCATCTACAAGGTAATCAAGGTATTTGTGATTTACAAGTTGAGCAATTTCTAATTGATAATAATCTTTATCAAGAAATTATCAATACAAATTTGATAAATATTGATGAATTTTGGAATCTTCATAATTTTTGTAAAGAACTTAAAGATATTGATTATGATAAGTTGATTGAAAATAATACAAAATATTATAACCTATATGATATTCGAGATTCGGGGTATATTAAGCATATCTTTGTGCATAAATGATGCAAAAGAATATAATGGGTGCAAAAAAAAAAAAATTGCAAAAAAATAGATGCAAGTTGACTCAATAATAGATTAGTTGAATCAATAATAGAGTAGTTGAATCAATAATAGAATAGTTAACAGATGAATAGAAACAATGATGAACCAGCAGTATTGTAACCATTAATCTCTAACAGCGGCTTGTAAATCAGCAGCATTGATTTCGATTTTCCTAGCCCTTGATTTTAAAAGTGATTTTTTATTCCATTTTGTTTTTAAACCTTCAATAATACTTTTATCAGATTCATTTTCTTCATTAGATTCAGTATATTTCTTTTTTGAATGAATCATTGAATCATTTGCAAATGTAGATGAAAATGAAAGTGAAAATGATGATCCAATCATGGTTGAATCAACCGCCATACGCATGATATTATTGGCATGACAAGCCAATGGATCAAAATCAGAATCATCGGCTGTTAATTCAACATTCTTTAACATTTCCTTTTTAGTTATCACTGTTGCTTTATCAATTTTTAAAAGTTTCTTATGAGATCTATTTAATTGTGCATCTTTTAATATTGAAACAGGAGTTGATTGTAAAGTTGGTTTCTTTGCTGAACCAGAAGGTGAAAAGAAAATCGTTTTATTTGGGATTGGAGTATTATAAAATGAAGAAGATTCTGCTTCATAAAAACTTTCTTCAACATCAACAATTTCATTTAAATCTTCTTTTCTAGATCTTTTAAGACCTCTTGTTTTAGATTTTTCTTCGATCTTTGATTTTATTGGTTTTTTTGTTACTTCTTTTGATTCTCTAGTAAATGGAAGCTCTAATTTGAATTCATCAATCTTGATCTTGTTTTCTAAAATTAAATCATTTAATGGTTCAACATTATTGGATTCCAAAGGGTTAAAGATTTTATAGATGGGCGTCTCGGAAAAGACTGGCTTTGTGGGAATTAACTCATCATTGATTTTCAAATTCTTAATAAATGTAGATTCTTTTGACGCTGAAATGTTTGTTACCTTTTCCAAGGTGGGGAATGTATAATCAAGTGATATCGAAGGATGAACTTTACAAGCTAACATAACGGTTATTCTTGATTAAGAGAAATTTATTTTTTTGGGAGTTTAAAAGGTATTTATATCATCTATTTAAACAAGTGTCTTTGATATTTATATCAATGTCATCTTCCTTTTTAGGATGCTAAATTGTTTATGTTTATATCTCTGCCATATTGGGAAAAATTATTGCAACAATTTTATTTAAAATTTAAACTGTAAATTGATTTCAGTTTTTACACATTAGATCCTTTGAAAAAAACTGATGATTTTTATTCCTTTTGTTTTCGCACCATCTGATTGGTGCAAGATGCTTACTCCACATTTATGTTAAAGTACATAAGAACTCCTACAATTTGTATTCAAGTATTTCTGAATTATTATAATAATATACAAGGGTTTTATTACCATCGAAGTTCCAGGAATATCTAATGTACGATGAATATTTACATGATGGACTAGGCTATTTGTGCCATGTTTTATGACAATTGAATAGGATAATGTAGAACTTCGAGGCATGTGTAGAACTTTGATATAATGTAGAGCTTCGACGATATGTGTAGAACTTTAATGTAAGGATCCGTTCGATATAAGAATATTTTCGATATATGGATACCTTCGATATGGATATGTGTAGAACTGAACTGGATGTCATGGAATTCCAAGACTTATGCAAATTGTATTAATTAACGGTTATTAGCATTTTGAACATCTTCAGATCTCTTCAGACTTGTTTTGTTCTTGTTTCTTCCTCAATCTTTCTTCAATGATGGAGTCATTCCCATGAACATTGTCAACAGGACATGGAAATAATGAGTTTGCGCCAACCATCAATACACATATGGCGAATGTGGAGCTGAATAATGAGTTCGTCACTTTGTTTCTCTGAGTCGCCCTTAGCGTGTAGGAAAACATATTTCTTATGGTGTATCTGGATTTTTCAATGAAATTAAACTAGGCTAGTTTTAACAGAAGTGGGTATCCTATTTTGAATAGTTTATAATTGTTTGTTTCTTTCTCTAATGGGTTATCGATACCATTTATTTGTTTTCAAAGATACAATTTTTCACCAGATGATTTATTGAAAAATTTGAATATATTTGATTTTAACAAAAGAAAAAGAAAAGACGTCACGTGACTGTGCATCGAAATATCCAATCAAACATCGGACTTTAGGCATACAACAGAAATTGAAAACACAACTGGAGATGTAGTGAATACAGCTGGGATATATATATCGTGTGTAGCACTGACAAAGAATGTTTACTCATTATATACTCACTATGCGTTATACAGTTTTCACTACTCGTTGCACTGGTTTTACTACTCATTACACCATTTACTAACGCACTGTATATTCACTACTCACTACTCAATACTCACGAAATCGAACTCGCTTCGTTCGTTCTCGTTCGTATGATGACCTACATTATCATTTCATTGAATAAATTGAATTAAAAGTACTCTAAAGTAACTCCATACGTTAAAACGTCAAGTATATGTACAAGGAAGTTGTCTTCTCTAATGAAGAACACAAGTATGCAGAAACAAAAACTATCAAGCTGCCAGCTTATTCTTCTATAATTTTCGTCATTATATTTTGTCTATTTTCTCTTAAAATGTTTAATAGTCAAAATTTATTCATAAGTTCTGTTCAACATCTTACCCTTCAAGAGTTCAAACCCTGGGTTGAACTTTCTTTCAGCAGCCAACTGATGAACATCCTTTGAATGATCCACTAATTCGATTTTCACCAACTCTTTGACGGTTGCTAATCTATGTGCGGTGGCTGTAGAAACGGTTTGATACACAATTTGATTTCTCTTTTTCAAGCCCAAAGCTGCAATATTCTTGCGTATTTTTGGAGGCATACCAATGATGGATCTGACCTGTGTTATCTTGTAGAACATCTGCTTTGTGGATGACATGTTTGGTAGTTCAAGGTATAGTAATGATAATTTTCAAGGTGAAAAAAAAATAAAAAAAAAATCGATAAAAAAATAGTTACCCGCAAAACCAATTTGAAAAAAGATGTATTGTAGATCATGAAGTACAAATCGTATCATTAACATAGGTGTTTGTTCGTATCATTAACATAGGTGTTTATTCGCTCTGGCAGTTGAAATAAAATACCTGTCTTGTTGTAAACTCCCGATCTGATGCAATTCAATTTCGTCTATTTATTTTAGTCTTAATTCAATCTCGTCTATCTATTAGTAAACTCAGTATGGATGAAAATGATATATTGAAAAAAAGTGATCAATTACACAGTGAACTACATAAACTTTGTCAGAACCTAAATCTTTTAATTGAAGAACCAAATTCATTATCAAAAGTTGAATGTTTTGAGAAATCGAAATCAATCTTTCCCCCATTTATCAGCCTTATAAATGAATTTGAACCAAACCCCAAACTATTGGATCAAGGTTTGACTTATTATATTGAAACACTTTCGAACTTATATTTGTCACTCGGATCCAACAATCAATTTTTAGGTCAAGGTATTGGAGAAGTCATTTATAACTTTTCTAAAATAAGAGGGTTCAAAAATATCACTACATATTTTTCAAGTGATGTTTATTTTATACCCAAATTATTGAAATTGATTGAAAATCTTACAAATGATAATGAAATCTTTGTTTGTTTGATTTGGTTATCAAATTTGGTACTTGTTCCTTTTAAACTTTCAATTATTGAAGTCTCATTGGTAGATAAATTGTATCAAGTTGGGTTGACCAATTTGTCCAAACATTATAATGCTTCAAAGAATCAATTGGTTTCACTGATTTTATTATCACGACTCTTGACAAGACCTGATCAAAAACATGGATTATTAAAGGATTATTTATATAATAAAGTTCGAGTCGAATGGACTCCACTTGTCAATGGTTCTGTTAAATTGGGACATCTTATTACTATCAACAAAATCTTAAAATTATATCCAACTATTGATTCAAATGATTTATCATTGATTTATGAATTAATATCAATTGATTTAATTAATTTAAGATATCAACAACTGCAAAATATAAATGATTTAAATAATTTAAATGTATTATATATGATCAAAATTTTAAGTAGATTATCTACTATTTATATCAAATCTCAAGATTATAAAAAGTTGTGTGATATCATTAACAATTTATTGAATGATATTTTTAGTATTATGACGAATAATTTCGATACAAATTTGAGATATGCAATGGCAAAATCACTTTGTTTGATTACAAAAGGTTTAGAAGTGTTTGCTAATAACTTTCAAGAACAATTGATTATTCATTTAATAAATCATCTTGAAGTTAATTTGAAAATTGATTATTCTCCGTTTCAAAAATCAACAAAAACTTACAATAAGTTTGTTAATTTAAATATAAATAATGATCAAATATCAATTGTTAAGTATCATACGATTTTATTATATTTGGGATATATTTCATTAAACAAATGTTTACCCAAACATTTAATACCCATTGTTTTCAGTATTATTCATAAAACACTATTCTTTAAACAAAAAACTTTATCTACAATTCTTGGTAGTCAAGTTCGAGATTCTTCATGTTTTGTTCTTTGGGGGATTTGTAGAATGATTAATCAAGATGAATTTAATCAATTAGCACTTGAAAACAAATATATGATGGAAAATATCTTGTATGATTTATTTTTGACTATAATCATGGATTCAGAATTAATTATTAGAAGATGTGGTGTTGCAGTAATTGAAGAATTTATTGGAAGATTTGGAACGCTGATATTCAAGTTTAATACTCAACATGAGTTGGGAGAATTTATAATTAAATTGATTGAAAACTTTAATAATTCAATGATTGGATCCAATACTAGATCTTTTGAATTACTTGGTAGGTTGACTGCGTTGGGGTTTAATAAAAACTTATGGATCCCAATCTTGATTGAGAATATTACACTGGATAATAAGTATGAGTTTAAGAAATTGAATTCGATACATTTGAAAAATCTCATTGTCCAGAAATCAGTACCAATTTCATTCAAGATTTTAAATGATTCACAAGATTATGAAATTCTAGAAATTATTAATGAGTTTGTTCGTAAAGATCTACTCTTTGCAATTTGTGATTTGTTATTTATTCTACAAGAACCAAATCAAGAAATTGTCGACTTAATCAAGATCAAATTAGACGATTTCGAATTTGATTATCATCATGATTCGGTTGAAAAGGCACAGGGGTATTTGAAATGGGTTAATTATTGTATCCTGATTCAACAATTGGATCAACTGATCTGGCCTCATATCTTCAATATTGCGAGATTAGGTTCAAGTGAATTGGAAGATGAGTTTAAATTGTTTTTCTCTTTATATCCTTTTGATATATCTCAGGAATTAATTACCAAGATCCAGTACTTTTTAACCAACAACAATATAACTTTCTCCAAAGTGATTTTCCATTATAAGTTTGAAAATTTTGAAGAATTTATCAAGATAATGGAAAATACAAAGGTCGATGCAGATATCAGATCAAATATGATTAATTGTCTTTGTAATAATTTTTTTGATATTGGAGAATCTTCCAAAAAATCTTTAATTGAATTATTGGATGATTATACCACTACAAATCAAGGAGATGTTGGTTCAAAAATCAGATTTGCAATAACTAATTTAGTTTATCAACATATCGACTACTTTAAAGGTGCAAGCTTAACTATTAAATTGATTAGATTAAGTGGAGAATTGATTGATAAAATTCGTTTAAATTCTTTTGGTCTTTTGTTAGCATTGAACGGGTCAAAGATCGATTTACAATTATTAAATTTTGATGAATATTTCCAATTATTATTTAAATATTATGATGAAAATATCTTGAATCATCAGGAATTATCTCTAGAGTTTTGGAAAGGTATTTCCTTTACTATTGGTGCATTAACTGCAAACACAATGACTATTAACAGTTCTTTTAAACAATTGCTCTTGTACTTACAACAAAAACAAGAATCACATCAAGAAATAATATTTCAAAACTTGGTGACTTTATTAAAAATGTCACTGACAACTTCAAGACAATTAAAATCATTTATTCTGATTTTAAATTTGTTTGTAAAGTTATTTGAATCCAATTTTAATTTTCCCATTAATTTCAACTATGAAGCTTTGTTTATTAGATGTTATAATTTACAAATTAACACAACAAATATTAATAGAATAGGATTAGCTTTGAAAGTTATGCAATATATATCTACAAGAAAACAAGTTGCGAAAATTTTACAAATCAAAGCAAGAAAAAGAGTATTGAGTATGGCATGTACTCATAAGTTAAATACAATTAGAAATCTAGCAAGTGAAGTGTTGTTTGAAATTATAAATGAATTAAATCCACATGATGAAATAATAAACTTATTAGATGAAGTTGATTGGAATGAATCACCTACAAAGTTGAAATCAACTTTTGAAAAACTTGAAAAATTCATAACCTACGAAAAAATATAATAACCGTTTTTATTTGAATAGATATAGACAAATCACTTGTTAAGCAAATGATTGAAGCTTTCTTAGATATATTATGGCGAAGCCAGCGTCATAATTTATAAACTGACGTGCAAGTTATCACTTGACTTGTGGAATTTCTCCTTTTCTTCTTGAATAAGATTACCAATATGCGAGTTAACAATTGGTTCAGTTGTGGTAGCAACTGGGGACGCAAAATAGGAGTTGTTAGATTTGTCCTCTTCTTTCATAGGAGTCATAGGAGCATTGTTAAAGTGGTCACTAAAAGTTTGATAAGTCATTAGTAGTAAAGAAAGATAAAATTTTAAAAAACTAATTTAAATATGTTTTTATACTTGTTCCTTATCAATGTCGAGACTAATGCGGGGACGACACGAATGACACAAATGGAAAAGGAGTGCAAAAAAATAGTGCAAAAATAGTGCAGAAAAGCTGATCTTATCGGACAAATTTTACTGCCACAGTAAAGGAGAATAGGAGAAATTTGAGGTTACGAACTAATTCTCCGCAATGTTTAGACTCAAATTACCAATACTCCGCAATATCTGGACTCAAATTTACGCCGAAATTGGTCAACTACCGCGGCCCAATAATATCCCCATTTACTGACAGTACTAATGGATTTATCTCTACATTACTTGATAAATAATAGATTAATCTCTATATTACTTAATAAATAATAGCATTGCTATAATAAATAATTAAAAATTCGAGTTTTCTCGATTACTATTTGTTGTAGCAGGAGTACCAAAAGATTCAGAATGAATACTATTTACACCAGTATCAGTACTATAACTTTGTACAGAATTTGATTGTGCATTTTGTTGTGGATTAGCATATAATTTATTAATCATTCCTGGACTCGAATGTCGTAACCTCATTAAATCATTAATTACCAATTTTTCCTTTTTAGCAAGATCTTCATCTTGATTAAAAACTTGTGGAGCTGAATTATAATCACCCATAAAATAATCAAATTTACTTAATGATGGAACTTTACTAAGAATTCCAAATGAACTTGAAGGAGATCCAGAACCACTAAAATAATGACCTCCAGTCTTCTTTGGTTGAGCCAAATCATATTGCATATTTGAACCAGCACTTTGTTTATTTCTAATTAATTCTGAAATATATTGACTCTTATATTTTATATATTGTAATATCTTCAAATACTTTAAATCTTCATCCATATCTTCATCATCCCAATCGATATTTTTATATTCATTAAATTCAGAATTTAAACCTTTAATTTCTTCATCTTCATCATCACTTTCATCATGATCTTTTAATATAAATTCTTTTAAATTATCATTAAGTAATTTTTTAAATATTTCATCTTCTCTTTTCTCTCTTGCATCAGGTTTAACAATATTTAATTTATAATTTATAAATATTTTTATAAATAATTCAATACTTTTTTGTAATAATTGACTTGAATCATTTATAAGTCCAAATTCGTTTCTTTTAAAGAATTTTAATTGACAAATTAACAAATAAACCATTTGTAAAAGAATTGATTTTTTAAGATTTATAATTGTCATTGAAAGTCCATTAAACATAAAATTAAATGGAGAATTTGGAATTTCTTTTGTAATTTTCTTTATACGATTATGACTTGGATGAATTGATTGAGATTTTCTTCTTCTTTTAACTGAAAAATCATTTATAACAAATCCATCTTCATCAACATCTAATCCTAAACTTTCCATAACAACATTATTTGTTGAATGTGAAAAATCTTTGGAATTTACAAGTTTTTCTTTTGAATTATTAATATGACTGAATATTAATAAAAAGTAGTTTAAAACTTCTCTTGAAATATTCAGAATTTCAATATAATAAGTAAAATTCAATTCTTTATCAACAATAAAATTTAAATAATTCATTGATCTTATAAGAATATAATGAAAATTTAATTGAATTTTAATTAATTGAGAAGCTGTATGAATATCTGGTAAACCAGTTGAATAATAATTAATTAAACCTTGTTGAGAAATTCCACTCAGAATTTTTGAATTTTGAAATTTTAAATCATGATATAAATCATTTGAAGTTATATTTAATAAATTTGGTAATCCCATTTTTAATTGTAAAGGTATTAAATCAATTTTTTTTAATTTTAAAGAATTTCTCCAATTTGAAAGATTTTTATCAATTGTTAAAAATTGATTAAAATTATAATTTAAATTCCCATCATTTCCTTCACCATCATCTTCATTTAAAATCCAATCCAAATGTTTCGGTTGTTGATCTTTATGTTCATCTTTTTTCTTTTTACCTTGTTTTAAATATTCATAATAATTAGGAGAAAATGATGATGGAATAATTATATTCATTAAATTTAAAAATTCAATACTTGGTTTTAATAAATTATTAAATAATTCATCATTCATACCTTCATTAATATCTAATAATTCACTTAATTTTTCAGGTGTTAATTGAAAATATCTATCGATTGTAACTGGATTTATAACTGTTGTATTAATACTTGGTTTAAATCCAAATTTTAAATTAAAACATTTAAGTAAAACTTTAAATACCCAAAAAATTTTAATTCGATCTCTCTTTTGTTGTAATGATAATGATAAATCATTAAAGAAAAGATTTTTAGAATTTAAATTAACTCCTAAAATCCCAATAAATGAATTAATTAATGATGATAAAATTAATGATTTTTCTTTATTATTTGTAAGTAATGAATAATAAAGAAATAATTGATAAGTTCGAAGTTGTTGAATTGAAACATGGAAAACATTAAAATATGGTAAAAAATCATATAATGATTTAACAAGTGGTGATTGTGATTCAATTTTATTATATGAAAAATTTGGATCTGAATGATTTAAAAGTAAATTTAAATTTATAGTTGGATCATTAATCATAATTATTCCATAAATTTGAATAATTATCATTAAATATTCATTAACAATTTGATAATCATTGTTATTTGACAAATTAAACCCGTTAATTGTCGAATCATCATATGTAAATATAAAAGGATACATAGTATGAAATTCATCATATGATTCCATAAATTGTTTATAATCAAAAATGGGTATAAATGTATTGAAATTTAAAAAAAATTGAATGATTTGATTATCTAATTCTTTTTTATTATTAAACAATTTCTTAAAATTATTTATTAATTTAATAAATAAATCATAAACATCAATTGGTAAATCATTAGTATCAAATTGTTCAAGTTGAAGTGTTTTTTTCCCATTTGTATTGGTATCTGTCAATGGATTATATACAACATTTAAATCTTTATTATGAAATTGATTATAATTTCTAAATGATGGATGATATAAATAACTATTTGGATCATTTAATAAATAATTATGACTATTAGTTATCTTTAAAAATGGTAAATTTAAATTAATTAATAAATGATTTAATTGTGATTCAAAATTTAAATTATCATTCCCAATAATTATCCCTTTAGAATCAAGATTAAAAATTTGATCAATTGGATTATTTATTTGTGTATTATGATTTAAAATAACTTTTTCTTTTGAAGTTATATCAGATTCTGTCTCCTTCAGTAATTGTGCTTTTAAATTTAAATTTTCATCTTCCAATTCTTTTAATTTCTTTTCTAAATTTTCAGTATAACCTTTGGGGAATGCTCTTCTGGTTAATTTATCACTTGTTTTGCATTCAAATCCAATTTTACTACAATTAAGACATGGAGTTTGTCCATCACATTTGATTTTCTTAATTCGACATCGATCACATGCTTGTGAAACTCGTACTCCACTATTGGTTTGTATAAGCTTGAAATTCAGTGTGGACTTATCCTTGACTGGATCCAATTGACTATTGTTATTCTCCATTGATAATATCAATAATTATTCACTGTTTATTCATTTGATATGAGAATGTGGATTTGGAGTATTTTTATTTTATTTATTGTTTCCCCAGTATTTTTTTTTTCCCTGATATTTTAATTATTGCTGTTTGGATTCTTGGCGGACATAAGGATAAAAGTCGTGACTATAAAGTTCTTTTCCCCGGGCATATGGATATCCCGAGGTCTCTTAACTCCAATTCATATGAGCTTAAATTTGACGTGGAACTAGTTTAAAATAATTTACTTTCGGTAATTACTTCAATTCAGTGAGTCATTATCAGTTCTAATTTTACTGATTGATTGATAATTACTGCTTGAAGTATTTACTACTTAACTCAGGTGATTACTTACTACTTGAGGTATTCACTACTTAACTCAGTGACTACTTACTACGAAGTCACTACTTTAATTCAGTGATTGCTTACTACTTAGTCAATGATTCATAAGAATCTAATTATTACTAAATAGTACTATAGTACCATATAATATTTCTTGATATGAATCCTATTGCCAGATAACCAGTGGCAGAAAAGATAGTGTGTCCTATCACCGAGTGTATATACGAAAAAGATTATCTAAACGGAGTGCATATAAATACGGATTTTATTCACACTATCAAATATTTATCAACTGCACAGTAAAAACAATTTCTTACCCTTCTCACTATGTTTCTGTAATCCCTTCTCTTTAATATATCTATCCATTGACCAAAACATAAAAAGAAGCTGCCTGGTTAGCTCAATCGGTAGAGCGTTTGACTCTTAAATATTAGATATCAAAAGGCTGCGGGTTCGACCCCCGCATCGGGCTTTCTTTTTTCGTTCGGGTGTTAAAAATGATTTTGTGAAATCTAATTTTTTTTTTTTTGTGTAAGAGTAAAATAACTCACAAATAGATTGCAAAATGATAGTAAAAAAATATACCTTCTGAAATTGCAGTAACCGATTTTTTTTATTGGCTCATTCAATAAGTCTCTAAAATTTCAAGCTAATTAACAGTAAAATATTAAAAACAATGGACGAGTCCGGAGTCGAACCGGAGACCTTTCCCATGCTAAGGGAACGCGCTACCAACTACGCCACACGCCCGAATTGTATGATGTTTTATAGACCGCTTTAAAACTTACTGACTTTCAAATCAACTATTATTTTTGATTATTTCATTGAATTATATTATCATCTACGAAGAACTAGCTAATTAGCTTAGAAAACATTGCGATTAACAATTAAAACTCAGAATGATAAGATGACTTTCCATACCTTAATGTTTTTATACTCGATAAAGTACAAAATTGTTCATTCAATCGATCCTAATTAATTTCTAGTTTGATACCCTTTAAAATAAATATCATTGATGGAGATCTAATTCCATGTAAACCTCAGTTATTTGATCACTTAATCTTAATGTTTTCATAAAAACACTAGCGGTTCAACATGAACATGATGAAGTAAAACTAGCTACAAAAGTTTTAAGACTATTTTCCATCTAAACGTACACCAACTTAATTGGCGAGTATTTTGTCCAATTTTCCAAAAAATGTTAATTGTCCGTTCTTCGCTAAAAGGTACCGACCGCTTCAGAGCGCACAGTAGTGCATAAAATGTAACAATCAAACAACGCTCTTTCAAATTCTGTTATGGGAACAATTCGAAGGCTGTGACACTCCCTCTTCTTTGTTTTAATTATGCGAATCTGGAAAGAGATTTGTCAGACAGTAACTATTCATCGGACTGAATATTTAACAACTGTGGATTAATACGGATTAATGCGGATATTACGGAACTAATTACCGGCTATGTGTTCTTCTCCGCGCTCGGAAAGAATCGCTTAAACAAAAACTTACACACTTTTTTTTTAATGAACAGTGTGGATTCAAGCCAAGGCTATTATAGCCTTTTCACTTCTTGGCTTTCAAATCTAAACTCTGTACTTCACATTACGATGGAATATTTGAACAATATGAAGCATGATTATTAATGTAGGCTTATTTAGATAAACGAAAAAGCAAGGGTCTGCAGAGGCTTAAAAATTTATTTGTTTTGTGTGCAATTTTTTGGGTTGCAAACGCACTAAAAATTTTGCAAACTTTAAATAGGAGTTATATGTGGCTCCATCTAATTCAAAGTTTAGTGCACCTTACATTGTTCATTATAAAAAAATTTCTCATCATTTACTTACTAATACTAAGCTTCAATAATACTAAGTTTCAACAATCACTAACTAAGGAGAAGTGTGTTATCCCTCAACATAATAGAGACCTTTAAGAATTTGTAATCAGCTCATGTTCTGAGCTTTGACTGTTTTGTTTTGCCTGATTTGTAATGAATAATTCGTCATTGCATCATTGAACCACCCACAATTTTTGGCTTTAAGATGAATAATGCACCTCGGGGTTAGCGCAAAAGTTTAACGCAATTATACCAAATGCAGATATTTGCAACCAACGGGTATTAAGCGACCTGGCTTACTAATTATTCAGTTATTTTAATCGCCTGTTTAGATTTCTCAGGTAAATATAACACAAGACGCAGTAGTGGCAAACCCTTAATATAATCAATTACAAACTCATAAATACTTGGTAATAAGCAAAAAAAGAGAATAAAAAGGGTCCCAATTCTTCTGGAATTTCTGATTTTTAATAAGATACTATATCTAATCTAATATTATATTATTAAACTATAAAATTATCAAAATGTCAAAAGTTTTTGTTACTGGTGCCAATGGTTACATTGCTCAACACGTTGTTGTTTTATTACTTGAACAAGGCTATGAAGTTGTCGGATCCGTTAGATCTGAAGCTAAAGGTAAGCTGTTGAGTAAAGATTTGAACAACAAAAAGTTTACTTATGAGGTTGTTTCAGATATTGTACCTGAAGGTGCTTTTGATGATGCTTTAAAAAAGAAAGATTTTGAATATGTCTTACATATTGCTTCCCCAGTATTTTTCTCCAAAAAGGAAGATATCGAAGAAGACTTATTAAAACCAGCAATTCAAGGTACAAAGAACTTATTGAAAGCTGTTCATAAGTATGGACCAAAAGTAAAGCATGTTACTGTAACATCTTCTTATGCTGCTTCCACAGGCCCTGCCAAGGATCATGATCCTAATGCTATCATTGACGAAACTAGTTGGAATGAAATTACTTGGGATGAAGCAAAAAATGATGGAGTTTCCGGTTACTTTGGAGCAAAGACATTCGCAGAACAAGCAGCTTGGGATTACCAAAAAACGGCCAAGCCTCATTTCGCTCTTAGTACTGTACTTCCAGTTTATGTTTTCGGTCCACAGGCTTTTATTTCTGGTGCAAATAGGGCTGAATTGAACCTTTCTGCTGAGATTGTTGGTTCGATTTTAAAGTTAAAGCCTGATAGTGAATTCAACCAAAATGTCGCGGGTGCGTATGCTGATGTCCGTGATATTGCAAAAGCACACTTGATTGCGTTCCAGAATCCAGCAGCTACCAATCAAAGACTTTTGGTGACCAATGGTCGTTTTACTTCTCAAAAGCTTTTGAACATCATTAATGAAAATTTCAGATTTTTGAACTTGCCAGTTGGTGAACCTGCCAATGACACTGTGCCATTTGCAAAATTGGATGAGAGTAAGACCAGAAACATATTGAATTTTGAATATTATACTTTGGAAGAAAGTATTATCGATTCAGTTAACCAAATTGTCGAGTAAAATTTTATCTGATACAGTTTATATTTAAATAAATATTTTTTTAACGATGTTTCTTGATACTTATATACCTTGTATGCAATGAGATTCTCAGGGTTCTTCACGTTTAAATTAAAACTAATTTTGTGTTTTAAGAAATAGGAACGGATTATGTCAAAGTCTCATTTTTCAAATGTAGCAAACACAATTATTGCAAAAATTATGTACCTGCCTCAACAATTAAAATTACAATAATGCCATTTAAACACCACAAAGTTTACCTATGATAGACTTGTAAGTAAAAAAGTGCGCAAACCCGGAATCGAACCGGGGGCCCAACGATGGCAACGTTGGATTTTACCACTAAACCATTTGCGCTTTTCTTGTTCTTTAAAAGAACTATTTCTAGTATTATCCTTATTTGTTAGTATGTAAAAAATACAGCGTCCTGTTATGTTAGATTGATTGTGAAGACATATCTTATGTAGAGTAAGACTTATTTAAACTTTTCTATTACTTGTGTATACCTTCTCCTAATCTTTTCTGTTTTGCGAAATCAAAGGTTTTGGAAATATCGCCAACTCCAAAACTCAAATTACAAGGGTCATTTAATCAGCCAGAGGAATGAGGATCTGCTGTCATAAACATTACTTAGCTGCAACTGCATATGAAAGCGCATTCTTACTCTCCATTCCACAAGTCACATCTTTATAGGAAAGAATTCATGACTTATTTTGTTTTGACAGTAAAAACTTTTTAAGTACCAAAATCTAGAGTATATCTTTAATACGTTCTAGAAGACTTAAGGAAAATTATGAAATTCATTTACTACACAATGTCTATTCAATTTTAAATTGATAACAGCTTTCCGAAAAGAGAAATAAAACTTTTGTGAAAAAATTGAGATGCTTTTTTTTTCGCAGCCATTTACAAAATCACAAGCGTAACAGAATATGTATAAATCTAAAATTTCATTTTGCTATTTTATTTTCCTTTTTCTTTTTCTTTTCAATATATAATAAAATACAGATAAAAATGCCCATGAAAAACCTAAAAAATACGAAGTAAAGTATGTATATAAATAAACTTAAAATAATGTCCCTTTAAATTTAAAGTAAGACGGAAAACAATGAGGTTGCAAAAAACAAGGATTATTGGACATTAAATGTATTAAGATGACATCATAAGTTATTGAGAAATGCAAGAAAACAATTAGTGCTTACCACCGGTTCTCTTATTTCTCAATTCATTTTGTTCCTTTTCAACTTCAGGGTCCCAAAGAATGAAATCATCTAAAGCGTTACCACCTGGAACCATTGGTAAAACAGGAACCTTCTTTTCCACTTGAACTTCCATCAAGATTGGACCATCATTATAATCTAAGAATTCTTTCACACCAGAAACTAATTCTTCTTGCTTGGTTAATCTAATACCCTTCATACCCATAGCATCAGCCAACTTCATGAAGTCTGGATTACTTTGATGTGTGTGCGAGTATCTATGTTCATAAAACAAGGATTGCCATTGAGTAACCATACCTTGTTCTTCATTGTTCAAAACACAAATCTTGACATTAGCACCTGCTTGCACAGCAGAAGATAATTCGGTAAGAGTCATGTTAAATGAAGCATCACCATCGATATCAATGACAATTGCGTCTGGTTTGGCAATTTGCGCACCAATAGCAGCTGGTAAACCATAACCCATAGTACCAGAACCACCAGAAGTGATCATGGTTCTTGGCTTGGTCCAAGTAAAATGTTGTGCTGCCCACATTTGATGTTGACCGACACCAGTGGTAACAATGACTTCTTTTCCATAAGTATGAGATTGTTTAGAAATTTCTCTGATCAAAGTTTGTGGTTTAATTTTAGATCCTGGAGTTTCTAATTGATAAGAGAAAGGATATTTTTCCTTCCATTCATTGACCAACTTGAACCATTCAGGTCTTTCAGAAACTTCTTTAACCAATGGTAAGAATTTCTTCAAGTTGGCAGTGACATCACCTTCAACAGCTTCGGTAGCTTCAACAACCTTATTGATATTCTTTGGAGAAATTTCAAAATGGATGATACCACCTCTACCTTCAGAAGCAGCCAATTTTGCTGCTGGAGCAAACTTTGTCAAGTTACCAGTGACTCTATCATCGAATCTGGCACCTAAGGCAATGATGACATCTGCTCTTTGCATGGCAGAGTTGGCAGCAGCGGAACCGTGCATACCGAGGAAATCCAAAGACTTTGGATCTCTTTGATCGAAAGCACCCAAACCTTGGATAGTTGTAGTAACTGGGATGTTTGCCTTATCGGCCAATTCTTTCACGAATTTTGGACCATCTTCATGGTTCAAGACACCGGCACCGACAAAAAGAATTGGACTCTTAGCTTGATTCAATAAACTGGCTGATCTCTTGATTGCAGCTGTAGTAAATTCGGAAGCAGCCTTTCTTGTTATTTGACTTAAAGCATTAGAAGGAATGGTTGAATTTATTGGGATAGATTGTCTCAAAATAGCAGCAGTGACATCCTTTGGTAAATCAACCAAGACAGGACCAGGTCTACCAGAAGTGGCGATTTCAAAAGCTTCATTAATACGTCTAGGTAATTCAGCAATATTTTTCACCATCACATTCCATTTGGTACAAGGTCTAGAAATACCAACCATATCAGCTTCTTGGAAAGCATCGGTACCAATTGCCGAAGTAGGCACCTGACCACTAAAAACAACCAATGGAACACCATCCATCAAGGCATCGGCCAATGGGGTGACGACATTAGTGGCCCCAGGACCCGAGGTGACCAAAACAACACCAGGCTTACCACTGACTCTGGCATAACCTTCAGCCATGTGACCAGCACCTTGTTCATGTCTTGGTAAAACAAACTTGAATCTGTCAGAGTTGTAGATGGCATCGAAAACAGGTAAAATGGCACCACCAGCATAACCAAAGACGGTGTCGACATTATGTCTTAACATCATCTCGTGAAAAATCTCACCACCTGTTAAACCAATAAAAGAATCGTCCATTGTTTGTTCATTTCTCTTTGGGGTTTGAACCTTCTTTGGAATATCTTGATTGAATGAAGGAGAAGGAGTTGGTCTAGTAGCTTGAGGAATGGTTCTGGTTGTAGCAGAGCTTGCATTTTGTAAAGTTGATTTCGAGATAGATCTCGAATTCCTAAGTAATAATCTATGACACCTATTGGATACCGCCCTTGTACGAATCATCATCTTGTGTATATGTATAAATTGCAATTCAATGAAAAAAAAAAAAAAAAATTTATGATTCAGCTGGGGTTATTATCTTTTATATATTGAAATGCTAGAATATGGAGGAAATTTTTCTTTCAAAAATTTCACCATAGTAAATCCTGTACATAACGCACGCAGGTTTCTTTTTGCTGTCGTTTTTTTTATGAGTCAGTCGACACAAACCAAATAAGGTGAGAGTGAGAAATAAATTTTTAGGTTAACAAACGACGAGCGAAAAAAAATATACACAATAACATCGTAGGGCGAAAACAGCCTGAACCGGAGCGAAAATCGGTAAAAATCAAAATATTTAAATTCCGGACAAACGGTAACACCCAAAAAAAGTATAAGGAGAGAGTTATTAAAAGGGATAATCAAAACAAGATAATTTTTTAATAAAAGCCATTTTCCATTATTGTTACATAAAATTTTGTCTATAAAGTTAACTTTTTGATGCCTGTTTTTCAATTCCTGACAGGTTTGTGAGTGAACCACTATGTAATTCATCATCATGTTCAACCGCATGAAGTATTTCGGTCTTTCCCTCTTTTGGCTCGACATACTCTTCCTGAGTGTATGCCTCTGTATATGATCCACCTTCTTCAGCTTGATTATATGGGTCTACAAATGAAGCATCTCGAGTGTAAATTCCACTATTTGGTTTTGGTGCCCAATCCAAGAAATCTCTTCTAACTTCGACATAATCATAAGCAAATTCTCCAATTTGATCTTCATCAACACCTTGTTCTTCAGCATTATAGTCGATACGCAAGTGTAAGCCTGGGATTTTGTTGATTATAAAACATAAAATGGCAGTAACAACGGCAGAATATGCGGTCGTGGTGACAATGTAGACAATTTGAATGTATAATTGTTTCCAGTTATGATCGATCCAACCACCCTTATGATTAGTCACTCCGTCGTAGCCAATCACAGTCGATGAGCCGAAAATAGCATTGGCTAAAAGTCCAACCACTCCAGCAATTCCATGTTCTGCTAATACATCAAGAGAATCATCAACTCGACAAATATATTTGATTTTTGTCGAAAAGTTACAAACGACACCAGCAACTATACCCAAAATCACAGAACCCCAGAGTGGAATCATACCCGATGATGGAGTAGCGGCAACAAGACCCGAAATACACCCAGAACAAGCTGCAACCATCGACCATTTGTTTTCCAATCTAAAATCAAGCAAACACCAAGTAATTGCACCAAATGCTCCACAAATATGAGTGTTCATCATTGAATAAACAACCTTAAATGATCCATTTCCACATGAAAATCCATTGAAAAATAACCATCCGACATAAAGTAATGAAGTTCCCAAAAATATGGTTGAAATATTGTGAGGTCTATAATTAATCATCAAAGTTTCGTTTCTTCTTCCTAAAAATGCACTAAAGACAAATGCAGATACACCTGATAAGATTTCGACCGGACCACCTCCGGCATAATCAAGTGCTCCACCTTGCCAAGTCAGAGACCAACCTCCACCCCAAATCCAAAAAACAACCGGACAATAAACGACGGTTGCCCAACAAAACAAAAAGATCATTGAAGGTAAAAAACGACCACGTTCAGCAACACAAGCACCGGCTAAAATAGCCAAAGTGACAAGCATAAATTGCATTTGGAACAAGGCAAATGCCATTTGAGGATAATCAGATGAATTGATAGTTCCATCAAATAAATTCATAAATCCGAAATTATGTAAATTACCAATAAATCCATTTGTGCTTGTACTTGAGAATGCAAGTGAATATCCCCAAAAATACCATTGAAATATTCCAATGAATGAACTCATAAAGACAATCCACACCATTGAAAGCGCCGACTTTCTTCTGGCTAAACCAGAATATAAAAATGCTAAACCAGGTATCATGATCCAGATCATGGCTGATGCAATTGTGAATAGTAGAATATATGCTTCATTGTACTTTTGATCCTCTAAAAATGTGTCTCTTCTCATCGTTAAGTATGATATGTGAAATTATTGAAATGAAAATAATGATGAGAAATGAAATATACCTTAAAGCTTTATGAAATAATAATTGAATAAATTTTATATATATTTTTAATATAATAGTGACGGAATTGATGTGAATTATATATTCCTGTCTCAGTATATAAATATGACTTATTGCTGCAACGCACCGGTTTTCTACACACAAAGAAAAAAATTTGCAGATTGTTTGAATTTCTTTTTATTTTTAAACTTTGCCCTCCTGGACTGGTTAAATTTTATAGAGACTTGTGGAATTAGCCGGTTGACTTTTGCATTGATGACTATTTTTACAGGTTATCGGCTTATCAGTGAGATCGGTTCTGTATATAGCACATCAATTTAGATGCTGCAAAAAAAAACTTTTTTCTCATTTTAATTATCCAACCAATCAAAATAAAGCACGTTATCACAAAACTGTATCAGTCCATTATTGGTCGGGTTATGCTTTTTCATGTGGGAAGAATTGGTAAAAGGGATCAACAGAGTGTAAAAATATTATCTCCTCCGCCTTCTATCCTGCAATGAACTCTTGTATATATTTTGAGCCTATAAATACTCCTAAATATATTTCTATTAATCCGCATCGTTGTTTTAGATGTTTATTTTTCACTTTTCGGAAAGTAGTCATCCTGATCGTTTTTTGTTCTTATCCTGCACACAGAAAATGCTTTAATTTTAAAAACGGAGTCAAGAGTTTGAAGGGTCTCTTCATTAGCATAGCCGCATCTGAAAATTGGGTAAAACCAAAAAAGCAAAAAAAATTTATTATTTAACCTAAACTAAGTATAGTAAACCTAAAACGATCAAGTACAGTTTCCTGTTGACAACAGCCCCGTTATCTGAGAAGGTTGTGATTTGGGGCCTGTTTGCTGTTGTCGATAAAGATGTGATCAGTGTAGAGACTATGGTTGTAGAATCCCTGGTACTTGCAACAATTGATGTGGGTTCCGTATTTTGTTTTAAAGTAGAATTGCTTTTTCTTGTGACTTGACTGGTTGCCAAGTATTCACTACTCGTTTTATCAGTGGGTGAAAGATCAGTTGAGGTCACAGAAGTTTGAGTGTACGAAATATTTGTAACTGTTCTTGTGAACAATTGAGTCTCAGAACTTGACAGTGTCACTTGAGATTCTTGCATGGTTGAAGGTTTTGGCGACAGTTTTAACACCGAATTGGAGACAGAGTCGGAGAAAGTTTTAGTGATATCAGTAGCAGAAGTCTCCGAGGAAAGCTCATTGCTGGTCGAAACAGGTGCGACTGATGATTGGGAGGAAATATGAAACCTGCTCGAAACTGGAATTTCCGACGTAATAGCACTGGTTGAGGTAAATGGAAATAAGGATTCAGAAGTGATAGGATTACTGGTTGACGCAACTGGAAATTCAGAAGTAATATCATTAGTGGTTGGCGCAACTGAAGATTCAGAAGTAATAGCATTGCTGGTTGAATCAGACGCAGCTGATGTTCCCGAAGTGATAGTATTACTGGTTGAATCGGGCACGACTGAAGCGTCCGTGCAAATATGGCAAATGGTTGTAACTGAGGTTTCCGGAGTGACAACACTTATTGAGGTAGATGCAACTGAGGTTTCCGAAGCGCTAGCCTGACTGGTGGACGTGGGTACAGGTTTCAGAGTTGAAGAAACATAGGATGCATCAGTTTACTTGTAACACTAGGAAAGGTGGAACTTAATGTGATAGGTTGCACTGATGACAGCAGCTCAACAGCATCGCTTGGTTTGCCACAGCTGATGCTTAAAGACATTGATAATGAATATGTTTTGATGAAACTCAGAGAAGAGCCAGTAGTCACCAATGAAGAATTTGATGTCTCAACTGATGATGAATCAACAGAAGAAGAACTAGTAACATTGCAGAGCGTGCATGGTGAAGTCGATGGATCAGGCAAACTAGAAGACAGCAAGGTGGTTTTGTCGATTTCGGACCCGGAAGAATTGCCTAGTGTGACTGACGTAATAGAAGAAGAGCTTGATGTCGCTGGCAGACTCACTGGACTAGAAACATCGGAAGTAGATGTCAAGCTGAGTGACTTAGAAGCACTTGAAGAAGATTGCAGATTGAGTGAACTGGAAAGGTTTGAGGAAATTTGCAGACTGAATGAGCTAGAAGTGATTGAGGAAGGAATTATTGAACTAGAAATACTCGAAGGAGGTTGCAGACTGGATGAATTAGAACTACTCGAAGTAGTTTGCAAGCTAGATGAACTAGAAACAGTATTAGAAGGTTGTGCGCTATTGCCAATTACATCCCATGACCCATCAACAACCTTGATTTGTTTCGCATAAACCTTCAGAATAGTAGTGCCGTTATTACATTCGATATTATACCCATAGCCATGTGAAATGGTTTGCCCTGATGTAGGATAACTTTCAAATCCTTGCATGAAAACTCTGTAACCTTCTTCAACAGCCCCGAAACTGATATTGATTAAGTTATTATTTGCCGAACATTTGCTTACAGTATCAGAAACTTCTTCAAAGGATTTTGGGAAATAGAAAGCGTTGAGGTCATTTGTTTGGTAAACTTGAAATGTGTCACAATTAAACAGGTTGTCGGTCAGTAAAGTCAAAGTACCTTGCTTGATACCTGTTGGGCATAAGCCGCCTAAGAAGTAAATTTGTTCCATCTTTTGAGGAGTAGATCTCGAATAATAAATCAACTCTGAATTTTGATTTACAGCAGGGTAAAATGGGCCATTTTGGACAGTGATTGATGTTTTCAAATTAGACCAATCGAAATCTATTTGACTAGTTTCACTCCCAAAAGAAATGTCAGGGTTATTAGCAGCTGCAATGTCTGTAGCTCCAGTCGAACCTCCGACGTTGAAAGTAAAATCAAATGAAAGAGTACCCGAAATAATGACTTCATTATTTTCGATAGCACCAAGTGCAACACAAATCAATTGACTAACCGAAGAAACATAACTTCCTTCTTTAAAATAGCACAGAAAGTATTCAGTATTGTTGGAAGACAAGTAAACATAATCTTGGGGAAACTTTGTTCTGAAGACAAACGGCATGGAGACAATAAAAGAATCATCTGGATTGAATTGGTTTGACTTGAAGTTGTAAGTCAATTCGGCAGTTCTGATATCTTGAGGACGCAGCAATTCAGATGGGTTCTGGATTGTAAGCAGTGTGAACACATCTGTAGGATTGATATTGTTCTTTGGAACAGGCATAAATTGGGCAGTTGCAAATCCCAAAATTGTGAAAATGAAAAAGAGTGAATTCATAGCGAGAGTAAGTGGTTGGATTGAATAGTTGAACTTGACCTAGATGAACGTTATTCATTCTTTTATTTATACTGTTTTGTTTTATAGTTAACATGGTTTTGTATTGCAAAAAACTAATCATATTTTCAGGTTGCAAAATTATCCATTGCGTTCCCAATGCGGAAATATCGCTATCAAAAAGAAAAAAGGCACATACAGATTTTTGTACAAACAAAATAGACGTTAAAAATATTTACAAGTATTTATTAAATAATATAAAGACACAGAAACCTGTTTCAAGTCATATGTTGAAACAAAATTCCACATTATCACTTACTTAGGATATCGTTCAATTTTCCGAGTATTTTTCGTAAAAATGGAACGATTCGAAACCAACTTCAACCATAATAAGAATAATAATAATCCATTCGAGTCTAGTTCCCTTTTTTTCGTTTAATACACTAAGAAATGCACGCTGCTCTTCAGTTGCGTAATCCAATTTCCTATTAAGGATCGAAATTCTTGAATTAATATCGAGGATTTTGGATACTGAATTATATATTTTTTCTAAAGTAGGTTCACTCCAGTATAAATCGGGAATTTCAATCAATTCACTGTATAAATTCAATTTCCCACGAAGTAAGAAAAGTCTACCTGTGAGTTGTAAAAATTCTGCCTCTGAAGTTTTAATCTTATACCCCTTTGAAAGATACTCTGAGTTATTCTTAGTAAATTGTAA
Source organism: Kodamaea sp. yHQL449 (assembly GCA_030582715.1). Lineage (NCBI taxonomy): Eukaryota > Fungi > Ascomycota > Pichiomycetes > Serinales > Debaryomycetaceae > Kodamaea > Kodamaea sp. yHQL449. Next base: position 250,731 of record JAJMGT010000017.1, on the reverse strand, counting down.
ATGCTGTTCAAAAGTATTTTCCAAGATTGCTAAACGAGTAGATCTTGAAAGTCCCATTGCAAATGAGGCCTTATCAAGAATTTTCTTATCATCGGTCAACCCTTGTATCACCATGATTTCTCCTTGCAAGTAAGAATTACCACCATTAAGTAGTTTAGGCTCATTTTCAAAATCTTGGATTTGATTTAATTCTATCCAATCCATCTCATCACTTTCGAATTCACAAGTTTCAACGATTGAAGACTTTAAAATAGGAACGAAATTTTTAATTATATTTTCTTCCGAAATATCCCATCCAACAACCGTACCATTTGATAAAATCATCAAATCTTTTGAATCGAATTTTATATTGATCACTTCATCTGGAACAATCATTTTATATTGATATTCTTTGAGTACCGGTAACAAAAGTTCAAGATCAATAGATTCACCCACGGTGACTGCAGTCACCGGTGAAAGATATTTTTCTAATGTCTTTGATGGAGAAGAGTTATGGTTTGTTTCATTAAGTAAGGAAAGTATATAATTTGTCGATTCAGTATTTGTTTGTGGATCTGCTCTTCTTAATTTCTGGATTGTACTTTTCTTCTTTGTTGATTTTGCTATAGGTTTACGTAAAATACTCGCAGTAATTTGATCTATATTAGAAATGTCATTTTTCGCTTTAATAGAATTGTATCTAACCAATGGTCTTAATAATGGTAAGAAATGGGATCGTATAAACATGATTTTTGTGTATAATCTAGTTGAAAATTTAAATTCTCAAATTTCAAGTTAATTTTGAGCTCTAATTTTGAGCTCTAATTTTGTTAGCACGACATGTGACTTTGAATAATTTCTAAATAGTCTCCTGTTTTACGTCATCTACAAGTAAACAAATATACACCTATTATTAGACTAAACAAATAAACAGTGTAAAATCAAAAATAAGTGCTTTGATATTTACTCCTGTAAAGGCTTTGCGGTATTGAAAATTTTTTTCCTCCATTAAACCGCCTCGAAAAACAGGCCTTGAAAAAACAGAAATCAAACAAAGAGATCACTCGGAGTCGGATTCCGACGAACTTATCACCGTTTTAAAATTGTGTGCATGACTATGCTTATACTTTTCAGAACCTGAAGTCTTTAAATTGCGGGCAGAAGTTCCTTTAATCAAAACGGAAAAAAAAAATTGATATGTTTATGATTTAACCCAATTGGGAAATCATAGTGCTTTAGCATGAATAGCTGTAGCTACAAGCCAAGGGGAAACACATGGAGTCAACAATATAGAGGAGAAAAGCATGTAACTCGTGGTTACCAGGTTAGTATATACATCGTATTCACCGCCATATGTAACATATTTATGAACAACTCAACATTCTTTACGTCGAGTTTCATATTCGATCTAGATTTCAAAGGGCATTTGACTCGCCGTATCTCAAAAAATGATATGCACTATAAATGAAAAAGGAAAAGAAATGAGAGAAAAAACAAAAACAGTTTGCGACCACAAATAAAAAAAGGTCTAAAAATACACAGCCATTTTACTATTTAAGTAGCGTGTCTTTTCCTGTTTTAAAACTTATTGATCCAGTTCACAAATACAACTTTTTTTTAATAATTAAACAATTTTGAATTAATAAATTCATTAAATTCGTTTTCCTTGTTTTTTTAAATCTTGCAAAAACAATCTAGTATTAGTTAAAACATGTGGTATGTTTAAGTTTTTTAAGTCAAATTAAAGGATCTCATCTAACAAAATTTTTTTAGTGGTATTTTTGGTTACGTTAACTTTTTAGTCGACAAAACTAGAGGTGAAATCATTGATAACCTTATTGAAGGTCTTCAAAGATTAGAATATAGAGGATATGATTCGGCCGGTATCGCCATTGATGGTGATAAAAAAGGTGAAAATATCATCGCAAAGACCCCAGGTAAGGTCAAGGTTTTAAGAGATATGATCTTGAACGAAAACGCAATCGATAGATCAACCGTTTTCGACAACCACGTTGGTATTGCCCATACGAGATGGGCAACCCATGGTCAACCTATGGTTTCCAATTGTCACCCTCAAAGATCAGACATTACTGGTGAATTTATTGTTGTTCACAATGGTATTGTCACCAATTATATCGCTCTTAAAACTTTGTTGACCTCAAAGGGTTTTGAATTCGAATCTGAAACAGATACTGAATGTATTGCCAAATTATTCAAGTACATTTATGATACCAACGTTGCTGCTGGTATTTCTCTTGATTTTAATGAATTGACCAAACAAGTTTTGTTCGAATTAGAAGGTTCTTATGGTTTATTGGTCAAATCTACTCATTTCCCAGGTGAAGCATGTGGTACTAGAAAGGGTTCTCCATTGTTGGTTGGTGTCAAGACTGACAAGAAATTAAAGGTTGATTTTGTTGATGTCGAATTTCCAGAAACTAAGAGCGCTAATGGTGCTCCAAAGAACCAATTAGCAACTGATTTGGGTCTTTTGCCAATTGCAAAGAGTGAATCCACCTTGAGAACTTCTCAATCAAGAGCTTTCTTGGCTGATGATGGTATTCCAATGCCAGTCGAATTCTTCTTCTCTTCTGATCCAGCTTCAGTTATTCAACATACAAAGAAAGTTTTATATTTGGAAGATGATGATATTGCACACATTTATGATGGTGAATTACATATTCATAGAGCAAAGAAGGTTGCAGGTGATTCCACAATTAGACATATTCAAACTTTAGAAATGGAATTAAATGAAATTATGAAGGGTTCTTTTAAACATTTCATGCAAAAGGAAATTTTCGAACAACCAGATTCTACTTTTAATACCATGAGAGGTAGAATTGATTTTGAAAATAATGTTGTCACTTTAGGTGGTCTTCAATCTTGGTTACCAACTATTAGAAGATGTAAGAGAATCATTATGATTGCATGTGGTACTTCTTATCATTCATGTTTAGCTACAAGATCCATTTTTGAAGAATTGACCGAAATCCCAGTTTCAGTTGAATTAGCTTCCGACTTTTTGGATAGAAGATCCCCAGTTTTTAGAGATGATGTTTGTGTTTTTGTTTCTCAATCTGGTGAAACTGCCGACTCTATGTTGGCTTTACAATATTGTATTGAAAGAGGTGCATTAAGTGTTGGTATTGTTAACTCTGTTGGTTCTTCGATGTCAAGACAAACTCATTGTGGTGTCCATATTAATGCTGGTCCAGAAATTGGTGTTGCTTCTACCAAAGCTTACACTTCTCAATACATTGCCTTGGTTATGTTTGCCTTATCTTTATCAAATGATTCTGTTTCTAGAATTGAAAGACATAAGGAAATCATTCAAGGTTTACAAAAGATTCCAGAACAAATTAAAAAAGTTTTACAATTGGAAACAAAGATTAAAAAATTATGTGATTCAACTTTGAATCATCAAAAATCTTTATTATTATTAGGTAGAGGTTATCAATTTGCTACTGCTTTGGAAGGTGCCTTGAAGATTAAAGAAATCTCATATATGCATTCTGAAGGTGTTTTGGCAGGTGAATTAAAGCATGGTGTTTTGGCTTTGGTTGATGATCAATTACCAATAATTGCCTTTGCCACCAGAGATTCTTTATTTCCAAAGGTTATGTCTGCTATTAACCAAGTCACTGCCAGAGATGGTAGACCAATTGTCATCTGTAATGAAGGTGATGAAATCATTTCTAATGATAAAGTTCATGAAACTTTGGAAGTTCCAGAAACCGTTGATTGTTTGCAAGGTTTATTGAATGTTATTCCGTTACAATTGATGTCTTACTGGTTGGCTGTTAACAGAGGTATTGATGTTGATTTCCCAAGAAACTTGGCCAAATCCGTCACCGTTGAGTAAACAGGAATATCCGTCCATAAGAAAAAATCAACAATTATGATGATATTACGATGAATTATAGAGTCCAAATTTGAGTTGCAAAGGAGTTTTGCATCTTTTTTTTCACCATTTATCTTTTAAACTGACGGGGATTTGTCAGTTACCCTTTCTTCTATTTATTAGTATTGAAACTTTTCACTACTATGTACCTATTTTTAATTAGCTTGTGACTTTTTTTAGATAATGAGTTTTAGTACCTCAATTTATATTTACTTTTGTTGATCAATATTGTATGTCATTTTTAAGTGAAAAATTAGCTGCAAAAAAAATTATACATTTATTATGCACTAAATATTGTAAGAATTAAATCAATAAATAGCTGTGGTGATACTAACAAAATCGACCACTAACGGGATCATCCACTCGAAAACATAACTAGTGAACTTGTAGCTTAACTTGAAGCAACTACTTACGCTTGAAATATTCTGAAGAACCAAAGAAGGCAACACTAAAATCAAACAACTTTTCACCAAAATCCAAGTACTTTGTTGAATAATATACAAGGTTATCGTTTTGAGGACCTTGGACATTAGGAACCAAGCCCGTGTTTCTTCTGACACCTGCCAAAAATGCAGAAAGTAAAGCTAAGTCAATTCCAATATGTACTACTTTTCCAATCTAAATTGTTAGTTGAAATCAAATATGATTGTGGGATCACAAAAACTAGAAATTTTGGTATCACCCAGATCGTCACAAGCGTATACTTACCATTTTATCTTGTTTCTCCTGTTATATGATGTGTTTAAGTATAGAGGACTATGTGTGTTCATATGATAGCCGAATCTAATATATATATATATATCTATATTGATTTTGCCTTCGAATCAAAACAAAGGTCACGAGAACCCACATTTAGATGGTTAATAATTACCCGGATAAAAAAAAACCAAGGGGCGTAATTTTGATATTTTCAAAAAAAAAAATTGTCGAAAGCAAGAAAATTAACGACTTTTCAATTTTGGCAATGAAAGCCTAATATTTAGTATATTATGACAATCTAATGACCCAATAGTGGGCTACTCCTAAAGTCAAATACCGAAAATATGACATTACTATAGTTAGATAGATAGATTTGTTTGTCATCTGCACACGAAGTTTTATAAAGAATCGTTTTCTAAGTTGCATATATGAAATCATGTTTTTTAAGAGAGGATAGTCATACCTAGCGTATGCTCCATGGCGTTTATGCCTTTCATTCTTTTGTTATCCTTGTAGTATATTATCTTTAGATGATGGAAAGGTGTTGGAATGAAATGAAAGGAAAAATGCTACTCTACTTACTTATCAAGGGCTTTGTTGCTAATATGCTTTTGCTTCCAAAAAGAGATTCTGTTTTGAATAAAACATTAAAGATGGGAAACATAATTTGAGATCCTTATTAATAGCAGTGCTATTAAAAAACAGTCGATCGAGAAATTAAGTAGATTAACTTGTTAGTCTACTTTCTGGCAACGATCATTCCATGCTACCCACGACTTATTACTCGTTCAGAGTATTAATTTATTACTCATGTTCAGAGTATAACTATCCTGATTTGAACTACAATCTCTCGTAAACTCCTACAATTTTCTCCTTTTTTTTCAGTTTTAACAACCAGAAGTTGTTAAACACAGGTCCATTAACATGTAAAAGTAAGATCCTAGCGGAAATATGACAAAAGTACAAAGAGTTTGGGCTTGTTGTTGCTATTAAGTTTGATGCAAATTGATAATTTGAGATCCGGGTAACATTTAAATTCTCGCAAGCAAAAAAAAAATTGGAAACCTGAGTAAAAAGCCAGAAAAAAAATAGAGAAAAAATCTCAAACCAAGCGAAACAAATAAAGCTGTTTGAAAATTCATAAAAAGGACGTCTGTACAATCTTTAAATTCATAATTCCCTATAAATCCAGCAATATTGAAAGCGATACTTTGATATAAAGACTAATAAAGAGAAATAATGTCAGATACATATAGGCCACCACCATCTGGACCAAGGTCAGGACGTGATTACGAACGTGGGGGTAGATCATTCAGAGGAAGAGGTAGAGGCAAAAGTAATGACACGTATAAGCCATCAGGTTCATGGAGATATGGAGAAAGAGATAACTATAGACCTCGTGCCGATACTTATAAACCAGAGCCTAATAAAGGTCATTCAGGAGCACCACCAAGTAGAGATGGCAGAGCAATCAATGGAAATGGAAATGGAAATGGAACTGTACCTCCTAGTGGTCCTTCAGCAAGTAGACCAACAGGACCATCCAATTATCGATCATCAAATGAAGAAAGTATAGGTAATAAAAGACTGTTCCCACCATCAGAACCAAGAAGTTTTAAAAAAAGACGAGATTTTGGACCATCAATTCCAGAAAAAGATAAACCTAAAATTAAAAAAGGTCCATCAGGACCATTGGGTCCACCAAAAGGTCCAAAATATAATCCAAAATCAGAAAATGATTCATTTAAAAGAAAGGAACCTTTACCAAAGAGACAATTTGTTAAAGAAATAAAACTTAAACCATCACAGATTTATTCTATTAGATCAAATAGACCTTCTGAAGCATATAAAATCGTTCAACAAGTTGGTGAAGGTACATATGGTAAAGTTTATAAAGCCAAAAATGTGATTACAAATGAAAATATTGCAATGAAACGTTTAAGATTAGAAACTGAAAAAGAAGGATTCCCAATTACTGCATTAAGAGAAATTAAACTTCTTCAATCTTTTCATCATCCAAATGTTGTTGGATTATTAGAAATGATGGTTGATCATAATCAAATTTATATGATATTTGATTATATGGATCATGATTTAACTGGATTATTAACACATCCTGATTTAAAATTTGAAGAATGTCATCGAAAATTTATATTTATGCAATTACTTGAAGGTTTAAATTATTTACATAAAAAACGGATTATTCATAGAGATATTAAAGGTTCAAATATATTAGTTGATAGTATGGGACTTTTAAAAATTGCAGATTTTGGACTTGCAAGACCTATGAAAGTATTAAAAGGAGATGAAAGTCCAGATTATACTAATCGTGTTATAACTATATGGTATAGACCACCTGAATTATTACTTGGAGCAACAGATTATGGAAGAGAAGTTGATATTTGGGGTGTTGGATGTTTACTTATTGAATTATATACAAAAAGAGCAATTTTTCAAGGATTTGATGAAATTGGTCAATTAACAAAAATTTTTAATATAATGGGTACTCCAACATTAAGTGATTGGCCAGAAATTGCAAATTTACCTTGGTTTGAAATGATGAAACCAAAAGTTAATTTACAAAATAGATTTAGAAAATTATATGAAAATCTTGTTAGCCCTGCTGCATTTAATTTATCCGAAAAATTATTATCAATGAATCCAAATAATAGATTAAGTGCTGATCAAGCTTTAAAACATGCATATTTTACACAAGATCCAAAACCACAACCACTTTTATTTTTAAAAGATATTAAAGGTGAATGGCATGAATTTGAAACAAAGAAAAGAAGAAGAAAGGAAAGAAAAAGATTACAAGATGAAGCAGCTGCAAATGAAGCTAAAAAAAGGGAAGATTTAATGTTTAGTGATATTGAAGCTAAAAGAAAAGAAGATTTAATGTTGAGTGATATTGATTCGAGACCATCAACACTTAATATAACTTGAATAAATATTTATATAAACCAATAAAAAAACAAAATAATCTCCTCAAATATGCACAAGGGAAAGAAACGTAATTAGATGCAAGCAATTACACTTATTTATGTACTATTATTTGAGAGCAACTACAAGTGGAACGAACCTATGCAACACTTTTAATGTCATTACGACCAAATGTCGCAGCAAGCGTGAAAAATACTCGTTTAACATTCCATTGACGAAAGGATTTAGAATACCTTACAATGAAATGAAAATTTTACATTTAATGAGACCAACATCTTGTGGTGCTTTAGTAGTTTGTTAATTGAATCAGTACCAGTATTACTGATCATTACTCATTTGCCACAAGTAGATTTTTCTTTTTTGCCTCGAATACGCGCACAAATTTACCCTGAATTTAACAAGGATATTTCTCGTCAATATGCTAAACGACAGACATTCAGTATAACATTATTAGACTTACCAATACTACCGAAAAATATATCGCAATTACAAACGCAAATACTCATAAATTTTTACAAATTTTTAGGCTTTTTTTTTATTTTTGCATATTGTTTGTCATGTATAAACTGATCACACAAAACCAATATAAACAAAGCGAAGTTTAAAAAAAAATATATTTTAAGATCTATATTCCTTAAAAAAATTCAAAGCAAAAATATCTAAAAGCAAATGGATCAAATATAAGGAGTGAAATCTTGTCATTAATATATAAATTTTACATATCAACTTACTTATATTAGCATAAATAATCAATTTAAATTTGCACATTGCAAAAATAATACCAAGTTCTATAAACGCACTAAAAAAAATACCATCTAGACGATTACTAAACCAAAAATGGGTGCATGTGCTTCAAAAGAACCTAAAAATATCCCAAAATCTGAGGATAAGTCTGGTGCTAAACGTCAGGCTCAGAAATCGGCATTAGAGAAAAAAGAACAAGGATCAATTGTAACAGCTACAAATAACGTAACTTCAGGGTCATCAAACAATACTGAAAAAACTAATGTCATTACCAAAACAAATGGAACAATTCCTAATACACCTTCAATGGGTGGATTCACAAGTCCTATCGAAGATGAATCAAAGAAAAAAGAAGTTAAGATTTTATTATTAGGATCTGGAGAATCTGGTAAATCAACTATTGTTAAACAAATGAAAATTTTGCATCAAAATGGATATTCAAAAGATGAATTATATGAATATAAACCATTTGTTTATAAAAATACCTTGGATTGTATTAAAAATGTCATTAATGCTATTATTGATATACAACCAGATTTGATTAAGAAGAATGATAAGATTCAAGCTATTGAAGAAGAAGAAGAAATCACTACAAAAGAAATTGAATCTGAAACTTCAGATGCTTCTAAAAAATATATTCTCGATTTTGAAGATATGAATCAAATATTGGAATATGAATTTACAATCGATACTGAAGAAGTTTTTAACCCTCAAATTGCACAAAAAATCAAATCAATTTATAACACTCGTGAAGTTCAAGATTTTATTAAATTTCAACAAGGAAATTTTTATTTAATTGATTCAACCGATTATTTCTTACTGGATTTAGATAGAATTACAAAATCTGATTATATTCCATCGGTATCAGATATTTTAAGAACTCGTAAAAAGACATCTGGTATATTTGATTTTAAATTCGAAATGGGTGGTGGACTCGATATTCATATGTATGATGTTGGTGGTCAAAGATCAGAACGTAAAAAATGGATTCATTGTTTTGATAATGTTACATTAATTATTTTTTGTGTTGCTTTATCAGAATATGATCAAGTTTTACTCGAAGAAAATAGTCAAAATAGAATGGAAGAATCTTTAACTTTATTTGACTCGGTTATTAACTCGAGATGGTTTGCACGTACTTCAATTGTTTTATTCTTAAATAAAATCGATGTGTTTGCTGAAAAAATCCCTTATTCTCCTTTGGAAAATCATTTCCCAGATTATACTGGTGGGAATAATATTAATAAGGCAGCTAAATATATCTTATGGAGATTCACTCAGGTCAATAGATCTGGGTTGAATATTTATCCTCATGTTACACAAGCAACTGATACTTCAAATATTCAGTTGGTATTTGCTGCTGTTAAAGAAACCATTTTGGAAAACTCGTTAAGAGATAGTGGTATATTGTGAATTCAACTGCATTTACCACTTTTAATCACTTCACGATTGAATTAAGGAAAACAAAACAAAAAAGGCCGAAACAAACTAAAAGACTATTATTTACTTCAAAGGTCGAATTTCATCATCTATTTCGTATTTTTATCATATCATTTTATTCACTTTTTTTCAATTCAAATTTAAATTGTTTAGCCTAGGATGTTCCTATTCTTACTTGAAAGATTTTTTTTTTTTAATTTATTTGATCTCTCATAATAAGAAGAAATTAATATAATGTTCGAATACTAATTGTAAAAATTAAAAAATTACATTAAACATCATACATATCTATACATTAGAAGAAACATAGATAATCAATAAGAAGAAACTTATAAGGAGCAATTAAAGAAATAAACAGCTGAAAGAATCAATTCCACAAGATTTACGATACAGGTTCATGGCTCTGTTCATCGTGCTTTTTCCTCACGTAATGAAGGTTGAATCCTCCTCTTGTGCCACGTCTACCTCTACCTCTAAACCCTCTGCCTCTACCTCCTCTTCCACCTCTTACACCTCTGTTCTCTTTGGAAACTTTTGTATCATCCATTTCATGATGTTCCTCATTATGTAAATGATCCTCTTGCAGAATACTCAGAGGTTCAGGTACATTCACAGCTTCAGGTAAAGTCACAGACTCCTTTGGTGGTGATGTTTTATCAATTGGTGATGATGTTTTCTTTGATTTGCGATTGTTTCTCTTTTCCAATCTCTCTACATTTTCAACCTTATCCTTTTCATTTTCATGCTCGGGACTTTTGGAGATTGGTTTCTTTTTCGATGGTGATCTCGATCTATATTTGTTATTGTGATTTCCCGGACGACGAATACTTCCACTGTTGTCACTTTCAAAAACTTCAGGTTTCATATCTTCTTTGATTTGTTGATCATTATGATTCGGAAGTGTACGCTTAAAAGGTTTTTGTTGAGTTTTTCCCTTTGAATTTTTGCTAATTATCTCATGAAGGTTCTTCTTGAAGTTGGGTCTAACTTCTTCAACTTGCTTTTCAGAACCTGTGTCAGGTGAAATCGATTTTGGTGTCAAATTTTCGTTATTCTTCAAGCTCTTTTCATGTTTATCTTCATTTAATTTCGTACTTGCTAAACTTTCTGTGATGTGACTAACATTCTTTTCAACCTTTTCAGTAACAATTTCTTTCTTGATCTCTGTTTTATCATCTTCATTATTTACCAATTCAATAGGTTGAGGTGTACTGTTTTGTTTCTTTTTTAAAATGACCGGTTTTGGTGTTGGTTTTGGTGTTGGTACATTGCTGTTTTTGTTAGAACCTTTTCTTCCTGTGCTTGGGGTAGATAGCCTATCTGGTTTCTGACTTAATAACTCAGCGAGACTCTTTCCATTGCCATTTGTATCATAGACATTATCTACAGTTGCGGGAGTAAGTATTTCCTTGTTGGGCTCCTTTTTTTTGGTTTCTGCCATGAGTTTAGAATGTGATGTCAGAGGAGCAGAACCAGAGGAATTTGGTTGTAAACGAGCAACAGGAGCAGTAGTGGTAGGACCCACTGAAGCGGATTTTGGAGTAGGTGCAATAATTTCATCTATTGGAGGCCTTTTCAAAATAGATACTGAAGGTCTTCTTCCTTCCGAATTAAAGGATTTCCGAGTAACCGAATTTCTTCTCAAGTTTGTTGATTTTTCATTATTTGATGATGACTCTTCAATTGTGTGTATTTTCTTTTCAATTTCTTGTTGAATTGCTAATGTATCCACCGGTTTGGCTGCACCAAAAGGATTTGTCTTCGATTTTGATGGCTGAGGAGCTGGAGTATTTGTCTCGATACTTGGTCTACGATGAAAGACATTAGGATGTTCAGGTTGTGGTGCGGAATCGGAAAATCTTCTGAATGGATGACCAAATGTTGGGACTGCTGGAGAGTGACCACCTTCATTCAAATAGCCAAAGTCGATATGACGTTTATTAGAAGAGACACCCGCTTTAATATTGTCGATTTCTTCTTGATGTTGTTGATTAAACTGGATACTGTATTGGAAATCATTAAAATCGGCCATTTCAACTGATACTCTTCTGTTTGGTTTATAATATAAATCATGCCATTTCAAGGCTTTGTTCAAATCTTGAAAGTTGTTTAATTCTACAAAGCAAATATTTTTGACAATCTTTGTTTCCAAAATATTTGATGAAGGATCAGCCACGATCTTAAACTTGACGAATTGAGTGTATCTACTTTTGAATAAATCGATGATAAAATCATCATTCACAGACATTGGCAAGTTAAATAATTTGACAATGTATGGGGGACCATTGTCGTATGAGGAGGTATGTTTTACACCACCTGGACCACCTCCTTGGCGTCCATAAAAGCCCCCGCCCGAGTGACTATTATAGAAAGGATCCTCAGAGTTCGAGAAATGATTTCCTCTTTCAATTGGCACAGAAATAGATGCCATGTCGATATCATCATCTGCCCACGAACCTCCATAAGCTAATAGTTGTTAGTATCCTTCAAGCAAAATCAGTACATAAATAAAAAACACTGATTATATAAACATTAGAAAAAATACATACAGGCATCTTTAATGAACTCTTCTAAGCTCATCTTCTTGGGTGGGACTATAAAAATAGTTAGTATTTGGGGGAAAAAATGGAGGTCATCATAAAAAGCTTTGCTCTCATGGTTCATATCATAAAACAATATTGAGCAAACTAATTAATGCAATTGAAAGCCAATCATATCAAGAACGTACCCATAACTAGATTTCAAGTGTTGATCTTAATAATAAAGTATAATCACGAGTTATATTAAGTCGAATTAATTCGAATGATCTTTTAAAAGTGTAAATAGAAATTGAAACTTTCGTGTTGCGGTATAGCTGATTATTACCTTAACTAGGAAAAAAGAAAAATTTAATGAGCGTATATTTTGGTAGCGCGCGTTACAAAATCATTAATCAAATCGTATATAATAATTATTTTAAGGTCTTATTACAAGTCGTTATATTTATCATAAGTTGCTCTCCAGTTGGCGAAAAAACCTTTAAAGAATTTAACACCCAATGGAAGATCCTTTGAACCGGTAGTGGCTCTAATTGAGTGCATTGACAATTGAGCAATACCCAAATCAATGGTTCTTGCTCCAGTTTGAGATGCCAAAGAAGGACCAATAGTACCACCTGATCTCGAGTCATTTCTAATCTGGAAGTATTGAACCTTGTCATCATTGATTCTAGCCAATTCTTCAATTAAAGAAACACCAACAGAGTCAGTAGCCATGGCATTTTTCGAATCGGTTGCAACGGTAATACCTGTGTTTGGTAATGGTTTATGATGTTCCAAATAAACATTGGCAAAGTTAGGGTTAAACATATGGTTGACATCAGCTGATAAGATAATCGAGTTGGCAAAAGTCAATCTAAGTAATGCTGGTACATCAGCTTCATCGGACTTGAAGTAATCCGAACTTAATACTCTGGTAACAACCAGCTCAACTAAACCACCCTTGGCACCTTGTCTACTAAGAGAACCAACTTCTTCATGGTCAACCAAATCGACAATCGAGAAAGAATCAGAATTCAACAAGTCGTTGTCAGATGCTTCGAGTAAACCAGCAATAGCAGCAAAAGAACAAAGTCTGTCATCAAGTCTTGGAGCATACAAGAATTCCTTGTCCAAACCACCAACGGCACCCTTTTGTATATCATATAATTGCAAATCCCATTGCAAAATATCTGAAATCTTGACATTAGCTAATTTCGAAACATATCTTAATAATTTCAAAGAATGCTTACCGTATAATGGAGCAGATTTTTCTTCATCAGTAGCATTTTCTTCTTCATCGCTCGAAGTTGAGAAACCAATGACAGGAACAGCTTGAGTTTCTTTATTGAAAGGACCTTGAGATGGAGCACCGAAATGAGGAGCCAAAGTTGGGATATGTGCAATTGGGTTTGGAGTTGAATCAACCAATTTTTGAGTCACCTTCTTGGTTTCTGGATCCTTGATCAATAATCTACCACCGATACCCAAGTCTCTATCCCACCATAAGGTACCATTACCTAATGGGTCTCCGTATGGGGCAACACCCAACATTTCATAACCGTCAACCTTGTTTCTAACAGAAGTTGGCTTCAAAAAGGTGGTCAAAGCATCCACGTGCGAACCAATCACACCAACACCCTTGGCTGCAGTCCAGTCCTTACCAACAATGAATGCAAGTAAGTTAGTTCCACTTCTAATTGTGAAATATTTACCTGGGTTGAGTTCAGACCAATTCCCTTTTTCAGAAATATAAGTGAAACCTGATTCCTTAAGCTTGGTAGCAAAGAAGTCGGTAACATGGTAGATTGTTGGGGAAGTATAAGTGAAATCGATATACTCTTGAGTATATTCATCAAATGACTTCATCAATTGGACGGCCTTAACTTGTTTGGTTGAGGCGTTGTTGGTGACCTTTTGGTCAATGACAGTTTGTGCTACATTTGATGACATCTCAATATGAGCCAATGCATTTTGAATTCCCTTAAGGATATCTTCAATGTTATTAGACATGTTTATAATAGTTGGAAATAATATGAAGCAAAAAAAAAAGAGATACTAAGATGTTTATATATATGCCATTTTGCCGTACGTGAAGGCAATGGCTTTTGTGGAGACTTAGGTACTGCATAAAATTTAATGAGCCTAGTTGTGCGAATGACTACATTGGCTGGAAAAATGTCCGTTTACGGCACGAAAATTTGCGGCCGAGTACTAGGCTTTCCGCAAATTATTATTGATAAAGTCCGTACAAATATCGCGAACCAATTAGGTTTGTGAGCAAGCGAAAGTAATTTGAATCGTTATTGTCATGATTAGTCTTTTAGCATATATGCTATAGATAAGATAGATATCTTTATGGACAATTATCACCCTATTAAGATTAAGTCGCTCTGCTTTAGATAAGTGTTTGGTGTGCATAGATAATTCTTGAACAATAGCTACACAAAGTATATGAATCAATTCTGATGATGCTACCACACGGCAATTAACACACAATTACAATCTTTATATCTATTATATATACAATCTAATTACTAGGTCTTTCTGAAGCAAAAGTGGCGGCAACAATCAATGGAAAAACAACCGAAACATCTGCATAAACCTTGACCGATTTTGCATCTGCTTTAATCTTACCCCAAGAAACAGCTTCATCTGGTCTCGCACCAGCATCGCTACCATCGAATTCCTGACCAGTGTTGATATAAACAGCATAATCAGCACCGTTTCTCATCAAACATGCGTTACAGATGTGATGCTTGATCAAACCACCACCCAAGATGATCATTCCTGCGTTGGAAGCAGCCATTGACATCGAGTTGATCTTTCTAATATCTGCGACAATATCGAGTCTCAATTGTTGTGGAGAAGCTTTGAAAGTATGGAAGAAAAGCATATCACCAATTGATCCATCGGTAAGTGCCGGACAGAAAATTGGAATTTGATTCTTATGAGCCCAATATAAAACTGAAGATTCATCATTGATTTCCTTACCTAAACGATCGATCAACTTGGAAGGAGTCCAAACGGCTTCACTATCAGCATTCAACCCTTCTGGGCCCAACTTCTTCATTGCTTCTTCTTGTTCTTCCAAACATTTGTCTAAAACAGGGACAATCCATTCTTCAAATTTACAATAGTTATCATTGGGTACGAGTAAATTCCCGATTCTATTCATACCTTGTTCTCTCAAACCTATACCAGGCAAGCTGAATTCACCCATGTATGTTGGTGCCAACACCTTGATCAAGTCCTCTTCGATACCACCTGCAGAAGCAACGATAGCGCTGACCATCTTATGTTGAACAAGAAATCTAAGAGTATCTCTTAACCCAGATGAAATCAAATTAGATGTGAAACCCATGAAAATAGTTGATTTTTGAAATCCTTGATTATCAAATTCACCAGTTTGTTCATGTTCTGGTAATTCATCTTTATGTTTACCTCTCCACAGTCTCATATTATTTATTATATCGCATGCTTGTCCAACAGAACTTGCTTGGAACCCCATCGTCTTCATCGAGTCGATGAGATCAACAGCTCTCATATTATACGCTTCATCTTTAGAGTAATCGATACCCTTGACTTCAACAAAAGAATCTGGCACTGGAGCAGATTGTTTTAAAACAGCTTCCGATGCAAGAGATGGTTTTTCAGACATTTTACTGGTGATCTGAATAGAATGAAAATTTTCGTTTACAAATTTTTTTTGGCTTTTAGCGCGACAAATAACTACAATTTAATCTTAAATATGTGTATTAATGGGATCATGCAGAAGTAAATTGTACTATTCATTAAACTCGTTCACTAACAACCGGTTCCCAAGTGGAATGTTTTGGTTTGGCTGTATTGTAAGTAACAAAAGCACCGGTAGTATTGGTCAAGTTCATCTTATGTTTTTCTGGAAGAGGATAAGCTCTGGTAGTCTTTTGGTCACCAATTAATTGTGTTGGTGGGGTGTTGGTACCATAACCCAACCAATAATGCCAGCCTGGTTCGACTTTGGACATATCAATTCCCCAATCAGCATATTCAACCCATCTAGTTCTTAAATGGATTTCTTCTGGAACGTCGGTCTCATAAAACTTGTTACCCCAGTCATCTTCACCGACTAACCAACCTCTCTTGGTATCGTTATGGTGATGTATTTGCCATGCGGCTCTTTTGAGACCAGAACTATAAATGTTCTTAATAGTACGGACAATAGATGTAGACATATTTGTACTGGTACTATAATAAAGTAAATTTTGAAATTTGATTTTTATTTTTTTTGCTCAAAAAATTGATAATTATGATTGGCTTGAAAAATGATCATGTGTTAAAAACCGTGATTTATTGAATAAATATTAAAATATATTGCAATAATAATTATGGATTCTGAACAAATAAATGAATATAAAGAACAAATTTCGAGTCTTCAAAAGATGAGAGCAGTGTTGCAAGTTATCAAAGAATCGGTTGACAATATTCAAAAGGATATAGAAACTGTTGTCAATATAAATAATCCGCATATTTATAAGCAAAGCACAGATTTACAACAAACGCTTGATAAGGTGTAGCTGTGATAGTGGGCCAGACGAACCACTGAGGAGGTATTCGGAGGTATCACTGATCATCGACAGAGATACCAATAGGAATTGAAATCTACCGTAGACTTATATGAAGAGGCTCCACCATAGACCCGAAGAGACACTATAGACAACATAAAGAGACATCTACCTTGAACGCACATCTACAACCCCTCGTCAATATTCTATAACATTTATTCCGATTTCTTGATTCGAATGATAGGAAAGTACCCATGGTATCCTTGATCAGTTTGAATCTTATAACCCTCCTTATTAATTTTAGTATTGGATTGCACAAGTTTTTGTAAATTTCTAATTTCAATCGAATATGCAATACATGTTTTATTCAAATTATTATACCAAGACGATACATTTGTTGTATCACAAAAATCATTTTTGAGTTCACCTGTCGTTATATTCTTAATAATACCTTGAAAAGTCGATCTTGCCTTTGTTAATTTATCATCAATAATCCTCAAAATAGATTCATAATTATTTGATTTCTTTAAATATCCCATGTTTAAAGAGTTTTTATATTGATTAAAAGTTGGTAAATCAGGTACTCCAATCGATGAAAATGGTTTTAATCTAAGACCAACCAAATTTTCAAAACTAATGAACGAATTTTTAGGTGCATTTAAATAATCAATTAATTCAAATGAAGTTAAAATAATTAAATAAAGTCTAATTGATTCGATCAAATCTTTTAAACCCTTGAGAGTTTCAAGTTCAAATAATTCATTATATTTTTGAGTGGATATTAAACTTGGAATAATTACATCATTATTATATTGTTGAAGTTGTTTAATTTGTTTTGAAGATAATTTCAGTTTTTTAGCCTTCTTTATTGAACTTGCAATCTTTATTTTACCTTGTAAAATTTGATTAACACGACCTTGTAAATGATCAATTGAAATTTGAATTAAATATGAAGAATACCAATAAATTAAATATAATTCGAAATCTCTATAAATATCAAGTTCAATACCATGAAGGGCCAATTGAATCATTAATTTTAATTTAATATGATAAATATATGAACTAATTGAAAATCCTAATTCACCATTGATCATTTCATCTCCAATTTTATGTTGTTGATAACATTCAACTTCAAATGATTCCCATGCAACTTGTAAAGAATCCCAAAGAACAAGACCTTTGGAAATCAATTGTTGTTGACGACAAGGATTATTCCCGGGAATTGTAAGATTATGATATATTCCAGATTCTAATTTCGACATTAAATCAGTTAATTTATTACTAAGATCTAATTGAGATGCTTCATTTAATGATAAATTATTCATATTAAATAATGAAGTATTCACACCAATCAAATTCTCAACTAATAAAAATACAAGTCCATTTAAATTAATTTCAGATGATCCATAAATTGAAGAATCATCTCTAACTAAATATAATTGAAAAATTCCTCTTGCCAATACATTAAATTTTTCAATATTAAAAAAAACATCAAAAGTTAATGAATTATTGAATTGATTTACATTTACCATTTGAGTAGATTTGGTTATAAAATCACAAACTGTTGTGAAAATTCCACTTAAATTTTTCCATGATTCTTCAATTGATATCTCATATAATTCAGAAGGAATTATATTATTATCAAGATCAACTTGAATGAATTTTGAAAAAGTATATTGTGGAATTTTCGATCTATTAATTTCTGCTGTTGATAAATCTTTAATAAGATTTATAGCTTCATTATGCTTTAAATCAACACTTGTTTTCTCTTGAAAAATTTTGGGTGAAATTTCAAATACTTTTTGTAATTCATTTAATTTTATAATCAACTTCAATTGATTGATCAAGGTTGATTTGTTGGTAAGATCGAGTGTATCTACCCATTGAATTGCTAGATTGATTTCATTGATGATATCTTCAAGTTCAACCGATTGTAAGAATGTAATATTCATTGATCTAGGTGTTAAATCTTCTTCTTCATAAAGTACACTTTTGGCGATATTCAATATAAAATCAATGAATTTTGATAATCCCATAATGAAACATTTAAGAACAATATGTACGAGTTTATATTCAACAGTAGTTATATCATGATTTGTTGTAAATCTATTCAATGAACATTTTTCCAAAAGTGATGCTTCAAGGTTGAAATTTTTATCAAAATTTTCAAGAATTGTTTGTACATATCTACAACTCAAAACTGTTATTGGTAATGAACTGTTATTGAGCCAACTCATAAAACTTTGTATCAACTTATCTTGAATAGCGATAATAGTTTCAATATCTTGTGGTGATGCAGTATCGAAATGAATATCTTCTTCACTGAGAGGGATCAATCCTGTATCCAATTGAAGATTTGAAACTTCAACCGCTCTAGTTCCCTCGAGTAAATCAAAGAGTGGTGATTGTACAACCTTGTTATTGTTTATTTGCTTTAATGAATCAAATAATTGTGTTGTAATATCGACATATTGATCATCATCAGGAATTTCAAGTTTGGTATCCAGTATGTTCAATTGATCTGACATAGTTAGTGAATTTGAACTATATATACCTTTTGGTAAATCATCAACTGTTTGGTAAATCTTTTAATATTTTAAACATACCTAATGAAATCATATTGACACCCATCAATAAAAATGATTTTCTTTTCGTTCAATTAAAAAGTCTGTACGCGGTCAAGAAATACCCAAAACGGGGAATAATTACCGGATTGACGAATGCCCTTCGTGGTTAAGAACGAGTATGAGGGGAATCATTTATCAACTATTATATTGTCTAATCTAATTGTAAAGGCTTATTTATGCACACTTGGTAAATCTTCGAAATGGACGTTCTACGCAAGAATAATCATTTGCTCCTATAAATGGTAGTAGATCTCTAAAATTCGTATTCGACAAATTTTTTTTGATTATAATCAAGGACTACAATTATGACTCAATTCGGTAGAGAGTTTAGAAACAAGTATTTCAGTCTGGTTGATAATGAGGTTACATTAGTAAATCATGGTCTGGGTGGATTGACTCCAGATCCAGTTTATACTAAATATAAGGAGATTATGGATTATGATTTCAGCTTTTCAGAACGGTTTTTAATCTTTGAAGTACGTGAAGCATATGTCGAAACATTGAAATTATTGGGTGAATTTCTTCATTGTAATTACAAAAACTTGGCAGTTGTTCAGAATTCAACAACAGGAATTAATACGGTTTTAAGAAGTTTACAATTCCAACCAGGTGATCGAATTGTTGTTGTGAAAAGTACAATCTATGGTGCGGTTTCTAAAACAGTTGAGTTTTTGCGAGATCAATATCAAATTGAAATTGTTGAAATTGATCTTGAATATCCTGTCGATGATACCGAAGTGATTAATCAATTCCGTCAAGTATTTGAAAAAGATCTGAAACCTCCCAAATTGGCGATTTTTGATACAATTAGTTCAATGCCAGGAGTTCGAGTTCCATATAAAGAATTGACCCAATTATGTCGTGAATATCAAGTTTTATCCTTAATTGATGGAGCCCATTCTGTTGGTCTTCTTCCAGATTTAAACTTGGGAGAATTGCAGCCAGATTTCTTTGTCTCGAATTTACACAAATGGTTATATGTTCCAAGAGGTTCTTGTGTAATTTTTGTAAAGAGAAAACATTTCAAGATAATTCAAACAATGCCAATTAGTGAAACTTTTGTTTCATCTACAAAACAGTTATCTCCAGAAGAAGAAGAAAACTTATTAGTTAAGAAATTCGTTTGGACTGGTAGTAACAACTTTCTGCAAATTCCTACTGTACGTAGTGCTCTTGAATTCAGACGTGATGTTTGTGGTGGAGAACAAAAGATTTGGGAATATTGTAATGATTTAGCAAATAAGGTTGGTAAATCAATTGCGGCAAAATGGGGTACTTCATATCTTGAAAATACCTCTCCTGGTCTGGAATCACTTGTGACAACAATGGTGAATGTCGAAGTTCCATCAGTTGGAATTGATCCCGAGCACTACAAGAATCATAAAGCTGAAGTCAATCAATTTACTCTCCGCAAGATGATTTATGAATATAAAACTTTTGTGCCATTTGTGTATCATCACGGGAAAATCTATTGTAGATTTTCATGTCAAATTTACAATCAAATGAGTGACTATGAGTACGCAAGTGATGTATTGATTAAAGTTTTTAAAGAATATGCACAACATATCAAGCTTCAAAAAAGTGTGGAGTAAAGATTGCCTGTTTTGAAACATAGCCGATGTCGGACATAAAAAATACGGCTTTTACAAATTACATTAAGAAGTGTATTAATATAGAGTCACCTACTAATTACTACAGCAATACCTACATCAAAAAAATTCATCTCGTACAGCTTTATTATCAATTTTGCATTTTAATCAAGTCAGTCTGCAAGTCCATGTCATAAACGATTTCTGGAAGTGGTTTGACCGCGTTTACCTACACAAATACATTTTGCGCTTGTATAGTTTATCTTTATGCATATACCGTTTTGTGGTTTATTTTTTTGATTACTAATTCAAATGAAAAGTAATTTTTTCAGTGATGCAACTAAAACCCGGAGTACTTTCACTTATGGCTATCATAAGACAACCCTCAGGTTACATTGTTGATACAAATTCTTACATAATAGTTTTCTCGTGCTTTATTTTTGAAAGAAATGTCACATTTTCCTTGAAGAAATAATCAAATTGGGTTAACTTTCGTTTCACAATTCTTCCGGATCGGTCTTAGAAACTGTCTTGCACCCGTTTAATTCTTCCATTTAGTATGCAAGTTTGCTTTTTTATACTAGACTTTGCTATTATTATTTGCACTAACGGTATATTTCTTTTTTTGCTCTCTCTATTTTTTTTGTTCTTTTAGCTTCTTTTGCTGTTTGCGAAGCTACATACGAATTTGTTTTGCAGGTTAATGACACACTTTTCTGATACTGCTTTACTTTATATACCTGAAAATTCGCCCTCTTTGTAAGAAAAAAATCCCCCTTAAAGATTAGTAATTATCCAAAAGTTTTTCTTCTTTGAATCCAATAATCTTTTTCAAACTTGCCTACTTTTTAATAAAACAATCTTATTATAATTGATTTTGATAGATCTCAAGAAACTTTAGGCAATCCTATTTAAATAAGCCAAAAAAAAAGTTGAAAAATCCAAGAAGAAATGACTGACTTTAAGAGAAATATTTCAGAGGTGATTTCAGATCGTGCTTCATCAGTTTCGCCCGATTCTCATGATGATAAGAAAGCTCATACAAAACCTGGTAGAAAGCCTATTGAAACCGAACCAAAGTCTAAAAGGACCGCTCAAAATAGAGCGGCCCAAAGAGCTTATAGAGAACGTAAAGAACGCAAAATGAAGGAATTAGAGGATAAGGTTAAATCTTTGGAAGACATGAACATAAAAATAACCACAGAATCGGATTTTCTTAAAGCTCAAGTCGATATTCTTAAGACAGAATTAACCCGTTATAGAGGTCATTCAGATATATCGGATTTAAAATTGCCAAATAAAGTTGGTCACTTAAGTAATCCTCAAACCGGTGGATATGTTCCTTCTTTTAAAGGAAGTCGTCAAGAAACTAATGGTAAATCAGATTCAATTTCGGATACTCAATCACATGATAGTACTTCATCAACTCCTCAATTTAACGGTGAGTTCCCATGGTCAGAGACAAGACAACAAAATAATAAAACTTTGAGAAATAATAACGATATTCCTTCTTCGGCTTCTTCATCCGGTTCTAATGACAATAACTATCAAGCTGGTAGCGGTTCTTCTTCATTTGCTTCTCCATTGAATAATAACTTACTAGTTTCACCTGATTCATCGGTGACATCTTCCAATTCAGTACGTCCACAATCGCAACAATTTCGTGGCGACAAAAATAACTTGGACTTTACTCACAAGTTTGATGAACAAGTTGATGCTTTTTGTGCTCTGTTGAATCAAGCTTGTGGAACTAAGGCATGTCCTGTACCCAAGTATCAAAGAAATGACTCAAAAGCCTATTCTCCAAACTTGGCTGCTTTAGGTGTGGGTAATATTTCAAGTAGTGCACCTTCTGCTAATGCATCAAACTCGCCATTTTCGGATTTGATGGAACCAACTCCAAGCTTTAGTAATACTTCGATAAACAACAAGAATTCTAATCCAAATACTTCAAACTCGATGGGTTTTCTCGATTATTTCGATGATCCATTTGCTATGAACAATGCCAACTTAAATCAACAAAGTAACAATGGCAATGATGCTTTAAGTTTCCTTATGGATAACAATTTCGATGTCGACTTGGCATTTGGTGCCAGTGCTAACAATACTCAAGATTTGCGTCATATGAATTCTAATCAATTAGAAACGCAACTTTCGCCAACAGAATCACAAAATTTACAAAATCTTTCTCCTGCAGAAAGTTATACTACCAAATTGATGAAGAGAGACTCAATTTCAAACTCATATACCAATAATACCCAACAACCTCAAAAGGGTAAGGATAATTTAGATCCTTTGGCTTTCTTGACTACTGAAGAATCTATTTATGATCCTTTGACTGAAAACGCTAACTTACTCTTTGGTGATTTAGTGAACCAAAACCAAAAGAATGAAATCGAAATAAAGGAAGAAGATGACAATGAAGTGGTCCCAGCTCCAGAAAAGACTATAAGATGTTCCGAAATCTGGGATAGAATAACGGCCCATCCAAGATACACTGATATCGATATCGATGGCTTGTGTCTGGAATTGAAGGCAAAAGCCAAATGTTCTGAGAAGGGTGTTGTCATCAATTCAGCTGACGTGAACTTGTTGTTAGAACAATCAGCCATGTTGAAGCGCTGAATTAGCTTGTATATACCTACTTTATCCTTTTATTTTTGTTTACTATTGTGTTTGCGGTTTAGGTTCATTTCTTCACGTCTAGGCTACTTTATGTCAATTGGGCTTTATTGCAATAGATTGGTTTCTAGCTATTTGGCTTCTTTTTTTTTATCTATGTATTTGTGTTTTGTAATCTAGTTCATTATTATCGAGAGACATTAAAACACTATCGGGCTTTTTCTTTTAATTCAATCCGAATTTTATTATGTATGTTAAATCAATAGTATTTTAACAATAAGTTTGAAAATTTTGACTTCTCGCTTTGTAAAGTTGTAAGCATTCACTGTGATCGAGGGCTTTACTATATGTAATCTACTCTGGGCACAATATGCCACAGGACCTCAATTCCTAATTCTTTTTTTGCCTATATTTTCATTACCAAAAGTAGACAGTCTTGTCTTACTATTTAACCAAAACCATACATGTAAATATTCTTGTCTTTATCACCTCATATTTGAAAGAGAGCAATGTTTTCTATTATCAAAAATATTTCCATGTAGGAGTAGAAAACCAATGTAGTGTTGAAAAGAATGCAAAAAAAACCAAAACATTACGAACAATGCATATTCAACATCACTCTATTTCGAAATTATACAACCAGTAACGTTTCAAATGTGTATACAGTAGTTTTCAAAAGTGTTCCACCTGAAAAAAATACAATACGTTAAATATACGAGCCGTAGCAACACCATTTCCTAAACATTCAAACTGGATTTTGTCAATCAGAATAGCTATTAACTTAAAACTTATCTGAAACAAGCGATTAAACTCAGACAAATTTGAAACCACCACAAAAATTTAATCAGTATATAAGTTCTTTCTGTCAGTTCATTAACAATAATGACAAAATGACTACACCAAATAAAGAACGCGATCAAAGTCACAAAGATTACTTCAAATTGAAAAATGAACAATTTTTCCTTTATAAAGGTTGTACTGTTATGTAAGAATATTTCTTACCGATTTTAACTTTGCCGTCAATTTCTTTCATTCCGTTTAAAATTTGGTCAAAGTTATCATTAAAGATCTCAAAAAAGAAAGAGGATAGTTATATCATTCAATGAATAAATTTCAGTGCTTGTCAATATATGTTTCATTGTGTAATACCCTCAGGTATATTTTTATTCATGGTTTACTAGAGTTATTAACAATGTTGATTTTGTGTTTGAATTGCAAGGTTCCAAATTTCCTAATCGGGTTTGCACAATTAGTTTGAAATTAATTAAGCATAATGCACGCCTTGCTATCATATTTTCATTTTGATTCTATAGCTATAATTACATCTTTATTATACATCTAAATTAAATCATTATTCCGCCATTGAAACATCGTAATCAACCTCATCCTCTGCATCCAACATTTGATCTATTTCTTGCAAGTCAGCATCAATTTCCTTTTGTTTTGCGAGGTCAACAGCATCCTCCATTACGTCATCGTTATCGTCAATTTCCATCGGAGTATCTTTAGATTCCTGCTGGTTTTGATTATTGCCAATTTTTCCGATTTCATCATCATCAACCTCTATTTTAGGTATATTTGTGGCATTAACGTCTTGAACAACCTTGTCTTTGCTATCATCAATCACAATAGAATTACTTCTACTACGGAACGAACGTGATTTGCTCGTGTTTGATTGTTCTTCTTCGGCCTTTTTTTCTCTGTCTAATGACTTTTCATAAATTTCCTTAACATGGGTCTCAAAAGCATCAAAATTTTTAATTGTTAATTTATCAAATGTAAATTCGGGATTGGCTTCATTTTTATCGAAACATTCTCTTGTCCCAGCAATACCGTCAATTAACCCCTTTAAAACCAGGGCATCCATAAACTCTGTGAAGAATAATTTACTCAAGTTATTAATAATTGCCTTTTTTACATTTTTAGGCGTATCTTGTTCCACAACTTGCAAGTAGTAAACAGATTGCCAAATGTGGGCCGGTTGAGTATCTAATTCATCTGGCTTTATTTTAACCAAGTTATTTGGATCACACCAATGAATTAATTGTTGTATTATAGTCAGTGGAGATAATTTGCTTTCATAATGCAAGAATTCGCTTGAATCATTGAACATTCTGTAAATAACATCACCACTAACGGAAGCCAATCTAAATTGATGGTTAGGATGACTAAAGGCATATACTGGAATGCAAAAGGCTAAAATTTGCCTCAATTCTTGATTTTGAACCGTCAAGGGATGGAAATAAATCAAGATTAAGGCTTCAAACAATTGCTTTTCGGTTTCGAATTCTGAACGGTCATCTTCTTCATTAGGTGATGGTGAAGAGTCACTGAAAATATCGGCCAAAAACAACTTGCAAAGCCCCTCAGCAACAACACATTGTAATTTTGGCATATCAAACATATTAAGAGATTTGTAAAATAATTTCCCATATTGATACAAGACACGAGAATCCATGATAGAAGTTCCATAGGTAGAAAGAATATCAACAATTGATTTCATCCCAATTATTCTAACTTCTTCACCAGCATTTCTCATACTGGCAAAAAGTGTTGAGACCGCATCCTTTGCAGTAGATTTATCAATCAAAGCAAATAAACCTAAACATCTCAACCCCTGTAAATGAACAGCATATTTAGCATTGTGAATAATGGCATAATTGACCAACCCTAAATAAATGGAATTAAGTGATATATGGTTTTCTAATGGGTCTTCAATAAGTTCTAAAACATGTTGAGTCGTGATTAAAGATCTAACCACAATTTCATCAGGCGGTAATTTTGGTTCAATTTTTCTCTTTTTGGAGGCTCTCTTTTTCGATTTTTTTTCTGTATTCTTTTTAATGTGGTCCTCATTTGTTTCATTGTCATCGGTATTAAGATCTTTTTCTCCTTCTGACGCTTCTTCTTGCTCTTTTTCTTGTTCTTCTTCTTCATCTTCATCATCTTCTTCATCATCTTCTTCGTCATCTTCTTCATCTTCATCGTCATCGTCATCTTCGTCGTCTTCAAATCCTGACACGGCAGAGTGGAAGGTTTCATCTTCATTTTCATCTGAATCTCTTATGTCTGTAATGATTTCTGTGGCCATTGCAATAAAATCCTTTTCATTGATAGAAATCTTCCTTAAAACTTTAAGGCCAATTGCAATCAATTTTTGAGACAACTTATCTTGTGTCAATGATGTTCTAATTATTTGTAACATTTTACGTCTCCCAATTTCATCACTGAAATCAAATTCTTTAGAAACCAATAACAACTGCTCAATTATGAACTCTAAATCCTTAAATTGATCGGCAAATGGTAAATATTCATCGTCATATTTGCTAAATGCGCTCAATTCGTTTGATTTTTCAGCAGACAAGGCATGATATTTTTCAGTTCCCTCTAAAAATTTTGATTCACAAGCTTTGTTCTCTGCTTGAAGTTTCTTTAACTCAGTCTTACTTGTCGAAATTGTACGTTTAAGTTCTTCAACTTTCAACTTTAATTCTTCCAAGTTGAATTCGATAATTTGTTCCAATACGTGTTCATTGTCCTGAGTGATCCAATCTTCATATTTGTTATTATCCTTTATCAATCTCCCAATTCTCTTTTTAATCAAGTTCGATATAAGTTGATAATCCTCGAGGTTTTTCTCGAGCTCACGAATGCTCTTTCTGTATAGTTCAACTTCAAACTTTATCTTTGCCAAAACATTTTCAACAGAAAACATTTGACTCTTGATGATTTCCATACGTTGATTGTGAGTTTCATACTTTTTAACAATAACCTCATTACTATCTAAAAATTTTATTCTGACTTGCAAATATTTTTCGAGTGTTTGAGCTAAATCAATTGATTCTGGAAAATTGTTATCGATTAAGTCATATAAATTATTTTCACTGCAATGATAATAAAAAGTTCTCATTAAAAATGCCTTTTCAACAGTAAGTGCCTTCCAATATACGTCATCGATTTTTATGGAAGATAATTTATCTTCCCGACCTTTAAAAAATACTGACATGGCCAAATCAGCCACTTCACTCTCAGTAACTTTCAAATGATCAATTAATTCCAATACATCTTCATTGACAGCCTCAAACCAATGTTTATTGAGCATTTTAATAGCTGCCAACTTGACCGATTCATCACGGTCATTTAAGCCCCATTTTAATAAATACTCACGTAAATTATGATCCAAATTCTTAAATGCATCTAACTCACGGCAAATTCTTGAGAAAACTAATCTTCTATTTATACTGTTGTTATCTCTGACTCTACCAATTAACTGAGGGATTGTATGTTGATTCTTATTCAAATTTAAAAGCGCAGCCCTTCTTACTTCAGCACTATCATCATATTTTATAGTTGAAATGATTTTTTTCATTATTAACTCTTTACTTAATGGAATATTGAATGGATTGGAGTCTTGATCAAAATCAAAATTAAAAGACTGGAATCTGGATATGGCAACCACTGCTTGAATTCTTACTGTCGATTCCTTATCAAACAATCTCTTGTTTAAGGACGTATACAATGCTTCAAACGTATCGTTGTCGATCTCTCGAATATAGTACACCAAGTATGCAAGGATTTGAACAACCCTGTAGCGTACATTCTTATCTTTTGCTTCGATACCTCTAAGTAAATGATGTATGAGGTATTTGATAAATGCACCTGTTGGAGATTCTATTTCCTCATCTGCTTCATCTTCAATTTCTTCGTCTTGATCGCCATCGTTTTTTTTCTTTTCCAAATCATCTTTAGATATATTTGCCACAAATGCTGAGCAGAACTTAGCTATTCTATCACCTGTTTGTTCACCTCTTTTTAAAGGCAAAATCTTGTTGATCAATTTGGTGAAATATAAGTAAAAATTATCTTCATATTGTAATTCTATCGCCTTGTTGAATATATTCTTCAAGACAATCACAAGTTTCCTGTGGCCAGATAAACTAAGTTGCGCATCTTGAAAAACATGACATATTGCGATTCTGATTTCTTCTACTGAAGTGATCCTCAGAATGGAATCTAGCGTAGGCTTATTTGCGTGTGAATCTGTCATGTCATCTGTAGAACACCACTGTTGATTTACTTTTTAAGTAAATAAACAAAACGCGAATCAATTAAAAAAAATTAATAAAAAAAACATGATTTAAAAATCAAAAAAATGAGCGGTACGGGAATCGAACCCATGTCACCTGCTTGGAAGGCAAATATGTTAACCACTACACCAACCGCCCTTGTTGTTGAATATAATTAAGATTTAAGGTAATCAATCAACTTTCTGTATCACATCATTAGATTCTAAATGGTACTCCAACGAACACAATTCGCCGTTGGTCAACGATTCAGCATAATTTGGGAAGTTCTAACCCTAGAGAGTATCATTATTATATGAATATAATAATTTTGATAAATGAATTCCTTGAAAAGACCACATTCACATTAAGTAGATTATCATATCATTTTTTAATAATTCAACGAAAAACTTCTAAAATTACTTTCGAAATATGTGTACGCCAAAAATCTCCGAATTTCACTTCATCACGATAGGCAAGCTTAACACTACAAAACTCCAAAGTTTAATGTCATAACTCTATGTCATTAAAAATCACAACAAATAGATACGGGAAACGTGACTGTAATTTATAGGTATCCATTCCTCGGTATTTAGTGTCCAAGAGTAAATCTCCTTGTCAGAAAAAAAAAGATAGAACTCGCGCTCGGCAAATTAAACGACAAGGCGCGTTTGAAGGATCACTAAAAAATGCAAACCGCTATACGACAATTATATCGTATAGAAGTAATCAATACCAGCGCATATTAGCAACATGAAAAATTCATATTGCATAATCAAATGGTTATAGGGGACGAAAATATCCACAAAATCGTAGAAAATAGACTGAATTGAGATAAGTGTAAGATATACTACGCTTTTAAACTCGACGCATCTGAATTTTTTAATTTATTAGAAGAGATCGAAATCAATTAATTTCGTCGTATAAATTTTTTTTTTTTACGTGTTTGTATTCGTTCAATATTCTGCGAGAAATGCATATAAATATTTTGAACAATTCCCACCTAATTTTCAATTTTATCTTTTTATCTTTATATTCCTATACTTAAATATATTCAATAATATGCCAACTTCAACTAAGTTAGCCGAAAAGAACTTCAAAAAAGACGAAGAATTCGCCAAGGTCTTACATGGTGATTCTTACACCAAGACTGGTTTATCCGCCTTGATGAGCAAGAAGAATACCGATGCTTCAGCTGCTGCCACTGACGGTTATTTCAAGCACTGGGATGGTAAAACCGATAAGCAAGATGAAGACAAGAGATTGGGAGATTATGCTAAGTTGACTCAACATTACTATAACTTGGCAACTGACTTTTATGAATATGGTTGGGGTTCTTCTTTCCATTTTTCTCGTTATTACAAGGGTGAAGCTTTCAGACAAGCCACTGCCCGTCATGAACATTATTTGGCTCACAAGATGGACTTGAAAGAAGGTATGAAAGTTTTGGATGTCGGTTGCGGTGTTGGTGGTCCAGGTAGAGAAATTTGTAGATTTGCCGATGTCAACATTGTTGGTTTAAACAATAACGATTACCAAATTCAAAGAGCCCAACATTATGCTAGAAAATACAAGTTAGATGACAAGTTGACTTATGTCAAGGGTGATTTCATGCAAATGGACTTTGAACCAGAATCATTCGATGCTGTCTATGCTATTGAAGCTACCGTTCATGCCCCAGTTTTGGACGGTGTTTACTCCGAAATCTATAAGGTTTTGAAACCAGGTGGTGTTTTCGGTGTTTACGAATGGGTCATGACCGATGCTTATGATGAAAACAATAAGGAACACAGAGACATTGCCTATGGTATTGAAGTTGGTGATGGTATTCCAAAGATGTATACCCGTAAGGTTGCTGAACAAGCCTTAAAGAATGTTGGTTTCACCATCGAATTTGAAAAAGATTTGGCCGACTGTGATGATGAAATCCCATGGTACTATATATTGGCTGGTAACTTGAAGTACGCTCAAGCTATCAGTGATTACGCTTACGTTTTTAGAGCTTCTAAACTTGGTAGATTCATCACTAGAAATACAGTCAATATTATGGAAAAGTTTGGTGTTGCTCCAAAGGGTTCCCTGCAAATTTCTGCTGCTTTGGAAACCGCTGCTGATGCTTTGGTTGCCGGTGGTGAACAAAAGTTGTTCACTCCTATGTTGATGTATATTGTCAGAAAGCCAAAGGATGCAAACTAAATCGTTTATAGCGATTGAAAATTTAATGAAATTTGAAAATGTATTTATAGTTTTCTTTGGGGTTCTTTTTTATTTGCTTGATTTATTTATACTATAAGGTGCAAGTGATATAATATTTAATATAAGGATAATCTGAAAACTAAAGAATGTAAAAATGTAACTTTTATGCAACTTTATCTTTTTCGAGAATAGTATTCGCGATTCTTTTAACCGAGAATGGAATTTTAGTTTTCCATGTGGCACAGTCAAAAAAGAATAGTCTTTTCTTCTCTCGTTTTTGTGTATTATTTTGTTTGTTTAATATAGCAATCATTTTACATGACTCCAAAATTTAAATATATAAAAGGAATATAATTATCCCCCTCCTACTAAATTTACATTAAGATAAATACTTATAAAATGGCTCGTATTGAGAATCCAAACCTCGAAGGTTACGATATTGTCCGCAGATTTTGGCAATTGTATTATAACCCATCAAAGGGTACTTTTGTTGCTCCCCAGAAATGTAACGGGTGTTACAATGATGACCGATTTGTGGTTTGGGCAGTGGCTGTTGGTGCTCAAGCAGTTGTTGATGGTGCTCGTATATATAAGGAATTGGTTCCTTTAATTGACCCTGCTATTAATATTTTCCAGAAATATAAGAATAATCATATTAAGGGTTATAGTGCTGCTGAAAATAATGGTAATGACAAGGATATCTACTATGATGATGACGCACAAGTTTGTAGTGCAATGCTTACTGCATATGAAGTCACCGGTAACAAAAAATTCTTGGATCAAGGTAGAGAATTGACCCGATTTTTGATGGGAGGATGGAATGACGAACCAAATGCTAAAACCAAAGGTGGTGTGAAGTGGCACGTTTCAAAGACTTATGTGAATGCTTGTACCACTGCCGAAGTCGCCAAATGTTGTCTTCAAATTGCCGAATTCATCCCAGATGAAGCATCGCACTATATTGGTTTTGCAGCCAAGTGTATTGACTGGCAAATTAACGTCTTACAAGACCCACTGGATAAGTTGATTCGCGATGGTGTTGGTTACGATCTGACCAACATTGATGATACCAAATGGACCTATAATCTTGGTACCACACTTTCTGCTGCTTCGCACTTGTACCGTTTTACTAAAGATCAAAAGTGGAAGAAAATCGCAGATGAATTAGCCGAAGCTGGTATCAACAGAGGTGTTTCCTTCTATGATAGAGATTATCCAGATGAATTGAGATACTGGAGAGACGCTTCATACTTTGTTCAGTTGTTGATCGAAGGTTTGGCTGACTATTTGCTTTTTATTGGCCCAGAAGCACCGGGTGATTTACCTCAGCGTATTGAAACAGAAGTGAGAAGACACTTGATTATGTTTTACGAATTTATGAAAGATTCTCGTGATGGTCTTTATATTCAAAGTTTTGAACCTCACAACACTTATAAGGAAGTATATGACGAAAAGTACAAAGATTGGTTTGGAGATAAAAAGGGCTGGGGTCTTAAAAGTGAAGATAAGGATGGTCACGACAATCCCCAAAAGTGTTTGATGGGATGTTCTGCCGCAGCTAGAGTTTTCTTTCAAGGTGCTAGAATCGTTTCAAGGATTTGAGTAAGTTTAAGAAATAGTGATGACAATTTAGAAAAATTTTAAGCCTACTCTATATTTAACTTCTATTTTTATATTAATGTTCTAAAACTTGAACTTAACCAAATTGAATGTAGGTGTGGCTGGTAAAGTATCTTGAGGTCTTTCAAGAACAATAATTTCCTTTTCACCAAAATTCTCAACCTTCATCAAATTTGTATATTTGTTGATCAAGCAATATGATTCGTCAAACGATTCTTCGTTTTTCTTTTCGTCCAATATTTCATCATCTGATTCATCATCTTCGTCTTCCCTAACTGGCTTACCATCTCTGGTTCTCTTGTTCAGTTCAACTTTCTTAGATGGTAAATCTAAATTTATGTCAAAAGATGCAATCCATGATGTACCGTAACACCATATTTTTTTGTCTTGAACAAACAAGCCTTGTGGAGTACCAATTTTCAAGAATTGGTCGGGTAAGTTCTCACTGTTCTTTTTGGACCACGTAGTCAATAAGTCATCCGAGCCAAGGTGGAACTCGTAGATTTTGTTTTCATTGGTAACAACCAACAACTGATTGTCTTCTGAGAAAGTGATTATATGTGGATATGTTGATAATTTGGTCAATTGCTGACCGGTGAGTGCAGATTCTTCCAGCAAAGGATAATATTCAATAGAACCGTTGTGTCTTGAAATCACCAATTTTTCTTCATTTGAAGAAATGATTAAGTTGTTGATACAGTTTATATGCTGTAATTTACGTGAATTGGATGATTGTTCCAATAACTCGATCTCATCTTCCAAAACAATTGTCTTTGATTCCAAATTGATTTCAAATTTATAAATTTCTTCATCTGGGGTCAATACGAGTAATTTGTTCTTTCCATATAATTTTACTATTTTGGCACCACTAATCAATGATTCAAAATTCGAATCTCTAAACTTGACGATCTTATATTTATGGTCCAGTGATTTAACCAATTCAAAAACCTTTACCGAAGTTAATCTTGCGACCGATAATAAGTTGGCTTCTTCATTGATAGAAACACTAGTAATATTTTCATCTTCACTCAAGGTCAATTTACTAACCAACTTATACATACCACCATCCAATATCTTCCATATTTTCACAGTTTGATCTTGCCACATAGCAACTAATTTATTTTGTTCGTTCACAATCAAGTTTGACTTTTGTTGATTTATGGCGATTTTTAAATATTGTCCGCTGTGGAAATTTACCACGGATTGTACAACAATCAGTCTTTCGACACCACCACTGATTAACCAGTTGTGACTTTTACTTTGGTAAAGCGACATGGCTCTAATGTCATTAGAATGCAATAATCTGTTGAAAGAATGGACCCATTTTGCAGCGGTTTGCTGCTTAGAGACAATCATGTTGAATTGATGAATCTTTCTATCAACACCAGCGGAAAAGAAAGTTTCTTCAGTCGAATCGACACTCAAACACAACACATCGGCTTCATGTACAGAGAAGGTTTGTAAAAGGGTATATTCTTCCAAATCCCAGATCTTGATAGACCCTGTTGAATCACCAGAAACCATTTGTTTCTTATTTGGCAAAACAGCAACCGACCAGACCAACGTACTTTCGGTCTTGGATTTGTCAACTCTCATTGTGCCCACTAATCTTCCCTTTTCTTCGCTCTTTGTAGAGGCGTTCCACAGTCTGATTCTACCGTCTGAACAACCACCAACCAATAAGTCATTTTGGCTCCATTTGATTGAAAGAACACGAGCATCTTGTCTCTGACAGATTGTCTCGTGTTCCAAAGAACCTTCACCACCACTAATATCGATAATTACGACAGCACCATCATCACAACCAACGGCAATTCTCTTTTGGTCAGCACTAACGTCAATCGACCAGATGATTCCCGCGTTACAGTCGTAGTTAATTCTTGGTTTACCGGTTGCCAAATCCCATTCTGTTACAAAAGTCGAACCACCGATCGAGAACAATCTTGGTAAATCACCCGATGGTTCTCTTGTTGACCATACTAAGCCTTCAATCGAACGGCCATTCGATCCTGGTAATGTTAATTCGTGGATCCATCCGTTTTTAGGGTTCCATATCTCGATGTCACCATTACTTCTACCGACGGCAAGCCTTGCTTCATTTGGGGTGTTCTGCAGCAAGTTTGAGCGATGCGAAAATGCAGAAGTAGTGATCGTATGTGGAGTGTAGTCGACAAAGCGACAGCGGTGAATATCCATCGTTATATTGTCGATTTGCGATTATCTTATATATAATTAGAGATTTTCTTTTACTGATTAAATCTGAATATTTTCATTTGATGCTCATCTCGCAAAAAAAAAAAATGCGTGTAAAAATTTACTTATTGTTATTTTGCGCGCGTTCGATTTTAAAGGTTAATATTAATACTAAACGAACCCCACAAAACTATTGATAAAGCTTAATAATCTAATAAACCACTTATTTTCGTCTGTATTGATGATCATGTTAATAACCAACTCTTTCTTCTGTCTCTTCATGTTATCTACCGGAGCTTTTACTAAAGTACGTTCAACAATAACGTTCTTTTTGACGCACCATACAATGAATAATATTGCAAGTAAGCTGACCGAAAAATTACGCAAGAAATGAAGTGAGTTTTTGCCAATCAATCTGATTAATCTAATAACACGTTTTTTGAGGATTGGTTTCCAATCATCACCATCAGGTTCTTCTTCAGAAGCGACTGACCTAGAACTTATTGGTCCTAATGTTCCTCTAACACCTGCTCTTTCTTTAGATGAATGTGTAACGATTTCTCTTGTCAACTTGTTCATGATCAGATTTACTTCGTTCTGCCAAATCTTGAAATCCTCAAGTGTTTGAGTATCAACTGGTGCATTGGGTAAACCAGAAACACTCCCACCAGGGGCGCCACTAGGACCAATTCTTGTTGGTCTCTCTGTAATTGGTAAAGAGTAAACTGAAGAAGGACCTGCCTTTTGAACACCCGATTGACCATGCGTTGATTGAGAGTGATTCTGTCTCTGTTGTTGTACATAATCATTCACAGATACGGTGTTTCTACGAGAATGTGAGTATATTTTCTGTAAGTTATTCCGATATTGTTGATTGGGTCCAATACTTGGCGTACCCGTCAGGAACCGATCAGATTGTCCAGCTTGACTGAACAGTGGCGAGTACGTTGGCAATGGGTATTCATTCGCATTATCATCGTCATCCGAAGAAAATTGAACATCTTTAATTTGGTCCCACAAATATTCCAATTCGCTGAGCAACTCACGAGCCTCCAAAGTACCACTTGCATATACCTTCATTGTTTCAATGAGATACAGAATATACCTCCTTTTGGCCTCTGTTTTCGATAACCCTGCTTCACGCAGCCAGGCATCCCACTTTTTTTTGGCACCTTCATCCTCGGGTGTAAATCCAACAGGGCGGGGCATGATACCTTCAACATCACCTTCGGTCGCCTGCTTATACAAACCGTACAACTTTATTCTGTTTTCTGCAGGTGGACGAGGCAATGACCCATAGTTGGAACGTGATGAAAGTGCCCTGATTGTGCTGATAGCTTTGACAAAGACGCGATCTACAAACGTGTTAGTATGATTCTTAGTGCCCCTTTTTCTTCCCCACCTTTATTTTTGATCTTTATCGATGAACATACCTATTGAGTCTGACATGTCAATTGGTGATTGATATATTGTTTTCTTTTATAGTTGTTTATGAGAATTATTGATTTTAGAGTGTTTGACTTGCGTTGATTTGTTGATGGTTTGAGGAGAAACTGGGGTTCCGCAAAAAACAAATACAAATAATTTTTTTTAACGCTGTGTATCCAAACTCTTCTACATACAATAACTGCTAGGAAATTGTTTTCTTTATAGAGTATACATTAGATTAACAAACTGTATCTATACTGCAGATCGGATTTTTGCAGATCCACGGTCATTCGGAGATGATTGACGTAATATCGATCGAACTTTCAATATTCAAAATCCGATACTATTTATCTACAATTTTCACATGTTTGGTTCATAGTATATATTTTTTTAGACTGCGAGTTCGACCCCGGCTGTCGTCTATATGTAAGGTCAAAGAAAAAAAAAAATTTCAAAAAAGCTTTCGAAGAGATGATTAGATTTATGCTTACGAAATGGACCGAGATATTCATAATAAGGAATATGCCGATGAGTATTCAGCGAATATTCTAGTTTGTACCAAAATAGGAACCAAATATAGATCCATTAGCTAGTTAAAAACAACTAATGATTTGGCACCAGAGTGTTGACAAACATTTTGAGAATAACTCTCATTCTACACCCGTTAACGTAAAAATATATGAATTAAAACCCTATTTGTACATAAAGATTTAGTTTTCTGGGACATCGATTTCACCATCATTGATAGCATCAATGATATCGTGAGGGTTCTTACCTTCAACACGACAACCAACAGATTGAGCAGTACCCAAGATTTCCTTGGCAACGGAAGCCAAAGTCTTACCGAAAGACTTTTCTCTCATGGTTCTAGCAATTTCGTAGATTTCTTCCAATGGAATGTTACCGTTGTGCTTGACGTTCTTTTCCTTCTTTCTGTCTCTTGGAGCTTCCTTCAAGGCAGTGATAACCAAGGAAGAGGCAGATGGGACAACAGAAGCGGTAGCTTGTCTGTTTTGAATTCTCAATTGAACAGTGACCTTAATACCCTTGAAGTTCTTGGTGGCCTTGGCGATATCTTCACCGACCTTCTTTGGGGATAAACCTAAAGGACCAATCTTTGGGGCCAAGGCGGAGGAAGCACCAACTTCACCACCGACGGCTCTCAAGTAAAGGAACTTAACTTCAGATGGATCGAATTTTGGAGGCATCTTTGACTTATGTGTTGTACTGGTATATTAACCCTATAGTAGTATGGTGAGAAATCTTTAATTTTTTTTAAAAACTCGACCTTCGCACAAAGGATTTTCCTCGCAGACTTTCCAGCTGACAAAATTTTCCTCTTCGCGTTATCTTCGGTGAACTTTTTTTTTTTTTTTAGATTCTCTACGCAGTACTGAAATGAGATTATACACACTCTGGTTTTAATGAAAATTTAACATAAACACGTGAAAAGTAGGGCTTATACCCTAACACTTTTGAATTTACGTTTGAGTTCCCAAAATGGTAGTTGTGTTCTACAGTATAATTTTGCAGCTAAAGTTCATGAGTTCGTTATATTTTAAATCTTTTAAAGAGTTCCCCCTGGAATATCGTCTCCGATTCTACTATTCTCATACTGGTTATCGCCTCCAGGGTTGCTATTTAGTTCATTGGCCAACTGTCTCAACATGATAGCAGGGTGTTTACCCAATTCCTGTAACTCCTTGAATATAATCACTGGCTTTTCATCCAACTTGAGTATACGTTCTTTATCGCCGTAACAGATCACCAATACATATTTAGACCAATCATCACGTGGAATATGATGACGCTTCATTGCTTGTTGTAAAATCTTAAGGCACGAGTCTTCGGTAGATGCACGTAATTGTTTCAATGGTTCACTAGAAGGCGTCGATCCACTAGACTTATCCTCTTTCTGTGAGTATGTGGAATTGAATGTGGACATAGATGCCTGAGATGGATGTGGTTTTAAACTAGGTTTACTTGAAGATCCGGGAAGTCCTGCGGATAATGGAGCGGGCATCACCGGATTGGCATTGATTGAGCTAACTGTGTTAAGTGAACTTGATGATTTGACTTCAGTTAGCCTTGGTCTGGCGCCTGGAACTACCAGTGGATCTTCACCAGTAATATTCTTGTTGGGGATCACTTTAGGAAGAGTGAATTCGGCTTGACTTCGTGTTTCGCCGAGTTTAGGCAATGATTGTTGAATAATTTTTCCTGTTCCACTTATTGATGACATTGATCCAGAAGAAAACCGTTTTGAATACGTAGGACTAGATAAATTTGATGAATTTCTATTTGGGTTGTTATTTATCAACACATTATGGTTGATACTACCTGTACTCCCCACAGGAATACCGGCTGAATTTAAAGTTATACCTTCGTTGATGGACATTGCACTGTTGCTTCTTGTTCTATGGTTTGCCGAGGCGGGCGGTACATTTGGAAAGTCGGTGGGTAAATCATTCCAGTAGCTACTATCGGATTGTGCACTCAGAATTGAAAAAGTTGGGGAGTCCATACTTAAGGATACTGGACCGGGATCTAAAGTTGGTGTTGGCAATGGCTTTGAATCCTTAAGAAGCCTAATTACTGGAATTAAATCTGTTTTCAACTTGATGAAATTGTCTTGCAATTTTTTATACTCCAACTGTTGTAGTTGTACTTGTTGTGGCATGGGCGATAGTGGAGATGTATCTTGACTTTGTTGTTGCATTACAGTATCCAATTTTTTGAAGATTTCTTGAACAAGAACCGTTGATAATGTGAGGGACTCCAAACTGATATAGTTATTGCTAATATTAAGATTACTCAACTTATATTCTGGATCATTGAGTGATTGTGGTGGATTATCGTGATAATGTGATGTTATTAAGTCGCTAAAACTTTTTTTAATTAACAATCTTGTATGCAATTGGATTATACCCAATTCTTTAAGATGTTCTGTGGAAATAAATGGCAATAATGAACCTTCAATATTGTTATCTAGAAAATAAGTTCCAATATGCTTCTGATCTTCTGGTAGTATGGAATTTATATAACTCGAAACTTGAGCAGGATCCCATTGTAAAAACGATTCTTTAAGTAACGGTGAGGCCATTTTGGTGAATATAAATCACCGCAAAAATCAAGGCGCAATCAGCAATTAAGAAAAACAAAAGATCAAAAAGGCTAATGAATTAAGAATTTGACTCCTAATAAAGAAGCTAAATAACGATAATTAAATAAATGATCACACTTAAGATCAAATATTTGGATATTAAGTACATATATAGTTGTACTGGCTTATCGTTCGGTAATGATGATGTTTTGATTAAATTTTCCCCATTCAAGTTTATTATGTATAAATTCCTTCATATAGGGTCTAGTAAATGCGAATAAAAATTACAACTTTCCATTTACAGTTCAGTGTTTCAGGTCGGTTTTAGTTTGGAATTTTGAGTTTATTTTTAATTTTTAATATTTTTTAAAACAACCAGCTCAATCAAATTTTCTAAAATGTTTCAGAATTGCTTTATTTTACGAGAGATATATACAGTAACGCAAAACAAACTTAGATACTATGTAAGATACATTCCAATTATCTAACAGAGTTTATTTTTCGGGGAACTTTTGCAATTCCGGTCCCACAGAGTGAGAAAAAAAAACTCTTTCGGGTACCCCTTTTCATTCTGTGTTACCGAATTCTTGAAGGTTCAGTGCACAAAACCGGAGTAAATAATGCACACTTGTAACCCAGTAGTTGAATTGAGTCCAAATTAGGAGTGTAAGAATAGTTAGCCATTTTGGTAGCTTCAAAACGTATATTCAGTAAGTAGCTTTTTTTGGTTGTTTGTTTACGCTTTAGGTATTTTTTTTCTTTGTGAGACTTTTTTTTAGCTTTGCGTTTGATTTACTTTGCTATCAAAAAGTGAGTTTTGGATCGACTCAATATCAAGAGAATGTCATTGAATCTTAAAGTTTCGCTTGCAAAACCATCTCGAGGAGTGCTCCATCATTATGGTCCTAATTTAACTGCTTTTGAGTTTTGTAATAACAATGCTAAGCCAGCTCATAATGTTATTGTGTTTATCGGCGGATTGGGCAATGGTTACATGGATGTGCCATATTTGCCTAAATTAGTTGAAGCTGTAAATAAATCAACTGGAGGACATTGGACTGTTGTTCAAGCCTTAATCACTTCGTCTTATAATGGCTATGGTATGTCGTCCTTGGATAAGGATGCAACAGAATTGAGCGAATTGGTCAAATATCTTAGGTCCGAAATTGGTGGAAGTAAAAAGAAAGTCGTACTATTAGGACACCTGACTGGTTGCCAGGATACAATGGAATATTTGACAAAGAAATCAAAACAAAGAGGATTTCCAATCGAATCTGAAATCAATGCCGCAATCTTACAAGCTCCCATTAGTGATGTTGAGGGAATGTCATCATCAAGTGGACTCACTCTCGGCGAAGTTAAGGAATTGGCCGACGAAGTTTATCAAAAGTATATAGCAAAAGGTAAATCCGACCATGTTTTGCCAGAGAAATATCGTGAGATCGCATTTAATGTCCCAATCAGTGCTTATAGGTTTCATTCGTTAATTTCTGCTCACGGTGATGATGACTACTTTTCAAGCTACTTAACTCAAGATGATTACGCAAAAACTTTTGGTAAGGTGCGCAAACCATTGCTAGTACTTTTTGGTAGTAAGGATAGATTTGTTCCTAATTATGTCGACAAGCAGAAGTTAATGGATGATTGGCAAGAAGCTACAGACCCACAATATTGGAGCCCTTTGAGTAAACTCGTGCCTGGTGCTGGGCATGAAATTGGACCTAATTCGGATCCGGGTGCGGTAGAAGAATTCATTTCTACAGTCGTTAGGTTCATTGAAATATTGTAAATTTGTCCATTAATAATCACTTGCTACTTTGTAAGACCTGATTAAACCGACTAAATGATCATAATATTGCTTCAAACTTACATCTTCTGGCAGACATGATTGAATTTTGGCACTATTGTTCTGCTTCTTCTTGAACAACCAAAAGCTTTTCTTTTCCTTTGGTTGTAGTGAAGCGTTCTCCAAATCTCTTTCAATCGGACCAAGTCTGGAAATAAGATATCTCGATTGCGAATGATTTTGCTGGGTTAAAACGTATTTTGGTAGGGTGATATCTCGCTTCAAATATTGGTCTATGAAATCAATGGCCTGAATAATGCTCCCATCTCTATTTACAAAGTAAGAATCGTTGTCACTTGGGTGTAGCTTTAAGGTTGGCTTTAGTTTGTATACTATAATATGAAACACAGAATCCAAAATTAGAAACCCATCATCGGCGTTAAGTAAACTGGTTAAATCCAATGAAGAAAGTCTAATATGAGAACCGTCATCTGAGTTCAATTTGTATAATTTAGGTTCGATCACATTTAAAGCCAATTCACAATTTAATTTACCGAACCATGTATGATAGCACGCCGTCTCATCTGGACTTGAATTGAAAATTCTTACCAACTGCGGACTTTTCCTCAAATGATAGAGATAACTCGGAATCTTATTGAATGTTTCATTAACTTTGTATATCTGCTTAAGATTTGAATAAGGGTTCAGAGACCTTTCATCAGCAGTTAAAGAAACACCTCCAAAATGATATAATAGCTTTACGGCCGATTCATCAACAAGTTTGATTATATCTTCAAACTTATCGAACCCCAAGGTTGTATCGATTTTGTTGATAAGTAAGTTAACTAAAATTACGGTCCAACAATGTTGATCAAAGCTCAATAAAAATTGATGTTGTTTCAATATTTGGCTATTTCCCTTTTTACTCTTCAAAATAGAGGCTGTTGTTGGCTTGCAAATGGTTGTAATCTTTATTTTCCAGGTATTTGCAACCAGATCCCAGAACTTGAATTGAAATTGTATATAAACTTGCTCAGGCGTATTGTTTACCAACTCAGTTGCTGACCTCACCGTATCGGTTTCAAAGAGTATTGTCAAAGTGTCATCAGCTTTCAAAGAAGTAAACTTCCATTGGTTAGTAAAGATCTTTTTACTCACAGCAGAATCAAACTTTGTAATTGTATCTGAAATCTTCTCGAGGTGTCTATGACTACCTTCGAATGAAGGAGGTAAACCATACCCATAGTCCCCGACTAATTTCATAATCTTCAACCCATGAGAGGTGGCCACTTTGAGCTTAACTTTGAAAGCGACATTATTGGTTATACATCTTGAGATTGAATTTTGTAATTTAAAAGAACTAAAAGTTTCAAATAAATAAACCGAACCCATTGTAATTTGAACCAAAGATTTGATCTCATAGATCCCAACCTGATCTGGGGACCCGGTATAAATTGAGACAGACCAAACGGGCGCCAGATCCCCAATATTGGAATCTGTGGTCTTTGACGATGTGCCACTCGATATCAATCCAGCTTTTGTGATTGACTGACCGTTGGCAATAAATCCTAATGCCTTATAAAACTTCAGTGCAGACAAGAAATGAGGGGCATTCAATTGGCCAATGTCATTGTGTGATCTCATCATTTCCCCATAACCAACTACAAGTCCAGGCTGGGTGGTACAAGGTCCGGAAGTAAAGAAGAGAACCTTACCAATGAAATTACTAAAACTTGCAGTTGAGAGAACCACAGACAATAAATAGTGTGCCAATCCAGAGCTTCGCGCCGATTTAAATGTGTCCGTAAACGTTGGGTTTATATTCCTTATCCATTCTTTGACTGAATTCCTATTTGACAGATCCAATTCAATAAAGTACCCTTGTTTTAATAACAGTGACTCACGCCAGTCATGGGGTAGTCCACGACTAATTTCCAATTTTTTTAAAACACTAGAAACAGTGGCGTCATTAAACAATGGCTTATTTGTGAATTCTTCTGGTTTAAATGAAAGTGATTGATGCAAATTGTGGAAATAGACATTTTCATCATATGCAATTAAATTGATGATCGATCCATCCGTGATCAAATCGATACTGTTGCTTAAGCTGGTGAGTAGATCACTGAAAGAGCTGTCATCAGTATGTTCGTAAAGATCTATAATAAAAGAATAAACGATTGGCAAATCAGCAGGAACCTGATTCGCAGTATCCACTGGTAAAGTAAATTCGATACTTTTGGAACTTTGCCTTAATTCAATAGGCCATTCCTCATTTGCAATTTGTGGGATATTTAGCTCGTTAGGAATTAGCGTTCTCTTTTCACAAAAAGGGCACCACCACATTCCATTTTCTCTATCGATCTTTATGTATGGATTAATATAATTTTCACACGAGTCACATCGAATCGGGTTCCGGACTCCCGCTTTGGATACATTTTCTTGATGTAATGGCTGGTATAAGCATCCCAACGGTGTGCAC
This sequence comes from Kodamaea sp. yHQL449, assembly GCA_030582715.1. Classification (NCBI taxonomy): domain Eukaryota; kingdom Fungi; phylum Ascomycota; class Pichiomycetes; order Serinales; family Debaryomycetaceae; genus Kodamaea; species Kodamaea sp. yHQL449. The sequence continues at coordinate 207,256 of JAJMGT010000017.1, read as the reverse complement.
AACTGTGAGGCCTCTAATCTAGTACTCGGAAACAAATTCCAATTAAATCGCACCCCTTCCATTATGGAGGTTGAAAACTCGAGATCATTTTGAGTTAAAAAGTCAACCGTTATCTCCGCTTATCAAAGTTACAAAAATTTAGTTACCCGCCATTTGCATAATCCAAAAAAAAAAAAAATGTTGCAATAAATGCGGAGTCTAGCATATGCCTCATGCAACAAACGAAATACAATATGGCTACGTATAAATGATTACTGTTCTTTATGATGCCATATCTATTCATATTTCATATTAAGTATGTTTCAATGCAGGTTGTGATCTATTTTGGTTTCCCAAATGCTGATTCAACTGCATATCTCTTCACAATAAACTCCTTTTCTATAGCCACAGTATAAACCTGAAGTATAATCTATTGTTTAAAAATATACTTTGACAGATTAATTGCATATGCTTTTCAGTAAGTACGTTTTTTTTTATTTAAAATTTTTTTATTAAATTGCAATTATCGTGCGATTGTGGCTGCCAACCACAATTTGCAGCCATACCAGACATATAAAAGGGCAACATAAAATCGTCTAAAGCACATTCTAAAGGGAATAAATAACTCACTACTAAATATGCCAGTCCGTCACACCAATCGTAATACTGTTTATGATATTGTCGCTGACAGTAACGACGATAGCGAATTGTTAACGATCTCTAAATCTGAAGCCTCCAAATCCAAATATCCCGAATATCTTCCAACATGGAGAGCTCAGGAGAAGTATGAGCCATTGAAATTCTTTAAGCATATTGATCCTGGTTCCAGAGCTGACCCCAAATTCCCCAACTTATTTAAGGGTGATTTCGCAACAAAGAATATCACTCCAAAGTTCGGCACTGAGATCTTTAATGTTCAATTATCGGAGCTTTCTGGTTCAGGAAAAGATGAATTAGCTTTACTTGTTGCTCAGCGTGGTCTTGTTGCCTTTAGGAACCAAAATTTCTCGGAAAAAGGTCCAGGATTCGCAATAGAATTTGGGAGACATTTTGGAAGATTACATATCCATCCAACTTCAGGAGCTCCAAAGGGTCACCCAGAGATTCATGTTGTATACCGTCGTGCTGAAAAACTTAACCTTTTTGAAAAGAGAAATAACTTAGTAGGTTTCCACTCCGACGTCTCGTATGAATTGCAACCACCTGGTGTTACTTTATTTTCTGTTCTTGAAAGCCCAGATTCCGGTGGTGATACTTTATTTGCAGATACTGTTGAAGCCTATGAAAGATTATCTCCAGCCTTCAGAGAAAGATTGGAAGGCTTGCACGTTCTTCATAGCTCTGTTCATCAAGCTAACTTTTCCAAAAAGCAAGGTGGTGTGGTTAAGAGAGATCCTGTTGAAAATATTCACCCATTGATCAGAACTCATCCCGTTACTGGTAAGAAGTCACTCTATGTAAACCCAGGGTTTTCAAGAAGTATTGTCGAATTAAAAGAAGAAGAGTCTGATAGTTTGTTAGAATTTTTATATAACCACGTTTCAAACTCTCATGATTTACATGCTCGAGTTAACTGGGAACCCAACACTGTTGTTCTTTGGGATAATAGAAGAACTACTCATACTGCTATCTTAGACTGGGACACTGAAGAATCCAGATTAGCTTGGAGAGTCACCCCACAAGCTGAAAGACCTGTTTTCGATTTGAAAGACCTTAACAAGGAAGATGAAAACAAAGTTTACAATGGGTTTGACTATCTGGAATAGACTACTCTTCTTTATCGCTATTGTAGCTAAGAAATAAATATATTTTGAAGAACATTATTTTGTAAAGTCATGGTAGGGTAAATCTACATCCAAATTGATTTCACATATTCAATTTTTTAAGATCAGCTAGCGCCCGTTTTTCGAACTGCTTTACATCGCCGTTTATATAGACTATTATTGGTGACAGATAGTAGCACAACCGTTTATAACAAACCCGCAATGACTAGTTAATAATTTGGTGCGTCAAGAGCAATGCGCATACTCTCTCTTTCCCTTCACAAGAAGTATGAAAGGTAAAGAAAACTATTCATTGCAAGTGCTATAACATTAAAAGATTTTATTGAAACAATAGTAAACTAATTTTTTTTAAAACATATTAAGCAAAGTTAAGAGTTTCTAAATATCCACTATATCTGGTACCAACAACTGGGTTTGAATTAACAATTTCATCAATATCATTCAAATCCTTCGAAGACAATTCAATGATACTGCCCAAATTGCTTTCCAATCTTGCCTTAGTAGAACCAGATGGGATTGGAACGATATTAGGCAAGTTCTTGATACCTCTAAATTCAGAATTCTTAGAAACAGCCTTTATCCAAGAGAGAGAAAGACATTCCAACGAAACATTCTTTACTTCATGGGCATATTTGTACAACTTTTTGACCAACTTGATGTTTTCGGCGTAATTTTCTGGTGTGAACTTACCCGAACCAAGTCTTACGTCATCTTTTGGAATATCCTGCAACCAGGTGTCAGCATGTTCAGCAGTTGAGTCAGTCAAGTAGCCTCTACATAATGGAGAATAAGCAACTATGGTAATACCACTCTTGGAAGCTTGCTGAACGCAACCATTCGTCAAAATATCTTGACACATGATCGAGAATTCCAATTCAACACAAGAAATTGGGAAAACATTTGATGCTTTTTGAATGGATGCTGGACCAACTTCAGAAAGAGAAATACCATCAATCTTACCCAGCTTAACATGTTCAGAAATATATTTGACAGTCTCTTCAATTGGAACATTAGGATCAACTCTAGCTGCTTCGAATATAATCTTTGGTCTTTCCAAAGATGGAGGGAAGAAACTTTCGATGTTTTCGATTGATCTTTGCACACCAGCTTCAGAACCATCTGGTCCAAGGGTTTTAAGGTTAATTGCACCCTTGATAGAAATTATCAAATCTTTGTTGCTTTTTCCAGCCTTAGTATTGGCATCCAAAAAGGCCTTGATGTATTTTAAGTTTATATTTTCAGGGCCATAGAATTCACCACCATTGATTAATTTAGTACCAAACTTGGGGTTGGTGGTGATAAATTGTAAAGTTTCAATTGCTTGCTCCAATGGCTTTGGGTTTGGGGTCCAAGTTATCGACATGGTACCGAAACCAAAGTCATCGGTGATTTCAATGTGAGTGTGTTTATTAGCGGACATATTGTATTTCAGTGATAATTGAGATTTCCAAAACTATAAAAATGAAAAGCAATGCTTTATATAGTTTTTGGTTAACGCTTTCGTTTCACGGTCGGAATGGATTTAACCAATGGTTTGCGGAGATAGGCTAGAGATATTTTCAATCTGTCAAAACATATAATTTACTGGCCTGATTAGGCTAAAGTCCATCGCCCTCAACCGACGCGCGGATTTTACATGCAAGGGCACTTAACAATATTGCTATCCATCGAATTTAAATCTAACCGAATCTTAACCACAATTTGCCACTCGATATTCGTTAAAGGAACACGGAAATGAGGCTCCTTTCAGGACAATAACCCGGTGATAGCGAGAATGTGTTATTTGTTTGCCAGTATTGAAACACAATTATTGTACAAAGGGGCTGTGTTGACTAAAAAAAAAGGAAATCTCTTTTGCAACCGTTCTCTATTTGTCTCCGATATAGTATCTATATAGCCCACAAGTTCCTGAGACATAAGATTGACTATATGCGTACTGACGTTTACATTTTACCAACACAAAAGCTATTATTCCTCATATATGCCTAATGCTGAGCTTATTTCCCAGAATCGCTCGACCAAGAGGGGATTTGTGGTGACAACAAAGTGGCTGATGGCCTTACTTACATAACTTTAACCGAGAACCTAAAAACTTGAAATGTACTATAATTAAAGAATGCATACACCTGCATGCTATATAACTTGTAGGTAAGCTAGTATCAAGTGTTCTTTAATATTACAGATATTATTTCTCAATATACTTTAACTAGTAGCGAATTGTTTTAACGAGAACAGTTTCGGAATGAGTCCTACATATTCATTTATTCTTTTACAAAAAGCTTATCGGTTAGTTCTCCTCATCAGACGCTCGCAATTCTATAAAATAAAAAAATGGGTCACGTGGATGTCCAGCAAGACGTACTATTCCAATCCCTCCTTGAATGAACAAGAAATCTCCGATATAGTGTAACGGCTAGCACGGTTCGCTTTCACCGAGCAGACCGGGGTTCGACTCCCCGTATCGGAACTTCCTATGGCTCTTTGGCCGAGTGGTTAAGGCGGTAGACTCAAGTTCTACTATCGTAAAGATGCAGGCGTTCGAACCGCCTAGGAGTCATTTTTTTTTTAGAAAGCTATCTTAGTTGGGGTAACTTGAACTAGATGCTGGAAATAAATCATTAGCGGTGCGGATTCCACATGCCCAATTATTGAATTTTTTTGCAATTCTAATCGCTTTAATTTCTATTCACACAAAAAAGGCTAAAGAAAGAACATTGTGAACAGTTTTTTTTTGACGTAATGTGTGTATCTATGTCCACCCTAGAGGTGCAGAGAGTATTAGGTCCAATTCGTTCAGAGATGGCCCGAACTGAGATGAACTCCTGAAGTGCCAACTGTAGATCAATATTTTCCTTGTTAAAGCGCTTTATAAATGGATGCGTCCATTCATGTTTCAAACGAATCTAAAAATGGTGTTTTCCTCTTATCGTCATTCAAATTAATACCTTCTTGTACTGAGAAATCAATATGTTTGTGGACGAAATTAAATAACCGCTCCCCTACTCACATAAGGGACAATAGGGATCTTCAGTGAACCTTTCAAGACGTAACCATGAGAGTACGTCAAGGTGTGATATCAAGTCTTGTTTATTCAGTTTGTGGAAGCGGAAGGAACAGGCGAGCGTTATTAATTTTTTTCTTGACATTTCATAATATTATCCATGAATTAATAACACATGAATATCCGATATAGTGTAACGGCTAGCACGGTTCGCTTTCACCGAGCAGACCGGGGTTCGACTCCCCGTATCGGAATTTTTTTTACATACACTTAATACATGTTGATTTCTATCTAAATATAAGAAATTGATTACCCTTGAACCAAATTCAATAATTTTTTACATATTGCATTGTATTTCTCTTCTATACCTCTATAGGAATTGATTTGTTTGTCCAATTTGAACCATAACATATTGGAATAATTTTAAAGAAATTTGTAAAAATACGCAAATAAAGATGCATAAATCTACATTTCGTAACAAAGTTTTAGTTAGAGCCGAGTTCCAAGAATATGAATAGATAGGATAAATAGATAGGTGATTAGAGTGTCAATTTTCCTCGCTTAATGTTTTTAAATTTTACATTATAAGCATCTGCTTTTACTTTCATTTCAAGCTTTCTGTAGTTGTTTCCCAACCTTTGGGTTGTTTTTCACATTAACTTTTTTTGCAATCAAATAATGTACGCACTAAAAAAAGATTAAAAAAAAAAGATGAGATGAGATAACTTTTCACTTTTATTAACGACACCGACAACATAATGGCACCAAGACAATCCAAGACTGCAAAGAGAAATAAGACACAGAATAAAAGCCGTGCTGTAGAATCTGAAGTTTTCTCTGACTCTAAAGCCAGAAACTTACTTGCATCACAACCTAAGTTAACTCCAAAGACCATAAAGAAGCCTTCAAAGGCACAAGTCAAGAAACAACAGGCAAAGTTAAGACTCTATGGTGCTAAAAATGGTAAGGAATACCGTGAGGATCAGTTAGATATCCCCACTTTGAATAAGGCCATCATACCCGGTGTCAAAATCAAGAGTGGTAAAAAGGGTAAAGTTTTCGTGGATGATTCTGATACATTAATCATGAATAGATTAGTGAAATCCATTAACGATAAATATGACCTGGTTAATGAATCCAAATTGGAAAAGTCGAGAAGATTAGAAGAATTGAGAGATTTGAAGAGACAAGAAATAGAGAGAAAGGATAACGCAAAGAAGGAAAAATTAGAAAGCAAGAAAGATGAGTTAAAGAGTAAGGCTTCAGTAGCAAGAATTAATAGAAGAAAAAATGCTAAAGCAAGAAGAGCTGACGAAGACGGTGAAACTCAATCCAGTGAAGGTACCGACAAGAAATCGAAGAAGAGTGTTTCCTTTGCATGATTCAAAAATTCATATCAATATTGGCATTTCATTCAAGTTTGTATATTTTTTTTTAATTCTAAATATTTGTACACTACCTATTAATAAAGAAAACTATACTATTCTTCTCCTTCTTATTTGTTGTCTTTTTTTAGTAAACCACCAGCCGTAAAGAATACCAGCAACAGAACCACCTATGTGTGCAGCATAATCGTACTTACCCCACTTTAAGGCAAGACCAGCCACATTGTAAGCGACAGAACCTAAAAATAAAATCCAAGCGCCACCAGGAACTGGGACGAAAAAGAACGCAATAGGTGCTTTTGGAATTAAATAAGAAAATGCACCAAAAACACCAAAAACAGCCCCAGAAGCTCCCAAGGAAGCAGTTGATAAAGAACTTCCGATTAAAGATGGCAATGCAATCGAAAGGAACGACGAAACAACAGCAGAATTTAAGTACATAGTTGCAAAGCTAGTTACTCCAACCATTCCACACAAAGCAGTACCAAAAGAGTGTAAAACAAACATATTCACAAAGAAGTGGCCCAAACTTTGGTGAGAGAATGCAGAACCCAAGAGGGACCAATTAGATTGTAAGTTATCCTTGACCACAAGGGCATATTTAGCCAAATGTCTTTGCATTTGAGGAACCCTCCACATTGCGAAAACGGCACCATTTATGGCTATCAATGAATATACAAATGCATAAGGATTTCTTTTGAAAATTGATAATGGAGTATAATTGAACGCATATGGAGCTAAAAGCGTAGTACCAACACAGAAAGCAGCGGTGAAAAGAGCAGGCTTTTTCAATTTTTGCCAACTCAGACGATTGTAGTGTTTGTTATAGCGCGTCCAGGTGTCATTGCGGGTGAAATGTCTAGTCTGTTGTACAAACTTTACAGATTGCAAACGTATGTTGGTTCTAGGTGCAAAGCTGGGACCAAAACTCGATTTTAGTATTTGTATGGGTGAATATTTACTTTGCTTTAATGCAGAATTGCTGAAAAAGCTAGCACCCTTTAAGAGAGGGGTTAGTTTAAACATTCTTTATATCTTGGATCCGTGGGGGTATTATTTGTACATTTACTTTTGCCTCTCTAATTTATACACCTGAACAGATCAAAAAAAAAAAAAAAGATCCGCACCGCAATATAATTTACACAGTATTATACATTTACGAACTTTATGAATTCAATCTATATTCTTTAAAACCCTTCAAATTCGTCTTCTTTTTCTTCCAACTCTATCTTACCCTTACCAGCCAATCTGGCGGCGGCTAATTGTTGAGTAGCAACACTCTTTGCAACCTTCTTGGTCATCTTTGCAATCTCTTCCTCAGCATCTTCAGCATCTTTTTCAGCGAATTGCATAACTAATCTTCTACCAAGCAAATGTACACCTTCCAACTGGCTCATAGCACTTTCAGCTTCCTTCAATAAGTTAAACTCAACGAAAGCAAAACCTCTAGCAGATTTGTCGAATTTTTTAGGTACTCTAACAGATTTTAATTGACCAAAAGAACCAAACAATTCCAATATATCCTTTCTTGTTGCTTCGAATGGCAAATTCTTAATAATAATCTTATTCGACTTGCTTGACTTGTTGACCTTGCTGGTAGAGCCGGATCCTGCACCTTGTCTATGAGATAATTTCAATTGTAATTTATGACCATCTAATACATGTCCATTCAAAGTAGTGATGGCAATATTAGCATTTTCCTTAGTTTTAAATTCAACGAAACCGAAACCCATACTTAATGTAGAACCTGATTTCTTTGGATCTGGTTTTGTTTTCACAGTTGCAATGGCAAAACCTGGTAATGATTTGAATAATTCTGATAATTGTTGAGAAGTGGTTGAGAAATTCAAATTCTTTACAAAAATAGATACTGTTGGACCATCGTTAGTATCTTCATCTTCACTTTCTTCACCTTTATTATCCATGACGTCATTAGCTGTCACCTTAGCTTCAACAGCATTCTCTTCTTCTGATTTAGTCACATTGAGAATAGCTTCATCTAAGCTTGGTTCACGAGTAAACAAATCCTTAGGACCTTTTTCTAAGTATAAAATACCTTGTTTGAATCTTCTATAGGCCAATTTGGTAAATGCAGACCTTGCACTTGGAGAATCACGGAATTCAATAATAGCAATTGTACCTGCTGGTGGCATCAACATTCTTTTCAATTGACCATATTGAGAAAATAACTCACCGATTTCATCGATGGTGGTTCCGAATGGGAAATTCTTGACTAAAATAATCTTGTCATCTCTTTCTCTCTTATCAAAAGTAGTTAAATCAACACCTTTCAATTCAAAATACTTACGCACGTCACCAATAACATGTGCTTCAGCCAATGCTTGCTTAACAGCAGAAGAAGAATTTTGTGGATCAATCAATTGAGATTTGCTAACACCCATTTTGGCAGCCACAGACTCTAAAACGGCATCATTATTCATATATAAGGAGTTCCAACTGAATTGAGATTTGGTGGCTTGATCCTTTCTCTTCATTTCACGTTGCTTTTTCAATGGTAAGTTCTTTAAATCAAACTCATCAAGTCTATGACTCTTTTTAACTTGTCCAGGTAAAATATGTAATAAACGACCTTGGAAAATTTGTTTGTCCAATGCATTATATGCTTTAATGGCATTTTCACTATCTTTGAATTGAATGTAGACAAAACCTTTCGATTTCCCAGTACGAGTATCAATAGCAACATGGACTTCTTCCAAAGAACCATAAGTTTCGAATAATTCACGGAATTCAGCTTCAGTAGATTCATATAAAATATTTCTAATAAATAATCTACCGGTATCTCTGATTTGATCTATAACATCTGGTACAACTGGTTTTGCTTCTGCAGGAGAACGCTTGATTATTTCTTTGATTTGCTTTGGCTCTTCTTCAGTCTGTGCTACTTCTTGATTCACTGGTTCTTCACCTTCCCCATTTTCTTTCATACGGATTCTTCTTGACTTGAGCCAGTCAAGATCGGAAACATTTTCATCCTTAGCCAAATTGTCTTCTTCTCTAACTGATTCTTCTGGAAAAGATTCAACATCCAAGCTCATAGGAATCATTTCTTCCTCTTCTTCATCTTCATTGTTGTTATTCTTTTTACCAAAATCTTCATATTCATCATCACTTTCATTTTCTGGGGCTTGAGCAACTTCCAGGGTGGGTAAATTAGAAGGAACACCAGTATCTCTTTCTGCTAATGCACTTTCTAAATCTAAAGCAGATGGACCACCAGTACCATCAGCAATCGTATCGTTAGCCCACGATTTGACTTGATGCGAAGGTTTCATTACTTCCATGAATTCTTTTAACTTTGGGTTATTTTCAAGATCCTCTTCTAATTGAGACTTAAACTTAGTCTTTTTCAATTTATGTTGTGCTTCTTGTTCTAATAATATAGACTCTTCACGACGTAATCTTTCATCATCTTGTCTTCTCTTTTCTCTAAAGGAAATTGGTACTGTTGGATCAGAAAAAGTTTTTGCCAATTCAACATCTATTCTTGCTGTATCTATAAATGACTTATTGTAAAATTTGGAAGCCTTTTCAGCATCCAGGTAGGATTTATAACCAATGAATGCGAATCGCCTGGATTCACCGTTACGCTTCTTCATCAATTTCACGTCGGTAACATTACCACCATGCTTGGAGAAATGTTCTCTCAACTTCTCTTCATTGTAATATTTGGGAAGTCCCTTAACAATTAAACGTGACATCCTTGTTTAATTTGAAGAGCTAATGTAGTTAAACTGAATATCTCATCTGATGAGCTTTTTTTTTTAATTAAGGAAAAAAAAAAAGTTTCTTTTAACAATAGCAAGCCGCATAGATTGCATATTTCCTAATTGGGATTTTTAGATTTAGTTTTTTTGCAATCATTCTTCAAGTATTGATTTTCGGAATCAATTTTTGAAAACGATAACGCTTACTGAAAACGAGAGAAGACATGGAACTTTTAAAGCACATAGGTATTTTTGGTGAAACAACAATTGACAAAAGCACTTCATTGTTTCAAAGGTTTAAGAAAGGGTTCATATTGTTAATACTAATTTGTTCTTTGAGTTGTTACCATTTTCTATCTGCGACGAGCACACTACTTTTATGGATCTTCCCACAGACATGCAATTATGTCAAAAGAACTAGCGCTGCAAAGTTTTGGGATATATGTATATATATTCTCGTGAGTGATTGATTTTTTTTTTTTTTGTTTTGGATGATATTTAACTGTACTAACTACCTCAGCGCTTAAACAATGTTACTATTAATGTAATCGGGGATGATTTTGATTGTGAATCTGCCGTGATATTGTCCAATCATCAGTCACTAAGTGACCATATTTTGATTGCTTATTTGGCTAGGCAAGCATACTCCCAAGATAAAAGACAGCTCAATTTACCAAAGGTAAGTTTCTTTTCATGGTTTTTAATTTGGCAAGTGCCAACTTTGAGAATACTTTTTAATATGATGAAATGTGATGAGAATTGGCAATTGGATCCTTCTTTGAGTTATAAAATGTTTCAAAATGTCATAAAGAGCAAACTTCCCGAATGGATTGTCTTATTTCCGGAAGTAAATATTTGTACGGAAGAAAATATCGAGTTAAATAAGGAACACGAAAGAAAATATTACCTTCCAGTTTTTGAAAACGTTTTATATCCTCGATTCTCGTCTCTTTTAAATGTGGTAGAGGCATTAAAATTAAATGATACATACAAGTTTACTAAAATTTATGATATTACCATAAGATACCATTCAAATGAAACTGATAGAAATTTTGAAACGCCAACTCTAATGGATACTTTAGTAAGTAATGTCCCTTTGGAAATCACGATTCATGTAAAAACTAGGCTTTTTGCTCGAGTTCCAACAAAAAGAAAAAAGGTAGAAAAATACCTTGAAAAGTTGTGGATTGAGAAGGAAAGGTATTTATCGAATATTACAAATTTGCAGCAAAAGGAATTAAATACTTGAAACAGTCTGCACCAATTGCGTTTAATCCTACATTTCTCGGCTATGTCCAGCAATTTTGAAGGAAGGCCTGTCAATAATTGAATATATTGGTATAATCTGCTTCTATCTACATACATAAAAAAATACCAAAAATCATTTCTAAGATTATTCTTGAATTCTGCTTATAGGTAAACTATAAATTCTCGAACTTTGCTGTTCATCTCGTTGCACACGGTAAAAATGATCAGTAAATTTATCACCATTGATATGAGTTAAGAAATTTTCGTCATGTGTAATCACAATCAATTGGAAATTCAGTTGAGCCTTTCTAAATTCAATAATTTGATTTAAAGCTTCCGCTAAAGATTCTGCATTTTCCAGATCCAAGTTAGTTGTTGGTTCATCAAGTGCGATTATTCCGCAATTGACCCCAAAACATTCGGCGAGAGCCAATCTGATTAAGATACTTGTCAAAACTTTTTGTCCCGCGGAACAACGTCCTCTCATATCAAGTTCATTTCCACTTTTGTACATGACAACCCTATAGTTATAAGATCTATTACCCTTGGCTTGAACATTGACATCACTCTTGATGGCGATCGTTTCTATATCAGACCCTTTATATGTCTGTGACCACAAATCACGCAAAATTCTATTAATATCTTCCATCTTAATACTATGGTATTTCATGATGGCATTATCAAGGGCTTTGGAATATGTTTGTATATCATTCGAAATTAATAAATTTGTTTGAAGTTTGATCCATTCCTCATGATAATTTTCATTGACATTACGATATTCAGATTGTAACTCTTGTTGCAATCGCTTTATTTGATCACTAATTTGTTTTAATTCACCAGTCATTCCATCATGTTGTGACCTTAGCTGGGAGATCTCATTACGTAAGATCTTGGATCTTTCTTGATACTGATGTCTTTTAAGCTGTGCATTAGCAATATCCATTTCTTTGATTCTGTTGCTAATATTTTCAATCTCCAGAATAAGCGATCTATAATCTAAGTTGGCCAAAATGTTATGCTCTTCTTTAGAAGATTCACTAATAGATTTCTCTATTTGCCTTATTTCAGACTCATTGGTTGCGAGATTTAATTGAAGATTTGAAATTTCCTTCTTTTTAAATTCAAGATCTTTAATAATTTGGTCCAACTTCGGTTTAGTATCTCCAGTAAAATGATTTACAGATTTGTATACCATAGAAAAGTTTTCCATCAATTTTTGAATGTTTTTTACTTCAGATTCATTTTCAGTAATGAGTTTATCATCAATAGCCTTCATATCCATCATTTCTTTAAAGACTTTCTGCTTTTCAATTTTTAAAGTTTCTAGTTGTGGGGTTAATTGTATTTTCTGATTATTCAAATCAGCTAGAGTAGTTTCTGTTTCTTTAATGTTGAGTTTTGTAATTGTAATCCCAGCTAAGGAGTTTTCTAAATTACTAATGCTCAACTCAATATCTTTAACCTTGTTTTCTAAGTCTGCAATCTTTTTTTGCGCCTTATGTTTTGAATCAATATCATTATTAATTTCTTGACGTAACAATTTGATTTCATTATTTTTTACTTGTTGAAGCTTTTGTAATTCTTGAACTGGAAGAACAACAACTCCATAATCACCTAACTCATCATTTAATCTCTTCAAATCTTTATTCAGATCTTCAATTTCATTGTTTATTCTTGCAATCTCAATAACCTGTGTATTCAAATTGTTCAAGACATCCATTTTAGATTTCTGTGAATTAATCTCATCAGTTAAAGATTCTTCTTGATTTTTGAAATTAGACAATTCAAGATCCCATTCTTCTAACCTTTCTTCCAAATCTGCAATTTTAATCTTTAAATCCCTTAATAACATTACCTTAGTACCTAAAGATTTCATTTGTTGCAAGTCTTTTTTAATCGATTGTGCTTCTGCATTGATGGCTTTGATCTTGTCTTCTTTAACATTGTTTTTCAATTCTTCAATGAATTTCGACAATGATGATTCTTCAAAATCTCTCTTACACAATAAACATTTATGTTGCTCAGTAGCAATTTTTATAGCTGTCAAATTGAATTGTTTTGTAACATCTGAAGTTTTCACATCTTCAGTAACATTTATATAGCTCGTTTCCAAATCTTCCAAAATCGATTCATATGAATCGATCTCATCTTTTTCTAATACTTCTAATACTTCATTTGTAACTTGATTTAACTGCTTTACATGAATTTTTTTTTTTTCAATATTTGACAATATTAATGAATTATTTGATTCAATATCTGCAGATGATTTAATATACAATTTTTCAAGTTTTTGTATCTCTGATTGTGAAGCAACTAATTTGGAAGATAACTCCGATTTACAAGAAGTTAAATCAAACGGCAAACCAATTTCACTTTCGAATTTTGGTGAGATGGAATTGATAAGATTATTCAAACTCACTTTTTTACCATCGATATATTCATTTTTCATTGTGATTCTAGTGTTTAAATCAGATTGTTTATTGCTCATAACCAATTTATTCGATAAATCTTCTGATTCATATTCCAATTTAAGTAGATTTGAATTGTTATCACTGATTTTAATTTCTAAAATTTTAATTTCTTTCATATCTTTCAACCTAACTAGTTCTTCTATAGAAGAGGTTAAGGAAGTTTTTTCATATTGTAATTTAACTTCATTTTCATCTGCAATGGTCAAACTGTTTCTTAAATTTGAGATTTTATCATTTGTTTGTTTGATGTTTTGTGATAAATGAAGTGAATTCTGATTCTCTTTTGTAATACTATCCAAGATTTTTTGATAACTTTTAGTCCGAAGATCATGTTCTTCCAGTTTTTCGTCCTTTAATTTTTTATATTCTCTATTAATTTTGTTATAATACAGCTGTGAGAATGTTTCAAATTGCTTAAAGTCATACTCACCTGTTGGATAATCGATTTTATTCCTATCAATAATCTCTTTCAATACTGAAATATTTGATTCATTTTCAGTTTCTGCACCTCTTAATGCACCCTCTGCTCTAATCATTTGGTTGTATTCTTCAGTAATAGATTTTATTGATTTATTATAGGTAGATGAAGAGTTTATGAGCAAATCCAACTTGCCTTCTTTTTCCTTCGAATACTTTGAAAAGTTTTGCTGTTTATGAAGTAACTCTTGATCAGTGAGTGTATCAAGTAAGTCAATTGAGTTTTTTAATCTCTCTACTTGTTCCGATTTTAGATCGTGCTCATGATTCAACCTGTCAAATTCAGTCAAGGTTGTCTGAAAGTCTTGATTGAGAGAAAATAATTCGTCTGCTTCCTTCTCTTTTTTCTCTATATCAAAACTGATTGTAACAATTTTGGAGTTATAATCTTCCGATTCTTTTACCATTTTGGACAAGTTTTCATCTATTTTACGTGCCCTATCTTTATCGATTTTTAAGTGACTTACACTTTGTTCAATTAATTTGATATCAGTTGTCATATCTTTCTTAATAGTTTTCAAATTATCCAAAACTTTAGTAAACTTTGAAGCTTCAAAAATATCATCGAACCTTTTCTTCAAAATCAGTGCTTCACTCAATGGCCACAAGCTATCATCTTGATGACAGAATATAACATAGTCTAAGATTGCCCTACTTGCACCCAAATAAATCGGAGTTTGCGAGTCTAATTCTGCATTCTTTGAAGATACACTAACTTTTTGTCCTTTATCAATGATAACTAATTGCCCTTCTAGGGTCTTAAAAGTGTTTGTTGTGGTTGCTGCACCACCAACTTTACTTTTTCTTTTTGATAATTGTACGGTTCTTGTAGTAATCATTGACTTGCCACTGGCATTACGGAAAGCCAATTTGATTTGCCCGGTAACATTGGTTCTTCCAGTTAAGCTTGGATCATTGACAAAGGCACCACCTTTTGAATTGGGAGGTAAATCACCTGTAGTTGCATATTTAAGACATTCGATAATTGTGGTTTTACCACAACCGTTCTGACCACATATAAGGGTAAGTGGGAAGCCAAACTGAATTGTTTCCTCTTGTTCAGGCTCGAAAGATCTGATCCCTTTAATGGAAAGTTTAAATAAAGAGGACATCTTAGGTCTGTACCTTTAATCTTGATCTTGAACGCGAAACTATAGAGTCTGGTTTGAAAAATTTAGATTTAAAAATCCGTACTGCAAAAACAAGTTGCAACAGATTTCACTGGTTGATTAGATATAATATTAATACATTTGATTTAGAAGACTAAAATTAAACACTCTGATTATCATTTATTTAATAACTTGTGTATTTATCTTCTACTGGTTGAGGATTGTATATGATTATAAAATTTTCCAAATCTCTATCAAATAGAGCGCCGTGGCGCAGTGGAAGCGCGCAGGGCTCATAACCCTGATGTCCCTGGATCGAAACCAGGCGGCGCTATTTGACCTAAAATTTTCCGATATAGTGTAATGGCTATCACATGGCACTCTCCATGCCTTGATCCGGGTTCGATTCCCGGTGTCGGAGTTCTTTTTTCATAATAAATTACAAACTAGAATGATTTTTGATAAAGGTTTATGAATTATGAATTATTAATTATTTTTATACTATGTATTCTATTTAATATGGGCCTTTTCTAAGTCAGCAGCAATGGCATCAACATTCTTGTCTTCTTCTTCCTCGATTCCAGCTAATTCCTTGGCCAATTCAGCCAAGTCGAGGTCTTGTTCCAATTCATCATCTTCTTCGTCTTCATCTTCTTCATCGCTGTCAAGTTCTTCCAATTCGTCTAATTCATCTAATTCACCAGTACCCCTTTCTTCAAAGATATTTTGGATAGTAGTAACCGATTCGGAATCTTCTTCGAATCTATTACCGTTTAATTCAAGCAAGGATAAGTTAGGTAATTTGTCCTTGATGGCACCGACAAGTAATTCCAATGCATCTGCTTGTAATTCATTATATTGCAATTTTAAGCTAGTTAATAGTTCTCTAACTGCGCCTGAGCTTAAGACCTTAGCAATGGCGACAGAACCTTTGCCCTTCAAGAGAGCGTCATTAAGGTTGATTTCAACCAAGCCAGACCAAACTGGTAAAGCCTTGGCAAATTCTATAGCACCTTTGGTGGTGATTGTGTTATCTTGCAAGTCAACAACTTGCAAATGTTTGTTATGGATCAAACCTTGAGAGATCAACTTGGAAATCCCAGCTGGTCTAATACCGTTTTGATATAATCTGACTTCGGCCAAATCAGTATGCGATCTCAAACCAAGAGCAAGGTGATTAATCGAACCGTTTTCTAATCTGTTTCTACCACAGATAAAAGTCTTCAAAGAAGGTTGGTTGGCAGCTTTTTTAGCATTGGCCAATTTGAATAAAGATGTACCGATTCTTGCACCGGCAAATGGACCCATACCGTTATTTGACAAGATCAAATGTTGAATGGATATAGCCTTTGATAAATAAATTTCAATAGGATCGATTGTTTGTAAACCAAAAGCGTTATCACTCAAGTTGACTGTGTGTAAGTTGGGACATTCAAGCATGGCTGGCAAGAGAAATTCCAAAGATTTTGGGATCTCGGTATTGAGTCTACCGGTGTACAAATCGGAAAAGTTGATTTCAACAAGGGTGGATTTGTGGGTCAAGATTGCCTTGGCTAATTCGCCCGAAGCTTCAACACCCAATGTGTTTCCTGAAAAGTCCAACTTTTGCAACTTCTTGAATGATTCGATTTCATCGATGTATTGTTTAATATCGGCCGCAGAGTCAAACTTGACTTGCTTACCGGCTATAGAGTATGTTGTCTCGGCGGTGGCTACGGTGGAGGTCATCGTGAGTAGTATGATTTACATGTGTGTTTTTTTTTGCAATGAGATTTTTTTTTTGGGTGTAGATTGGTTAGCGCGACAAGGGAATCAAATAGACGATAATCTGAATAAGTCAAGAAACGTGTTGAAATTGGAAATCATTAAATTTCTAAAATTTCTTTATTAAAAGGAGAATGAAGATATATTAGTGATGATTAAACACAGGTAAAGTTGTCATTTCCGGGTTCCACTAAATGGCCCCAAAACTGTAGTGTCGATACTAATCTTTTGTGCAGTGCGCACTTTGGATTGTCAAAAAATTTTATTGACAAAAATTAGAAAGCAAAAAAAAAGAGTAGCAACCACTAAGATATACATTACAATCAAAAACAATGTTCGGCGTCCCACCACAAGCTCCAGCTCCAGCCAAGAAGGCCTCCAAGTTTGAAGAATTCAGACAAACTCCAATGTACACTGTTGGCTTGAACCTCGGTTTGTTTGCCGTTGGTGTCGCTTTCGTCCAATCGAGTTTGATGGAAATGTTGGTTCCACAAATCTAAGCAGAGTTAATACACAATATAATGAAAGAATAAGATTGATATGGTATTTTCGAGCGTTCAGAGATTTGTTTGATTATCCAACGCATCAAGCTTGTTCTACTTGTACATATACAACTATCATATATATGATCAATACACACAAAGTTAAAAAAATTTACTGACTCACGTGTAGACTCACGAGCTGAAAAAAGTCGTGTTATATTTCCTCTTAAAAGGAGCGCTCTACGATAACAGTAGAAATCATGTAGTACACCAATTTCAAGCAGTGCCGACAAAATTGCAATCGTATAAAAAGAAAAAAAAGCTGAGCTTAAGAATCTACCTTTTACCGAAAGGCGATAATGTGACCGAGGTATTTTCGCTTACGGAAGTAGACTTTATCATGCCAATTTACAATACACTGGTATTGATTTTCACAGTGTTAATCGAACGATAATCTGTAGGTTGATTTTATACTCGACGGTTTTTGCATGAAAAACCAAAAGAAGTAATTCAAAATGGATATCCTAAATCAGTTAAAAAGGTACACGGAAAATAACGAAGTTGATCAGGCAATTCTGAGACTTAGTAGTCCCTACTCTTAGCGGTACTTTTATTATTATTTTTTCTTTCTTTAGCTCGGTTCCAAATTCGTTCATGTGACGTGCTGAGGAGGGGAATATATTGTTTTTCACCGAAATGCACTCAAGCATCGGTCGGAACAAGTTATAAGATATACCCCACATAAACTATACATGTAGGGATCACATGATTTAACAAAGAGCGGTAGACATTCAAAGAGGAAATATTAAATAGCCTGATCTTGAATTATCAGCACACATTCGACCTTATATAGCGGTTACCAAGAATCCCTTGAACCCGAGGAAGAGTGCAAATTAACTATAGTAGATAGCTAAAGAAACCGATAACTAGAGGTCGGATCTAAAATTCGGTTTTCTTCCTCAGATCTGCTTCCGCATCCTCGGTCGCAATAGTCGATTTTTTTTAACGTGACGAATTCCTGTATATACACAATGGGGTTAATTTAAGGTTCCCTCGGTGTTTTCTTTTTACTCTTTGTTTCCCCAGAGTTAGAAAATCAACCGTCGCACATGTAAATTCAAAATTCAAAATCGGAAACTTAGCAATATATATATAACTATCTGAATACCCTCAAATTTTTCAGTTATAACTTATTCTTTTTTCATTACAAATCTATAATTTGTTTCTTTAATTTGAATTCATATTATAATATCATTTATTTAATAACATATTACTAGAAATGGCTGTTGGTAAAACTGTTAGTACTAGTCCTGGGCCAGACCCTCAATCTTCCTTACAAAAGGAAAGAGCCTACCAAAAATTCGACCCTGTCAAGATGCACCATTTTTTGGAAGGTTCTGAAGAACGTTCCGAATTCTTTAAGACCGTCAGTCAACAAATGGAACGTGATCCAATTTTGGCTGTTGACGCATCATACTATGATAAGAACAAGTCGGAACAACGTGAAATAACTGCAACTAGAATTAGTCGTTTAGGGCGTTATATCGAAGTTGAATCTTTCCAAGATTTCAACAGAAGATTATCAATCGTTGGTGTCATTGATCCACAATTAGGTACACGTATTGGTATCAACCTTGGATTGTTCCTTTCTTGTATAAGAGGTAACGGTACCTCGGAACAATTGACCTACTGGGCTTTGAACAAAGAAACTGCATACCTTAAAGGTATTTACGGTTGTTTCGGTATGACTGAATTGGCCCATGGTTCTAATGTTATGGGTTTGGAAACTACTGCTACTTTTGATGAAGAATCAGATGAATTCATCATCAACACTCCACATATTGGTGCCACTAAATGGTGGATTGGCGGTGCCGCTCATTCTGCTACTCATTGTTCCGTCTACGCTAGATTGATCGTTAAAGGTGAAGATTATGGTGTCAAGACCTTTATTGTTCCATTGAGAGACTCTAACCACGAATTGAACCCAGGTGTTACAGTAGGTGATATTGGTGCTAAGATGGGTAGAGATGGTATTGACAATGGTTGGATTCAATTTTCTAACGTTCGTATCCCAAGATTCTTCATGTTACAAAGATTCTGTAAGGTTTCTAGAGAAGGTGAAGTTGTCTTGCCACCATTAGAACAATTATCTTATTCTGCTTTATTACATGGTAGAGTTATGATGATTATGGACTCATATAGAATGTGTGCTCGTATGTCAACCATTGCTTTGAGATATGCCATTGGTAGAAGACAATTCAAGCCAGATTCTGCAGGAGATGAAGACTTGGAAACTCAATTAATCGACTACCCATTGCATCAAAAGAGATTATTTCCATGGTTGGCAGTTTCCTATGTTATTTCAGCCGGTGCTCTTAAGGTTGAACGTACTATTGAAGAAACTTTGTCCTTGTTGGATGATGCTGTCGAAACCGATGATTACAATGGTATTATGAAAGCTATTGAATCAATGAAGTCTCTTTTTATTGATTCTGGTTCCATGAAGTCTTCTTGTACCTGGTTGGCTTCTGAAGCTATTGATCAATGTAGACAATCTTGTGGTGGTCACGGTTACTCGTCTTACAATGGTTTTGGTAAAGCTTACAATGATTGGGCTGTCCAATGTACTTGGGAAGGTGACAACAATGTCTTGGGTCTTTCTATTGGTAAGCCTTTGGTTAAGCACGTTATTTCTGTCATTGATGAAGATAAGATTGTCAAGGGTTCTTCTGCTTTCTTCACTCATACCAAGAAGTACACCGGTGCTAATGCTGACAAGGCTATCTTAACTGATGTTCAAGATATTAGGGACTTGAAGAAGTTCATCCATGCTTTGGAAGTTACTTTGATGAGATTGACTCATCAAGTTGCCCTCACTGTCAAGGCCCAAAAGGGTAACTTTGATTACGTTGGTGGTGATTTGGTTACTATTTCTAAATTGAAATGTTACCATTACTTACTTGACGAATATGTTGCTAGAATTGAATCTACCGAAGACAAGGAATTGCTTCCATACTTGACCAAGTTGGGTCAATTATTTGCTGCTACCATTGTCTTGGATAAATTCTCTGGTGTTTTCTTGACTTACAAGGTTGCTACTACCGATGTTATTGCTAAGTTAAACTCTTCTTTCATTCCAGAATTGAACCTCGAGATTAGACCTCACATTGTTACATACACCGATTCATTCCAACAATCGGATATGCTTATTAATTCTGCCATTGGTAAGTACGACGGTAACATTTATGAAAACTACTTTGACGTTGTTAAGGCACTTAACCCACCTTCGGTTACTAAGGCTCCATATTCTGGAGCTTTGGAAGGCATGTTGAATAGACCATCCTTAGATGCAAGAGACAGATTTGAAAAGACTGGTGAATCTGCATACATCTTATCTAAGTGATAGTTTACACGAACTTATTTATGTCTTTTAGTTCTATTTATTTATGATTGATGATTTGCTTTGGAGAAGTATCATCTGGATGTCTCTTATTCAATAAAATATGTGAAAATAATTTTTCTATGATTGAAAATGTTTATATGTAGGGTATGCGCAATTGATTGCAAAAAAATATGCATCAATGCTAATATAATATCACTAATGGAAGAAAAAAACGTAAATTGTACAGTACTTGGTTGACAAATACTTATATGTAGTATTTCAACTACCAATATTGGACTATTTTGATACTATTCTGACAATACAATTAAGTACCATTTAGCTGATGGATTCTCATTCCATTATTGTCTACAATTACGAAACAAAACAAAATAAATATTTATTCAAGCCGATAATAAATCGCCCAATTATTTGGATAAGATTGAAGCAGATTCGCCAACCTTTTCAAATCTGTCTCTTGCATCTAATGAAGGTCTATTCAAAGAGTCTTCAAACGATTTACTGTATGGTGCCTTACCATCACCGGTAGGATTGATTCTCTTGATCGTTTCCAAGTAATTGTGGTAAATATTTCCATCATACTTACCAATTAAGGAGTTCAAAACATTGTCTGGTTGCTGGAAAGAGTCAGTTAAACCAATTGCATATGGTCTAATGGCACCCAATTTTTCAGTAACATAATCATAATTAATATATTTGGCCAAATCAGTATCAAAAATTCCAAATCTGATAAATTCAGCTGCATAATTATTCAAGATATGAGTAGAATAGAACAATTGCAAAATATTGGTTAAATGTGGTGCAAGTGAAGAATCCTTTGAAATATCTTTTTCCAATTTGTCGATAAAAGACTCCAACAAGTAAAGTTGAGCTCTAAGTTTCGATAATTGAACTCTTTGAGTAGATACCAATTCCCAGTTGTTCTTGTTTTCCTTCAAAATATCCAAGACACTTATAGAATATTTAATGATCAAAGTTTCCAAGGCCTTTTTAACCTTAGTAGCATCATTTATATCCGACTTCTTTTTCAATAAAGCTTCATTAGAAAGATTCTTTGCATTGTTAAGGAAGGCCAAAGTCGAAGTTGGTTCAATCAACTTGTTTTTCTTCAAAATCAACTCGACATTTTTCAAAATAGTCTTACCAGCAGACATACCCAAGACATTGTTATCACCTTCCCAAGTAACCATTACGGCCCAATCATTGATAGCCTTACCGAATCCATTGTAAGAAGAATAACCATGACCACCACATGCTTGTCTTGCTTCATCGATCAAATCACTAGCCAACCAAGTTAAAGAAGATTTCATAGAGCCAGAATCAACAAATAAAGACTTGGTACCAAGAATGGCTGTATTGATTGCCTTTTGATTTTTCGATTTTAATGCCTTGTCCAATTCAGTAATGACTCTTTCATGTTGTTCTTCCAAACGATCAGTACCAACGGCCATTGCATAAGTTAAGGCCAAATATGGTAATAATCTTCTTTGATGTAAAGTATAGTCCAAGATCTTGTTTTCGTATTGATCATCATCGTTAGTTTTAAATTGTCTTCTACCAACTGCATATCTCAATGCAATAGTGGTGAATCTTGCACCAATTCTATAAGAGTCAACTGCCATATTAACTCTACCTTCCAAAAGCGAAATATAAGCTAATTGTTCTAATGGTGGTAAGGCGACTTGACCTTCTCTTGAAACTTTACACCATTTTTGCAACATGAAGAAACGTGGAATTCTAACATCACTATATTGAATCCAACCATTATCAACACCTTGTCTACCCATCTTATGACCAATATCACCGATACTGATACCTGGAAGTAACTGGTGTCTTGAATCTCTCAATGGAACAACAAAAGTTTTGACACCATAATCTTTACCCTTAACTATCAATCTTGCATAAACAACAGAGTGTGTTGCAGAATGAGCAGCACCACCAATCCACCATTTAGTGGCACCAATATGTGGAGTGTCAACGATGAATTCATCAGTATCTTCATCGAAAGTAGCGGTAGTTTCACAACCAGCAACATTAGAGCCATGACCCAATTCAGTCATTGCAAAACAACCATACATCTGTTTCATGTAAAAAGCTTGTCTTTTTTGAGCCCAAAATTGGTATTGTTCCTCGGTACCATTACCCTTAACACCATTCAAAAAAAGACCCAAGTTGACTGCGATTCTAATACCCAAAGAAGGATCATAAACAGTGACCAAGTTCAACCTTCTAAAAAATTGCTTTGGTGATTCAGTTTCAATATACTGAGTCATTCTGTCGATTCTAGAAGCAACCAATTCACGATCTTGTAATTTGTCATTATCGTAGTGCTCGATATTTGTCGATAATATCGGGTCTCTTTCCAAAGACTTGTATAATCTAAGAATAAGAGCCGCCTTTTCTGGATTACCTTCTAAGAATTGATTCATTTTGGAAACATCGAAATTGGTTCTGTCTCTTTCTTGACGAATTGCTTCGGCAGGTTCTGGACCAGCTATTGAACTGTTGATTCCTCTGACAATAGTTGGTTCGGTAGGAATAACAACCCTCAGTTTCTGTGCCTTGTAAATCTCATTAAACGATGGCATGTTCGTAAGAATAATAATATATATATAAAATTATAATGAATCGAAGGTATTTTAACGGGAGTTCGCAGTTTATATACTTTTTTTCAACCCCACATTTTTCAAATTTGCAGCTCGGATGCAGCAAAAATATTAAGAATCAAAAGCATATGGATAACAAATCAAATAAATATATTCAATGGTTATTCGATCCGAGCATAGCATGAAGATCTTATGTTGATCAATGATTGAAATTAAAAATACAGAAGATGAACTTACGAAGTTGAATCCATATCCATGGAATTCGGTAGGTTGGAGAATAGAAAATCCTTATGATTTTTTTTTGACATTTATATCTTGCATTTGCACGATCTAAAATTAATCTTCTCATATAAACTGTCGATAACTTTATTAGGATGAGGAAAAGCCTTATGCATTCCCGCCGGATTTGGGTGATGTTGGACTTGCTTAAAGTCTACCAACTGAGCACTCCTCTAAAAACTTTTTTGCATTTCTTATTTATATACGCACAGATTCTGAAAACAATAGATAACTCTTGGTGGCCAAGCTGGCTAAGGCGCGAGACTGTAATGAGTACCTCAAAGTAATCTTGAGATCGGGTGTTCGACTCACCCCCAGGAGATTTTTTTTGTGAACCAAATGATTTTTGTCGCACTTTGTGTTCTCCTATATTACTTTTTTCAAGTTTTCTTAAATCCGCATTTTTCATATACACGAACTGATCACACTTATAATGGAGATACGGGTCTAAATATGATTATATGAGATCATAAATACTTACTTAAGAGCAAGTTATTTAAAGGTAATGACCATGATATATTAAACTAAATTACAAATAATTTTCAGTGTGACTAAATTCTGCATATTCGTCAAACGTTTTCTGCCCCTTTTAAATGATCAAAAAAAAAATGTTCATACAATTCGGCTGGCAAACCCATCCAAATTTGAAACCACTTGAGAAAAATAAGGAGTATAAATAATTTCAAATTGTTTTATTCCAGTCAAGTTATTTTACATACACCAACTAGAAGCTAACTTTAATTAAATAAAATGAATTCCGAAAAGATTGTTGCCATTATCCTTGCTCTTCTCTTGCCACCTTTGGCTGTTTTTATGAGAGAAGGTGCCGGTATGACATTGTTGATTAACATTATTTTGTGTTGTTTTGTTTGGTTCCCAGGTATGTTGCACGCTTTGTACGTTGTATTGAAGAGTTAAACGTTTTAAACATAGCTAGATTTTGTGATGATATCCAAGTTGTTTTCCGTCCGTTAATCATATGTAATATACAATCATTTCAGTCTATTTATATTGATTATATCTAATGTAATAGATGTTAATTGCGTGATACGTTGTAGAATTGTAAGAGGGTTTTTAAATTTATATTCTATATAATTACAATGTGATTAGCAGGTAATTCCTAGTCAATTGCTATTTCTGGTAATTAATACTTCTATTGGTCTTGTTTGACCTCGAGCTCGGCTTTCCGAGAACGCGACATTTTTTCACCACGACTTTTTACTAAAAAGCCTCTAATGATGCAAGCTAATCTAATCAGTGCATTGATTATATAATCAAATCTTGAAATTGAATTTTGAACAACTTCACCTTATCTTATCTACACTTGCTGGTGACACATTACTCTTATTCCTTCGGTATATATATATCTTGGTGTTTCCACATACTCATTCTTTATACAGCTTCAATAAATTGACACATAAGAAGTATATTTTGTGTATTAGCCGTACAAATCAGAGGGTGCATATTGGACGTAATTTCAGGTTGTTTTTTTTTTTTTTTTTTTTAAATTGCAGCATCGAATCATATAAGGGGCGATACAAATCACCAGATATAAAAGAACTTGAGAAATAATTAAACTATAAACAATTTAGAGAAACCTATTTTTACAAGAATATAATTCTCATTTTACTAATTTGACACTCATCCCTTTGAAATGACAGATTTAGCACCATTCTCATTCACCAAGAAACCGGTTCAAATAGATTCATCAAATGGATCTGCATCCACATTTCATTCAAATATTTCTGATGTGCTATCTTCATTTCTGATGAAGCCAAAGAAAAAAGGATTACAAGATGCCCCCATAGTATATAAAGATATCAATTATGACGAGGAAATCAGATTTCCACGTATGAACAATGTGAATAACTACACATATAATCCTTGTGAGAGGCCTGGTTTAGTTTCACGCCATTCTTCTGTGTGTCCTACCGATACTAATGGATCAAGATCGGCTGAAGTTGGTTTTGGTATTGTTGAAGATTCGGTACCTTCTCCATCAAACTTTCAAAAAGAAAAAGAAAATAATAATAAGGCAAATGAATATTCACCAGCCACATTTGATCTTAATACTCCTCTCCGTCGGTTTTCAATCCAACGAGAATCAATCATTGAAATCACAAACAATTTAAAAAAGTTTTTACACTTGGAAGGTGATCTGTTTGATGAAGAAAACTTGAAAGTACTTAAACAATATGTACAGAATAATTATATTTATGAAAGAAATGAACTGGCTAAAGATTTTGGATCTTTAAGTAATTCTCCAAGTGGGTTTACCTTATATCTGATGAAAAAACCTATGGGTACACCTGCTGTTCTTCGGCCAATGAAAATTCTAGATATAAAACATCTCGATGTTCAAGAATCGATAAATTCAGTTGATTCACAAGAACTGCCTGATTTGCAACAAGATTTATCAGGATCTTCAAGGGAATCTATTACTACTTCTTCTAGCACTGAAACATTTAAAATGGCTTTAAATAATGTACTTTATACAGTTGCAACACCGATAGAATCTGAATATGATTTCACTGCCGAGCCAAGCCGTTCACATTGGAAATCAAATTCTTCAACAAATCATTGCAAACAATGCTTTCAAACGTTTGATTATTCGTTTGTATCTTTTGTCAAGGCCTTTTGGGAACTAAACAAAAAGAATGTACACCGTCATCATTGTAGATTCTGTGGACATATCTATTGTGGAGATTGTTTGATACAGGATGATACGGACGAGCTTACAAAGTTTGGAGCAGCAGAAAAAATATATACGACTTTAAAAGGTAGTTTTATGGGTAAGGGAATACTAATTGATAACAATTCACGATTTGTCGCGAATAATTACCGAAATTCAGGTAATTCAAGTTCAAGTGCTGGCACTTGTTCTATATCTGAAACCTCAACAAAATCTTCATTGCTGAATCGTACAATACCCGGTACTCTTGTTAATTCAACTGGTTTAACAAGTGACCCTTCTACTTACAAACTATTTAAAATTTGCAAATCATGTGGTGAGCTTTATAAACACTTGGTTCTTGAAGTTAACAAAAGAGATTTCGGTTCACCTTTTGTATTAATTGAGAACCCTTATACCCAGAGTGATAACTTACCACATCTGATGGGTATTTATAGCCATATTGGCCGTAAAATAAGCAACACATTAGATCCATATAAGAAAAGAAAAGACTCATCAGGTGTTCCAAATGATTGGACATGGAGTTCCTTTTAGAATTTAACAATATAGTGATAAGCGAGTTTAGATAATTAGCGAAAAAATATTAGAATAATTTTACCACATTTTAACTTGAAACGTAAATATTATTCTCAACAATAAATGTAAAAGGAGTTTATTCCATTTGACGGTATAGCCGTTGGTATCAGTATAATGATGTGTTACTGAACTTATGTGTGTCCGAAACGTCAAAGGCTTATAACGAAATTGGAAAAGACTCATTTCACTGGTCTCCTATTTAAGGTCAACTTTTACCTTGTGTTGCTTTCGTTAATTTTTAACTCCTTTATTTTAAATAATAAAAGATGTAATACTGTATATACTGTATATTATATAAACTTACAGATCACTGATTAGTCGTTTATTGACTCATTGAATATATGTAATACTGTATATTATTTAGACTTACTGCTTAGTCATTTATTAACTCATTAAATATTTGCACCCAAATATCGACTGATTAAAACTTAAATTGATAGGACTTACGCGAGGCAGATCTCTACCTCTTGGCTCTTCACACAAACGTCTTTTTTATTTTAGTTACTTATTCCGTCAGGCTTAGAAATACTTTTGTGTATCAGTCTAGACCTTCGGAAAAAAAAATTAATAGCCCTTAATACGCGTTAAATTCCGCAAAAATTTTACTCGGTTTCGTCAATTTAGATCGTAAAACTGTCGCGTGCACGACTGTACATGATTTTTTTTTGTTATTTTTTTTTTGGAAACAACTGTAACATTCAACCAAAAAAAATAGTGATTTAGGAAAATTACAAAGCATATATACAATTCATTAACAGAACAAGTTTAAAGTATTGAACCTTTTTATCATATAAATATAAAATCCACAAGTTTTTAAAAAAAAATTAGAGAATATATCTGAGTTCAATTATAAATGTATCAACAACCTAAACTAGCCTATGCTTCGACCGATTCGGTGAGGAGACTATCCTCCAATAATCCATTTAGACTTCAAGGACAACAACTGGGACTCGGCCAACATCATCATACTGGAGGCAGTAATTCGACTTTCGCCCCACATAGTCCCGGGTTTTACCAACAATCTCGATTTCTCAATAGATCGACGGGTTCGGTAGACCAGAATAGTAATACTTTTGATGATTGGGTTGACAAAAATAAACAGTTGTTAGATATGGAGTCGGATGAAGAGGATTACACCACGGAAGAGCACAGGTTTATAGATATGAATAGAAAACCTGCATTCCCACCTATCCCAGTTAGAGCAGGTAGTGATTCAAGTGTTAACTACACTAATTCGTACGTATAAAGTTTTATTTTTAATTTTTTTTTTCTTGTTTGACGATAGTGTTAAGATAAGTGACGTTCATAATGAAACCGTCAACTCCTAAATTGTCCCAGTGCACCAAAACCTGTGTTAAAGATCAATTCACCCCGCTTAAGTTTCGACGTAGCACGTGATTCACGGTCATGCGAAAGTATTCCCATTTGGGTATAATTGTTTTTTCTTTTTCGTTGACTATGACACGCCTTTCACGAATTTTGGCGTGTTCTGGCCCCGCTGCGCCAACTACTGCATGTAAGATGACACAAATAAATTTTGGGGAGGTCAATTTCCCACAAGATAAACACGAAACTTATTAACCAAAGTTATTATCTACAAATAATTACTTTATTATTGTTGGATTTGTTAGTTTTGTTATTACACTGTTTAAACTTTTTTCCTTTACTTCTTTTTTAGATCAACAGTGTTTAATTGCTATAAAACGAAAGCCACTAAATCAAATCAACAAAAAAAAAACAAAGATTCTTAATATTATTACTAACTCATTTTCCAGAAAAATGTCTTCAAATAACCCATTTGCTCAAGCTTTGAACGAGCCAAACTCATATGTTCACCATCGTGATCCACCCCCAATTCCAAGAAACGGTAGTCATAATGCTGCAGGAACTCCTCCTCCAAGACCTCCAAAGCCACAAGCAATTGCTCCTCCTTCATATGAAGAAGTTGCTGGACCAGATAAGTCAAGAAAGGAATATCCAAGAGAAAAATCTGGAAGCACCAGTTCTAGGGAACATCGTAGTAGTGAGTCTCGTCGTGAACATCGTGAACATGACAGACACCGTTCATCGAGAGAAAAAAGAGAACATCATTCTTCATCTAAGGAACATCGTCATGGTAGTGGGAGTGGACCAAGTGGTAGGTTAAGAGAAAGTAGATCAAAAAAGTCACCATCAAAGAAAAAGGTTGAACCAGTTAAAGCAAAAAATTTGGATACAATTGATAAGTTAGATGTTACAGCCTTTTTTGGTGGAGGTTTCCATCATGATGGACCTTTTGATGCTTGTACACCACATAGAAATAAAAATGCTAAAAGTGCTCCAGTGATGGCTTTTCCACCTGATGGACCAAACAGTTCAATTAAAGGTATGGGTAATATTGCCAAGGATAAGGATGATCAAATGAACTTGGCATTTGGTCATTATAATGAAGATCAGAATGAAATAGTGGGGCGCAGGCACTCGATTAAAAGACCTTCTGCTATTGCTGTTCGTACTATAGAAAAAGAAAATGGTAATTCGAATTCAGCAATTGTTAATGGTGTTACTGATTCTATCTATGCAGGTTCAAACTCTCCTTCAGTTGTTAATTTTGATGCTCATTTAAAAGCAGCTCCAGTTCATGGTTCTACTACCGCAGGTTTAGGATCATCAACCTTTATTGACGGTGCACCTGCTCCAAAAGTTACTGAACTGCAAGACTTTTTAAATACTTCAAATGGTGGATTAAGCAGAAAAAAATCTTTAGTACAAAGGTTACGTAAAAATAGTTCAAGTGAGAATTCATCTAGAAGAAACTCAAATGATGCAAGTCCTGCTAGTCCAAGATTTTCACCTGAAGGTACCAGAAGAGGATCACTCAATAATATTCATGATGATGAACCACTTGCACCACCAAGTGGGCCTGCATCTTCATTATTAAGAAGAGTAAAGAGTTTAAAAGTCAGAAGATAATATTTCTGTAAAATAATTTTTGGAACTTTTGTAATTGTGTAGGGTTTTTTTTGCTTTCTAATTTATAAAAAATATAAAACTAGGATATCTTAATTGTAGATTAAATTGCTCGCAATAATGATTTGATTATTCTTAATATAGATTTAAAAGGGATTTGATAATACAGATTGCACAGGGATTGGTTCTTGTTCAAAACCATTCAGATAAACTTTTGACGTTAAAAAAAGAGACATTTCCACGTCCTGCGTATGGTGATTCTTACTCTCATGAAAATGTCTCTTTTTTGAAATTTTTTTTTTCATCAAATCTTAACTAGACTACCCATTCCACCTACAAATGTATAGAATAACAGGAGTGGCTGGTAAGTTCACCTTACATAGAGGTGTCTATACTGCCACGAGAAACATCTCATTCAAATTACCAACTATAGCAACTTTGGAATCGATCAAAGCCAAAAATGATGATTTCAATGGGTTATTTTCGAATCAGACAATTAACCAAATTTGGTTTGATAGAGGTGTTCATTTGATTGAAGGCTTGAACCAATCATTGGAACAATCATCTGCACTTAATGCCGAAGGCGAAGCCGTTCAAACAGAATCAAACAATTTACTGTCATTGATTTCACAAACGATTCGAAAACCAGAATTATATGGAGTTTATGCTTATAGTTCGCTTTTATATAATTTACAATTCTTTTTAGAAAGTTTAAAAGAACCTTCAACCAAAAAATCACTCGTTCAAAGTGTTGAAATTGATTTATTAAAAAGTCCAAGTGTCGAATTCGGTAATGAACCCACCGATGATAATTTGTGTTCATGGATCATCGATTCTTTTGGTTCTATAGATGAATTCAGAACTTTATTATTAAACTCTGCCATGGGTATTAAAGGTGATGGAATGGTATGGCTTGTTGCCGAATCACATCAAGGTCAATCAATTTCAGCAGCATCTGAAAGACCTCAAGTTAAATATACCAACTTAGCTATTGTCAACAGTTATAATACTGGTATCATTGATGATTCTTTAAGATCGGGTCAAGTTGCTCGTTTGAAACAACAAAAGAAAGATAAAATTGCTCAATTCAAGGAACAACAAAAGCAAAATAAAAATTCAGAAGAAATTGTTGAAGATATTAAAGAAATTGAAATTGAATTAGATAAATTAACTTTAGGAACAATTGAAGAAGCTGAATTTGGTAATTTGTATCATGATAAGAAATTATTACCAGTATTGGCTATTGATGCATCGATGAGAAACTACTTGTTGGACTACGGTGTCTACGGTAAACAACAATACCTTGAAAACGTTTGGGAATGTATTGATTGGGATGTTGTTTTAAGAAGACTCCCAAATAGAGACAGAGAAAATGTCCGTGAACATATCTTGTAAATAATTAATATAAAATACTTAGTTTTTAATAACTTTTTTAACAATTTTTTCAATTTCATCCCAATCATCACTTGGAAGTCTCGTCATTTCAATATCACCAAAATATTTCTTTATACTCATCAAACAATCATAAGATCTTTTATCATGAACAAATGAAATTGAAACACCAAGTCTACCGAATCTACCTGTTCTACCGATTCTATGTAAATAAGTTGATGGATCTGGATAACCTTCTTTTGTAAATGGAACATCATAATTAACAACCATTGAAACAGATGCAATATCAATACCTCTTGCCAAAACATTGGTGGTGATCAAAACCTTTGATTTACCTTCACGGAAATCATCTATTAATTTATCTCTTTCCAAATTTTCTAATTGACCATGTAAAACAGAACATAAATGACCTTCTTGTCTCATTCTAGCATATAATTTATCTGCAGTTCTTCTAGTTTCAACAAAGACAATTGATGATCCAATAGTTAATAATCCATATAATTCACACAAGGTTTCAAATTTGTCATTTTCAGAATCACAATCCATATATAATTGTTTAATTGCGTCAACATTTAATTCTTCTTGTTTTAATTCTAAAGAATTTGCATTTGGTACAAATTTTTCAGCATATGTACGCACATTTGTAGGAAATGTAGCAGAAAATAAAACTAATTGTGTAGTTTTTGGTAAAAGTCTTTTGACTCTAAGACATTGATCACCTAAACCTTGAGATTCTAACATATTATCTGCTTCATCCAATACGAAAACTTTAACATTAGATACGTTAAGTTGTCTTCTCTTCATCAAATCCATTACTGTACCAGGAGTACCAACAATTATATGTGATGTAACATTAGAACCTCTAACAACAGAATCTGGAACAACCAATTGAACAGTTGATTTGGTATACTTACCCATGGTTTGTACAACTTCAAATGTTTGTCTTGCTAATTCTCTAGTAGGAGCCAAACAAATACATTGTGGACTATTTATCGATTCATCAACTCTTGATAACATCGTTAAAGAAAAAGCTGCAGTCTTACCAGTACCAGATTGAGATTGACCAATCATATTTTGAGGAGGATTCGAAATCAATAATGGCAATGCCTTTTCTTGAATTTTCGAAGGTTTATTAAACTTCATAGCATATAAACCCTTAAGTAAATCTTCAGATAATCCCAATTCTTCAAAGGATTTGACAGAGAATAATACAGAGTTGGGGTCTGCTTGTAAATCTGCTAATTTAACCTTGACTTCATATGTAGATTGAATCAAATTGGTTTCTGGTTCTTTCGATTCGGCCTTTTCTTCCTTCTTGGTTTCATCTTCTGGTTCTTCCTTCACTTCTTCCTTTTTCACTTCTTCCTTTACTGGTTCTTCCTTTACTGGTTCTTCCTTTACTGGTTCTTCCTTCACTGGTTCTTCCTTCACTGGTTCTTCCTTCACTGGTTCTGTTTTCTTATCAGAAGAGATAGAAAGAGAAGAGAGTAACGAAGCAGCATCGGCTTCGACCCTCTGTTTATTATCAGTGGACATTTTTAATTTATGGCTTAAGAAAAGTCAATTGGTGGACTTGTTGTTCTGTATACTTTGCAGAAAAAAGTAACGCCGTAAATTTTTTTTTAAATTGAATCCTCACGTTCTTTATCACGTGGATAATTTTTAAACAAACATAGTTAATTAAGAGATATCTTTTGCTTTATATTCAATGAGAAAAAAGTAAAAAAAAAATAAAGCCCGATGCGGGGGTCGAACCCGCAGCCTTTTGATGTCTATTAGTAAGAGTCAAACGCTCTACCGATTGAGCTAACCAGGCTTGGTTAGATACAGCCCGATGCGGGGGTCGAACCCGCAGCCTTTTGATTGCTACTCTTTTAAGAGTCAAACGCTCTACCGATTGAGCTAACCAGGCATATCTTGTTTCAATATAAAACTAGGATTTTTCAAGTCCCGTAAAAGTACCGAAGCTACCCAAGTATCCGTTCGGTGAGCATTAATGAACATTTTCTTCCTACTATAAAAACAACCTCCTATTATTCTCTATGATAATTCCAGACATCATCTTCATATAATCTCATGATCTGAAAGTCTTTAACATCCGAGAGTCTCTAAATGAAGCATTTATAGTATTGCCGTAATTTTTTTTTTTTTTACATATTATATTGTATTTTTATTCTATAGAGAATTAATTTATTTGTTAATGAAGGAAGGAAATGCGTATTTATGCATACCCGCAGGTTTCGGGTAGTGTGAGACTAACGTAAAGCCGATACACTAAAATCTCCTTTTGGTACTTTTTATTTTCTAATTGTATTTGGCTGTGGTTAAAATCTGCTTTTTTCGAAATTTATCACAAAAAATTTAGATAAATAGCCCACTTCGCCTCTATTTTCATGAAGAATGAAATGGATTCAGATCAATGTGTAAAAAGAATAGTGTATGACTATCTGTTTCTTTGTCTCTTTTAACCTCTCATGAAAAACTGAAATACATCTAGTTAACTATACGGTTTTTCTTCATAATTATCAAGATTTGCAACCAAAAGAAAAATCAAAAAAAAAAGAAGCCCGACGCGGGGGTCGAACCCGCAACCTTTTGATACCTCTTAAGTGCGCTTTTGGTGACTCTTAAAAGTCAAACGCTCTAGCCATTGAGCTAGCCAGGCTTTTTACGGGAAAATAGGTATTCTATTCACTCTATTTTCGAACATACCAAGAACTTAGAAAATTTGCCAATGAACCTTTTTCTATGGCACCTGTAGACGTTTTAATAATTGAAGATAATATGTAATTATATCTTTATTAAATTGGCAAGCTTATATCGAAATGCTATTTGATTTGAATCCCTAAAGCATACGAGCTTTTGGATCTAGAATAGTTCAAAAAATTTTAACAGCCGAACATCGCTATGCCTTAATATCCGACGAATATCTTCTCAATTGGTTCTAACATTGTACAGTATATCGTTAACAGAAAGTTTCGTTTCAATTGGTTCGAGAGAAAGAACCATAAAAGAGGATGTAATATTTGGCACCAGCCACCAATGAGATCGTCCTCACAATTTTTGGATTACTTTTCGGACCTGGTTTGAGTTAGTGTAACGGGGCTTATCGGAGAATTTCAATCAGAAATAATTATACTGCCGATCGGAGATGATGGTATTTGACAGGAAGGGTAAATAGTCTGCACATAAAATTTCTATTTCTTATAGTACATATACAGAACTCTGGTAAGATGACAAATGTTAAGCGAGAGCGTATACAAAGGATATGTTTGAATCATATATTACTTTCTTCAAAAACAACAACTTCTATTTACAAGTACCGATTTCAAATTCATTCACCAAATTAGTATAAGTTCATAACCTCTTCACTTATGCTACATTTTCTTTATACCAAGTATACAAAATACAAGCTTAAAACATTGTAACATTAACAAGCGTTCTTTAAAATGCAAACTCAAATTTATCCGAATTTCTCCCCAAATGAACCTCTTAACCGGTGGCTTCAACCGAATAATCCATCCTCCATTGCGTTGGCCACTGGTTTGTCTCCATATACACCGAGCCAGCTTACTGGTCTGACCCAATGAACAAGTCCATCGGTACCTATTTTTGCTCTTATTTTTAATTCATTTATCAATCCATTTGCGAAAACTTCTGCATCGTTGAAATTGTCTCCTTCGTAAACGTATGTCACAAGGACATTGACATCAAACTTATGTAAACTGGCACCGGCACTGCTGGCGAGTTTGATGAATTCACGACTATATCCTGAATAAGTGTATAGAGTTTCGTCTTGATCGTCACTTCTTTCTTCCACATTTAATCCCTGTAATGATTTACTCAAGGCATCATCACTTGTAAAGATATCAATATGTCCTGGGGCTTTATTTTCTACAAGGCCTGCATCAAACGAATCTAACACGTACAATTTGCTAAATTTGAAATTGAGAATAAATGGTGTGATGATTTCTTCGATATATGTCTTGGTAAAGCTAGGTATGATGGGTGATCGTTGTTGTACAATAGTGATTCGCAATTCTTGATTAAAATAAACCTCAATTGGATTAGAGATTCCTCTTTTGGTGATATCTCCTAAAGGTAATGTTGAAGCGAAATCTGTAGGCAGGGCAAAAGGGTATAAGTATCGATCATCCAAATTTCCAATCTTGTCAAAATTGTAAGTTTGTATTAATAAATCAATAGTGAGCTGTGAAACATTCCCAATTGAAATACTAGGAATAATAAGTGTGGTTCCACTGATATCTGGGGTGTTGTTATCTCCAACGGGCACGAAATGATCCTTCATTATTTCAAAATTGTAATGGCTTGAGGCTTTTTGTTAAATTCTATTTGCCTCCCTAAAAGATTTTGTCCGTACTTTTTTATCTGTATTTTATTTTCTCGTACTTTTTTTTCTCTTGTCAAATTTCTCCGCTAATTTTAGTTTTTTGTTGTCACATTTATTTTATATTTTAAGGTGCATTTTGAAGTGTTTTTGAAGCATTTTTGCATACTCAAATTTGCAGTTAAAAAATTTATACGTGCAATTATTTTTCGCAATTCTATTGATGGCTAAAGAAAAATACACCAACTTTTAATGTGCTGAATGTGTACGAACATTTGCCGACAATGATTCTTAGGTAAGTGGAACCAGTACTGAATCAAGTAAATAAACACGAGCAAATCAAGAAAATTGGAAAAACATAAATTTAAAAAAGAAGGTAAAAATGAAAACAAAATAATAAATATTTCCTCAAAGTTTTGAAGACGTGTGTTTAATACTTAGCCATTATTCATAATATGTTACATTTTGTGATCTCCGCTTTATTGGAAGCGAGATTCATCGAAAGTATTAATATCAAAGAGTATAGCAGACGTGCGATTCGTAGCAAAGTTTTAAAATCTCTAATACACATTTCTGTGTAAATTCTTAGAAGGCAGACAATTAATAGGTGTTTTGCTCGCTTGAATCTCAATGCTTTGTTTCAACCTGAAATTAACTTGTCTTGTTCACCCTGGCAGAAAAAGTGATTGCATCACTATCCATTTCTTATCTGTTGAATGGCATTGGCAAATTGAGGACTAAAAGAATCTGAATGATCCACGATGAATTGAGACGTAAATGAATCGAGCAAATCAACTTTCTCCCTTATTGTCAAGCTGTTGTTGATTAAAATAATATAATGAACGAGATCATTGACATTTCTTCTCAAAGACACTGCAATGTCATCTGCATATTTTGAGCGGTCTATTCTATTAAGTGTTTCCAGACCATCACTATTTTTTCTATTATTATGAACAGAGTCCCTAAAATGTGCAATATTTTCCTTTGGATATTCTTGAATATTCTTGAAGTATTCAATTACAGGAGGTGCTTTTGGGAATATCGATGAATCTTGCAGAACCTTTTCTTTGTTCAGATTACCGGATGTTATTGGCGTCAGGGATTTATTAGAACTAAAAAAATCATCCCCTGAAGCATCACAGGAAGAGTCTGTTTTGAAAGAAACCAATATCGTCGATCGATCAGATCCCGAATTTATTCTCGATTCGAGAAGCGGATGTGACTGGTCACGAAAAAAACTAGAGGTTGATTTTTTAGATTGCAGCAGTTTTTGGTAAACAGATCGAGACTGTTCCTGAGGAAGTAGCTGACGGCCTCGTAAATAGTTTAAAGAAGGATTCTGTTGACCTTGTTGCGGAAATGTTCCCTTTTTTTGCAGCAAATTGCCCAACG
Organism: Kodamaea sp. yHQL449; assembly: GCA_030582715.1. Taxonomy (NCBI): domain Eukaryota; kingdom Fungi; phylum Ascomycota; class Pichiomycetes; order Serinales; family Debaryomycetaceae; genus Kodamaea; species Kodamaea sp. yHQL449. The sequence goes on along the minus strand of JAJMGT010000017.1, from coordinate 170,197 downwards.
AAGCAAACCCATTTGGTGACACGAAAACTTGGTTCAGTTGCGACTCTTGAATGATATCTGTAATAGTATTTGAAAGCGATGATAATTCCTGAGAATTTACCAAAAGGGGTCGGTTTGATGAATGAGATGAATGAGATGAATGGGCAAATTGAGAACAATCAAAATTTTCAGGCGGAAATGATTCCGAATAGTTTCTTTTTAAGCTCACATTGTTGTTTTTACCATTGGGCTCCGTCGAATCCGGAACTGTCTCTGGAAATACAGAATTAAGAAAGGAATCACCTTTAGGAAATACATCGTGATCATGTTGGCTATTAATTACTACTAGCGACCAGTATTTATTCTTAGATGAATGATTCGCTCTTATTTTAAAAGGACATGTTGTTTCTCGTCTTGATTGAGCTGTAGCACTCTTCGACTCGATGACCTGCTTTTCACAGCTATTTTTGCACTTAAATATGATCTTCTTCGCGTCAGATCTTTGGATAACAATATAAACCCCCTTAGTCTTCAACAGTTTTTGCAACCAAGGTTTTATTTCATCTTTCTTTTGAAACTTGACCGATTTCAAGTTGAGATCCTCTAGCAGGTCATTGAGATAATGATGAGTACTACTCATATTCGCCAAGCTGGAAATTCGTATACTTTTTTTGTTTAATAAAACAGTTTAATTAATATTCTAAGTGAAATGGCTGTCTCAAAAGAAAATATGGAGAATATTTTTTTTGAGTTTACCCCCGCGTACGCTTAATTTTGAATAGAAGCCGTTTCTATACCCAAAATAGCGTATTATAAACGGGAAGCAGAATTTCTCTATCTGTGGATATTTTAAAACTTGTTGTATCCCTTCGAAACTGTTGGGGAGGGTGGAGTTGCAGAGAATACACGAAAATAAAGTATAAGCGGCTTTTTCAATTGACAGCGTACCATTAAGTTACTTTTTTGAGTCACCAATTCTACACTCTATATGAATTAGAATATATGCTTGTATGAATACTACTTGGCACTAAACCTTGAATCAAATTAAGCTTCGAAGCAAGTGAATATTTGGAATGATTTTGAGAATTTTTTGCAGCAATAATTCAAAAAAGTAGCTGAAAATTGTTGTCCTTAGAATAGTCTCTGAATGTACTAGGGAAGAATAAAAGTGAAAAAGTTCATGAGAGGTCAATGGATAGAATAACTACAGGGGGGGATAGAATAAGAGGTGGTAAATTCAGATCTGCAGCAAATGCCATCTATAGAAAGGGGTAGTTTGAGCGTACTCGCCTGTTTTGATTGCTGCACTATTAAGCAAGAAGCGAAATGATTTTTTCTTTTTCTGGGAGATACATCTACATCTTCACTGATTTGAAGTTGTTAAAGACGCGCATACAACTCATTCGATCTGAACTCTCGGTAAACGACAAAACGATAGCAGATAAAAATATACAAAACAAGAAAAAAAATCAAACGTAGGAAACTCATATTAAAAAATAGCACATAGTATATTAGAGACAACAATTTTTCGATAATATTGTTGTAAATGCAGCGACGCTCAAGAATGCAATGGTGAAATCTTGTACAAGCTGATTTTTTGCAACCCAAACTTTTTTCACTCGTCTTACAAAAAATTTCTCCGCGTAAACAAATCTCTTCCTTCGCTCAATTTTGTGTATTTGTATTTGTATTTCTATGGTTTATTTGAATTAACCATTTGTCTGGTATTTGAGACAGGTTTTCTTATTATATTGATATAAAATTAGAGATCTATCTAACTCTCTATACTTTGAATTCCAAATAATTGAGACATGAATAGAGACAAGAGAAAGTCAATGATGTTCCATCATCGAAGCGTCCCAAGTTTGAATGCGTTCGAAGATATACACAGCAACTCAAACAATTATAGCCTCGCATCCGAGACTCCTAAAAATATCTTACAAAGATTGGAATTGTCAAATAGAAACCCAAGCTCTTTTGAATATGTTCAAGAGGAAAACGAAGAGTCATATGCTGGTTTAATTGAACAAATCATGGACTTGAAAAATCGAGTTGTGACATCGGGAGCCAACTTGACACTGTTTCAAAAACAAAGCTTGGATGAATTGTTAAATAATACGGGTAAATTTGTCCAAGAAATTACTGTTCAGTATCCAAATAGCATTTTACCAGGTTCATTGCATGCCAAGCTTGAAGCTGTTATTCTGAACTTGAGTAAGTTGGTCTACTCCAATATAACGTCACATCATCGTCATCTGCAGCAAGCACGATATAACTCGATAGCTTCTCCCTCTTTAACAAATAGTACTATAAATCATGGAATTTTCAATGCACCTTTAGGGAATCCACCCCTGGGTTCTGTTAGCTCACCTTCATATTATGAGGTGGAAGACATGCATCCACAACACGATTTCAATACTCCACAGCAGATACTTTCAGTAAGACTGACCAGAACTCCATCATCTCAACTATTGACTCCTCAATCCCAAACCCAATTTCAGAAACAACTGACTCGCACAAATAGACAGTCGATGATGTTTAGACCACTCGAGGATTCTCGTCATGATTCTGAAAGTGAATTTGAAGACGAGAGTGAAGAAGAGGATCACATGCCTATGAAGAGACTCTCGAAATATTCCTCAACGAACAATTCATTCACACCGAAGAATGACTTAGGATATTCTATGATGCCACAATTTATTGATACGAACAGGCAGGCGGATCCCATTTATACTAAACGATCATCTTTTCCGGCATTTGTATCAACTCCAACCAAAAAGAATAACGATCCAAGTCTAGCGGCCAATTCCTTTCAGCTATATCGAGGGCAACCTTCCCACAGAAATCAGCTGTTAGACATTGCACACCAATTACCTACGAGGGCCGATTTTGATATGGGAAGCGAATTCAGAGGAATGGGGTCCAGATCAACAACTATACAGCACTCTCGTCGAAAAAGCATCGCACATACCCCAGCTGGTTGGGGACATACAGGTTCCAATATAAAGCAGCACCAACATCAGCCGAGTAACAACTACAGACACTCTTTCGTTCCATTGAACTTTTCGAAACATGGAAATTAATTACTTCACTTCGTGTACTATATGATTTCTACCATTTCTATATCAATTTCTTTTGTAATTATTTCGTAATTATATTATATATATACAGGGTTATGCTTTGTTTTGTTTAAGAGTCTTTCTTATCTATTCCAAGGTGACCTTAGCACCCAAACCTTCCAAAGTTGCCTTGATCTTGTCAGCATCTTCCTTTGCGACATTTTCCTTCAAAGTCTTTGGAGCGGATTCGACAAACTTCTTAGACTCCACTAACGACAAACCGAGCATGGCCTTGACTTCTTTAATGATCTTTGGCTTGGACTTGGCGTCGAAGGATTCTAACTTGATCGAAAAGATGGTCTTTTCTTCAACAACTTCCTTGACTTCTTCTTCTGCTGGAGCAGCAGCTTGGGCAGCTGGAGCAGCACCTGCAGCTGGGAAGGAAATATCTGGGATGTTCAATCTGGTCTTTAATTCGGTGACCAAGGCGGATGTTTCCAACAAAGTTAAGGTTGAGATTTGATCAACAATGGTTGAGATCTTTGGATCAACTGGAGCAGCAGCTTCAGTCGAGTTAAAACGGACAGCAACTGGGACGGTTCTCTTGGAAACCAATCTTAAGGCTGGTCTGACAGATTGACGTAACAAAGACATGGCGTAATGTATGTGTATGTATCTATTTAATGGATTTATTCGTTTACTGTTCAAAGTTTTGAAAAATTTTGCTGTTGGTGAGGAAAAAAAAAAAATTGTTCAAAAGTGCACGACCATTTACAGAATTAAATTATTACATAATCGGCGAATATCAAAAGAAAGAGAAACAAACTAGATAATCAAAGAATAGATATATAAAATATACATTTTCACATAACAAGATGGCTTCGTTTAGATTTTGTGCCGAATGCAATAATATGCTTTACCCCAAAGAAGATAAAAGTGAACAGAGACTCCTCTATTCGTGTCGTAATTGTGGGTATACAGAGCTTGCTGAAAATCCCAAAGTTTACAGACATGAGTTAATTACAAACATTGGTGAAACTGCTGGTGTGGTGCAGGATATTGGTAATGATCCAACTTTACCCAGATCTGACAAAGAATGTCCCAAATGTATGATTAATGAGTGTGTCTTTTTCCAATCACAACAAAGGAGAAAAGATACTTCTATGATTTTATTTTATGTGTGTTTGAATTGTAAAAATGTATTTAGAGCGTGAAAAAGAAGTAAATTGTTATATCATGGTTATTTATATATTATAATTAATAAAAGAAAAGTGATTTGTACGTAATACAGAAACTTTGGAGTTTACTTTTAGAAATCAGTAAAATACTGAGCGTAGGGGTCCTCACCTGCGGTCCCATAGTCTAATTGCTCTTCAGGATAATGATCAAACAAGGAAGAGTCACCAACACCAGCGGTAATAGGAGGTTCATATGGAGTTTCAATGTCCTTTGCCAATAACTTTTCCCAAACAACTTCCAGAAACCATGGATGATTTCTAATATCTGCTGGACCATTTATTAAATTACCTAATCTTCTGGTCAAATCTGCAGTTATCAATTTTTGTAACAAATCGATGACATCGGGACTCATGAAGGGTGGGAAATGTATCTTACCGCTCAAGATCTTTTCATATGTCTTCATTGGTGTCGAGTCATAGAAAGGTGTGTAACCAGCCAACATTTCGAAAATGAGGACACCAAGTGACCACCAATCAACCGATTTATTGTATGGTTTCGTGGTAATGACTTCGGGAGCAATATAATCGGGAGTACCACATAATGTCCAAGTAACGGTGCTAACTTCTTTGGCAAACCCAAAATCGGTGATTTTAATGTGACCATTTCTGTCGAGCAAAATGTTTTCAGGCTTCAAATCACGGTATATAATGTCATGACTATGTAAATATTCCAAGGCCAAAGTAACTTCTGCTGCATAAAACTTTGCGACTGGGTTCGGGAATCTTTGAGATTTACGTAACAATGAAAACAATTCACCACCTTCGATATAATCCATCACCATGAACAAGTTCTTTGAATCTTGATAAGTCCCCCACATTCTGATCAAGAATGGATGTTCAACCAACTTAAGCATCCTGCGCTCGTCATTTGTATGTTCAACTTGTTTCATTTTGATCACTTGTGCCTTTTTCAAGACTTTTATAGCATAATATCTGCCATTATGGACCGAACGTACCAAATGAACTCTACCAAAAGAACCGGTTCCCAAAGTTCTCATGATATGAAAATCGGTCAAAGAATACTTGCCCTTTGAAACGGTCGAGCGTTGAGGCAACAAAGACCTCTCAATTGCTTCATTGACCGGTAATATCTGTTGTGGGATTTGTTGTTGTGGGATCTGCTGTTGTGGGATCTGTTGCTGTTGTTGGGGTTGCTGATGTAAAGGATTAGGGATCTGCTGTTGCTGAACTGTTGCCTGGTCAGGAACTTGCTGATAGTAATCCATTGAGTCCGAATTAGCTTGTTGTTCCGTGTTATGGCTGGTATTGTTATTGTGATTTCTCGTTATATGGAGTTTTTTCAAAAAATTGGAAGAATGCATCATGGAAACGAGATATTTTTAAATTATTCGAAATTTTGTAATATGACGCTTTTTCCCCGTCGAAATCTTTTTATGTCTATTCTTTAGCCACTTAATTCCCTGGTTTGAATTGTCTCAGCTGGCAGGATTAAGAGAGAAGTTGAAGGGAAAAGGGTGTGTACGGGGCAAAAGAAAAAAGGGTGAGCGAAATTAACGAACGGATATGCAAAAAGTGAGATTACGGAAAAAAATCAAAGAGTAAAGTATGCGTCCAATCAGATTTCACAGGATGATAAATTTCATTTTAAGGTAGCCATTGAGTTTACCGCTGAGAACACATCGGGAATAAGCCTGATCATACAATAAAGACTATACTGATCGTAAACGTTAGTTTATTTATGCTGAATGGTTTCCCTATTTTTATTTTGTGCCATATTTGAATTACTTCACATTGTTAATTTTTTCGCGGTAATACGACGGATTTTATTGATTCCGCGGCGGAAAATTACTGGCAAATTTCTGGCTTCGCATTATATTTTTTAGGTTAAAAGATGCAAAAAAAATTGAGTGCTAAAACCATCTTCTTCCACCACCAATTCATATTAAAAGAATAACAATTTAAGGGTTCAAGATATATAAGAACACTACTACTATCAAATAGTTTTCTGAGAATTAATGTTGTTGTTGTAGGACGGTTCTGGGAAATCAAACTTTTTTGCTGCAATTCAATTTATTTTATCTGATGCATATACTTAGATGACACGAGAAGAAAGACAGTCACCAACTAGACACGCAACCATTTATAAATGAATATTCAGATTTGATTGTTTTGAAAAATTAATTTCTACAGAAATTATTTTCGTACCTGTTGAGAACATTACCCAAAATTTTCCATTCAAACTATATTTTATATATGATATTAATGAATACAATCATGTAAAAAAAGAAACCAACCATACTACTTGTATATCATTAATATTAAAAGATAGAAAAAAACAGAGAAAATCCTCTCCAAAATATGAAGTAACCAGTATAGTTAGTTAAAAAGACATTTAAAAAATTGACTGAACTAAATAGGAATGCAAAATTCTTTTTTGTTCTTCCAATCCCAGACTATGATTTTGGAATATAAAATAGAAATGTATGCTCGATTCTGCGATGATTGTACTCTATAATACCGACCCAATTCTGGAGAATTCAGATATCTTGTTGTATAATACCGCAGATTATCAAGCATCTTCTCAAGTATCATATTCCAATATGGAGGTAATTCAACTTGTGGTGCATGAACATTGCCTAGTTCAAGAAGCTACAAATCTTTGAAATAACCTATTGTTCCCCATACTTTAGGCTTTACTGGCTGCCATGCTTCTATCTTTTTTAAACTTCGAGGAAGTTTATTCAAACTTAAACAAACTAATTTATTATCTTTAACATCCAAATGCTCCAACTTTGGAAATTTAGGTAATTCCAACTCAATGAGATAATTATTTGAAATATCCAAATATTCTAAATTCTCGCCAAAAGTCAAATTTTCTAAAGTTTTTAAATTGAAATTAGTCATTTTTAATTTCAGTAAACTTGAAGGTAAAATTATATTTGGTATATCATTCCGACTCAAATCCAACTCTTTTAAATTTTTCAAAGATGAAAAGAAGTCATTTTTGATTGTTTTAAACCGACTACTGTCTAAATCAAGTTTTTTTAAACTTTCCGGCCAAATAGAATCAAGATGGGATAAGTCGGCATAACTCAAGGATAGCTTTTTTATTCCACCCGGTAATATGAGTTGACTTGTATTTTTGATCAATTGTCTATACTTGAGGCTCAATTGTTTAGCATTTGTCAGAGAAAGATCTAAACTCTCACCATCAGGCAAGGAAAATTGCGGTAAGACCAATTGTTCAACGGACCTTGGTAATTGCAGAATTATTTTATTTAATTGATCTATATTTATCGTAGCTTTTTCAAGCCGTAAGACTTTAAGGTTTTTCATTAGGTATAATTCGGATAATATGTGTATTTCAGTCACATCTATATCTTGTAAAGATATTGGAATTTCACCGTCAAATCTAATGTCCAGATTAAAAGTTACGATCTCTTTAAGATTTGGAGGTAACCTTAAAGGAATACTTGAATGAACGTTATATAATTTCAAAACTTTTAAAGAGAGTGGAAATTCAATCAAATGTTGTGATACCAAATCAATGGATGCCAGCCAAAGTACCAATGATGAAAGGTTTGGTAATTCCAACCAATCTATAGTTGAGAAATTGTTTGAACGAAAGGTCAAAGTTTCAATAGTTTTCGGCAACTTTAAAGATTCAATCAAATTTCTATCCGAATAAGAATCACATATCTCAAGGAACTTTAAATTTATTAAAGTACTGAAATCGATTGAGGTGAATCCGGAATTTGTATATATTTTAAGGTTAATTAAACTAGACGGTAAAGATCTCACTTTTTCTGAGTTCCAAGATATTTGAGAATGTACATTAAGTTTCTTCAAAGTTGAAGGAAATACTTCCAATAATCTCTGCGAATACATTTCCTCCAAATTCGGAGGAATCTTGGAACTCCAGCTTGAATCTCGAGGTTCAATGTCTCAAACTTTAATGTTGGATATATGTGATAAATTTGGTAGATTCAGATCGTCATAACAATCAAAACTATTTTCAATCAATAAAACCAAACCAGCTTATATCTGGAAAATATAGATGGGTAGATCTCTTGGATTTGTAAAAAAGCTCTGGAGTCAGAAATATTACATTCTTGGGATTGAAATCATCACCAACAGTATACAAGAAATGGTCTAAAGTATGGTGATGCAAAACAGGGTCATCATCGATAAAATAAGCAGCCATAGATACATATTGATTTCTAAAATATATCACATCATAAGTCCCTTTCATTGCATACTTGCGAAAAAAGGATCGTTTATTAAAAGCTTAACATCTGATTTTGTCAAAAATTCAAAGATCAATTCGAGGATTTCAGTGGGGAACTTTGATAATATCCCTAAATTTGAATTCATGGTCGTGAATTAAATTCAAAGTTTTCATTAAATAATTCGATTTATAATTAGAAACTTCATGGAGTGCATATTTGAGAGGAGAGGATAAGTGAGAACGCAAAAAAGTATACTCACTATTTTCTCGCTATAGCGAAAACAAATGGCGAATGAATTATAATTACTTTCGCTAATTTGGAAAATAATGATAAGTAGAAATAAACTGTTCTCTACTTTTTCTTTATTCAGAATTTTCGTAAAGACCTTTGATATAATTTGCGAAAATAAATTATTCAAACTTGTATTCTCCCATTTCTTCCCAGTAAGTTGATTATCAACATAAAAAAGAAATTTTTACTGTCAAGTATGCAGCTTCTTGCCTTTTTCGATACCTTTTTTTTTTGCAATCAAAGTATTCAATTTTATCTTTCTCTTTATACGTATTTTATAGATCTTCAATTTATGTCTAGTGACAAGCTCAAATTTTTTTTATATTTATTCTCTATAAATTAACTACTGTTGACTCCATCTTTTGCCATTTGATAAATAGCATAAATGTTCAAGACTGAGATAAACATCCAGATCAAAACAGCCACAACAGTGGTAACCCAGTTGTTAACCATGTACTTGTATGTTTTTTCACCGTTTTCATCATTCACTTCGACTCTCATTATTGATTTCTTGCATGTAAAATAGATCAATGGAGCAGTCAATGGTGGCAACAAGATCGAAATCACAACTTGGGTAATGTTCAATGCAATGTTAAGACCATTACGACCAATTGAAATGGAGACAGCAAGACATGGAATAATCGAAATACTTCTTGTAACCAATCTTCTCATCCATGGCTTTAAGGTCCAATTGATGTGACCTTCACTCACGATTTGACCAGCAATCGTGCAAACAATACCTGCACTTTGACCAGAAAACAAAAGTGCAACCATAAAAATGGTACCGACAACTGGGGCCAAGGTTTTTGATAATAAGGTATGAATCGTGTATAAATCAGCATTGATTGCTTCAGGAGTATCATATAAAGTGGCACCTGCAACAATCAAAATCGCAGCATTAACAAAAAGCGCAACGGTCATCAATGTAATTGTGAGCTCAAAAATAGAATAGTTGAGCGAATACTTAATCGCCTGCATCGAAGGTTTGTATTTATTGTAGAAAAACTCGGCTTCTTTATTGTTTTTAAATTCTTTTATAGCTTTTTCATCCGAGTAGTCGATTTGATCTTTTTCACCGTCATTATCTTCATCATACAAGTCATCAAGTTTGATGATCCCGTGGTTAACATCGTATTCACGCAAACGAGGTTGTACGATACCTGAACCTAAAAATAATGAATGAATCATGACTGTCGAACCGACAATTGAAGTGGCAATTGTCATCCCATTTCCTTCAAACATTTCCTTTGAAGGAACGAAACCTCTAAAGATCGGACCAGCAACAAGCTTGACTTGAGACAATTCAACTGCAAAACAAATAACAACACAGAAAACCATTGCAGCGACCGCATACTCAAATAATTTGACAAACCTTGTAGAAGAACTATCGTTTTTGTAGGCCATAAGAACAAATAGCACATCAACAATCGTGATAACAACACCAGCCGGCAATGGGATCTTCAACAAAATGTTTAATGCAATTGCAGAACCAATCACTTCCGAAATGTCAGTTGCAATGATTGCACATTCTGCAAGTACCCAGATCGATAAATTCATCCAACGAGGCAAATATTCTCTGCAACAACGTGCCAAATCATATCCTGTGACAGTACCCAATCTAATACACAACACTTGTAAGAAGATTGCAATGAGTGTTGAAAGTAAAATAAAGAAAAGAAGTGAATATTTGTTTGCCGCACCAGCTGTAATACCAGTTGCATAATTTCCTGGATCCATATACGCGACACTAATCAAAAGACCAGGTCCAACAAAAGAACCATACTTGCGGAGCACTTGAATGAAGTCTTGCCATTTCGAATCATTGCGATGTGAATTTGTTGTGGTTGTACTTGAGTTTGAACTAGAGCTTTCTTGACTGCTCGTGTGAGTTTGGACATCATTATCAACCACTTCGATAATCTCTTCACCTACAAGGCTTGAACTATTTTTATTACGAACTCGGACAGAGTTTGAATCTTCACCCATTTTGTTCTTATCGAATTAATGGAAAAAACGGCAGTTGAAAAGTATTTATACATCAATACTAAATATAGTTGAATTCAACTGTACTGTACATTGGAAAATATGTATAGCAGTTACGCAAAAAAAAACAAAAGGGTGGCATTTAAATTTGCTAGGTGTTTTATACAGGAAACATAGATTGAGCAAATTAAAGGGCATCTAAGTTGCATAAGCAAGAGGTCGTTATAGCTCAATCTAGAATCGCGTCATGAGAATAAATTACGCAGAGTTTTTGAATTACGAATAATGTTGTACCAAATCATTAATGCAAAGTTTCCGATATATCCAGAAAATCAAGAAAATGAAATAAATCAGATCTCCCTTGCAAATTGGGAAGAATGGATATTGAAACTAAATGAAGTGCTTCTACAAAAAAAAAATTTCGTACTACTTGTCCTGCAAAATAGAAAGCAGTACCATTTAACGTATGTAAGCAAACGTCATATACAAGTATCTTGGGCTATTAACGCTCGAATACGAAGATTGAAGTGTAGATGTGAGCACTGATCTCAATTTATAATTCTAAATCAGGCCAAGCCAAATACCTAGTGCGGAATCGGTGCTCATAAGCAGAGACGTGTTAAAATTTTTTTATTGATGTGACTTCAGTGGAATCAAAAGTGTCTGATGGGGATACTTATAGCTTTTTGAGTAGAGTAGTTTGGTATATGTAGTAGGCTATACATTACCTGGCCTATGAGACGGTTAATCTAGGTTATATCTCTACATCGTCCTTTTATATCAATTTCGGTTGCGCAGTAAAATTCGCAGTCAATTTAACAGTACAGATGAACGGTTTTGTGCTTATTCTCTACTTTCAAGTAAGGTGAAAGAGGCATTTACATCCGAGTTAAAGATGCCCGGGATCAGCAGTCTCATATACCATATTTTTTACGGAAAATTAACAAATTAATTGTATTAGTCTATTTTAGATGAGATAAAATATAACTCTTGTTGTGGGTAATATTAGTGATGAAGAAATACATGAAATTTAGATCAAATAAACCAGCTTCATAGCACAAAAGAGATAAGGTCCATAATATGGTACTCAAAGCAGGGTAAAGAAAACTATTAGGCAAGTTGAAACGCCCGGCGTAATTAATCCTTTCGAGGCTCCGATTATAAATCAATTAAGGATACTTTTATCTCAACAATTTGTATAAATATCTATATGGTTCTAATTCTCAAGGAAAGCTTCGATTGGCTCACCACCAACAATCTTTTGAACCTTGCTCAAAATATCACTGAAATCGTTGAACTCTGTGTATGGGATGTTTTCCCTCTTACAGTAAGTAATCAAATCTTTACCATGTTTGGCAAACAATAAGTTAGTTTCCTTTGCAGCCAGTAAGTCAGAAACACCGTCACCACAGTAAAACAATTTTGTCTTTGAGGTATCCACCTTATGTTCGACCAACCATTGCTTAATCGACTTGGATTTATCGTGGCCAAATGGTGATTCTGGATTTCTATAAACAATATCCCACTTTTGAGTGGCAACGTCGATCTTGACATCATTACTTATGATTTCAATGTTACCGATTGCTTCTGAACCAACCAATTTTTCAAGCAAAGCGTAAATGATTGGCTTCATACCCGAGCTAACAATAACTACGGTGATACCTTCCAGGGCACACCATTCGTAAAAGCTTTTAAAACCAGGGTCCAATTGAACATTTTTCAAAAGAATTTCAATACATTCTGGGAATGGAGTTTCAACAGAGTCCAACATTCTTTGGAAACCATCTCTAAAATTGACCTTATCTTCCAAGATTTCGTTGTTAATGGCAACACGTTTTTCATGTCCAAACCCGATATTATCGGTAAGATAATCATTGGAGTCTTGAAGTGTGACAGTACCGTCCCAGTCGGTAAAAACAATGCTCATATTTCAAATTGTAATTTTTTGTTGTTGAAGCTTCAAGAACAACAGTTTTTTTTTTGTTGATTCAATTAGATTGGTGTGTTCATTAGCGGTTATTTGTCAAGTTGAATACTCGTAATAATAGTAATACTGTATATAACCAAGGTTAAATAATACGTGATTTTGTATGACTTTTGCGGATGTTTTTGCTTCCGGATTGAAAAAGCGCACAATATGTCGTAGCAATTTTGGCATGTCTTATTTACTAATTGAACAACCACTTTTTTCGGCATTGCTTTTATTCCTCGAAGTTTTTCATGAGTGAAAAGTGGGTTTTTACATAAAGAGAAGTTGTGTGTTATAAATGATTAAATCAGTCATTAACTTGATAATTTATATGCAGATTTCACTTGTAAATCCAGACCCTTGCTTTAAGAATCACTGTAATTTGTAGCAAAAATTCCCTAGTTCAGCTTGACCGGGTTTTCTTTTTCCTCTGTTTCCGTCCACTTTCTTTTTTATTTTTTTTTGCTCTTGAAGGGAGAATAAATACACAAAGGCAGTGTATTCCTACTCTACAGTCACCGGTCCCTGAAGTTCTCAGTGATCATAAATAATCTTTACTTCGACAATCATTTTATTTAAGTAATTCAATAACATATATAAGACCAAATACAATATATTTTGATAGATATTAGACGTTGATAAATATGTTAGAAAACTTAAAAGCATTTATCAGGCATGGAAAACAAGCCAACGATTTGAAAAATAAGAAGATTAGCAATCCTATTAATTTCCATCATGATCAACATAGAAGTGGTGCAGCATATGGACTAGGTGACTCGACGGTGGGATATAATTCTGTCGATGCTATTGGACAGATTAATGGTACCAATACACTCCTTGCCGGACATGGTGCCAGCTCGGATGAAACCTTTGCTTCAGGCGGCCAAAACTCGTTCCAGACTGGCTATGGTCAAGATGCTTCTGCTGCTACCTCAACAAACAACGAATTACCGGCAGTTAATGTGACATATAATGATAAACAAGGATACCAAGAAGCAGTCACACAACTTGTTGAAGAAGAGCGTTTAGAAAGACAAAAGGCGGTCAAATATCCAAACTTGGAAAACTATGAAGTGATGGAACAAATGGGTGAAGGCGCCTTTTCTGTTGTATATAAGGCAAGACACTTGAGTTCGAATCAACTTGTTGCTATTAAAATTTTGAGGAAATTTCAAATGGACCAAGCCCAAAAAAATGCTGTTTTGAAAGAAGTAACAATAATGAGACAATTGGATCATCCAAATATTGTCAAATTCATTGAGTTTATCGATTCGGAACCATATTATTACATTGTACAAGAGTTGGCTATAGGTGGAGAAATTTTTAGTTCGATTGTTAAATACACTTATTTTTCGGAAGACTTGACCCGTCATATTATTACTCAAGTGGCTGAAGCAGTTAGATACTTACATGAAGAAGTCGGTATAGTGCATAGAGATATTAAACCTGAAAACTTATTATTCATGCCAATAGAATCTAAACCCTCGTTGAACCCATTTTCTAAATTGAGGAAATCTGATGATCCAGCAACGAAGCAAGATGAAGGTGGGTTTGAGCCTGGTGTTGGTGGTGGGGGTATTGGTGTTGTTAAAGTTGCTGATTTCGGTTTATCAAAGCAAATTTGGGAACACAACACAAAGACTCCTTGCGGTACTGTCGGATACACTGCTCCTGAAATCGTTAGAGATGAACGTTACTCCAAGAATGTCGATATGTGGGCTTTGGGATGTGTCTTATACACCTTGTTATGTGGCTTCCCACCTTTCTATGATGAACGTATTGAAACCTTAACAGAAAAAGTGGCAAGAGGAGAATATACATTTTTAAGTCCATGGTGGGATGAAATATCGCCTGAAGCAAAGTATTGTGTAACAAAATTGCTTACAGTAGACCCATCAAAAAGATATACTATCGACGACCTTTTAAACGATCCTTGGATAAATCAGGCTCCTGCCCCTCGCGTTGATATTTCATTACAAATGCCTCAAAAGAATGTTTCAGAAGGGTCCGCTTCGAGTCAAGGCCCTCAACATCCAATCGCTAGTAAGAACAATGCTAAATACTCGAAGAAGTTTTTGAATGATGGAATGTATTCGCCTGCTGCAGTTGCTCTTAGAGATGTATTTGATATTTCCACCGCAGTACATAGAATGGGTGAAGAAGCAGCTTTATCCAACAAGTTAAATAATGATATTTTAGAAGAAGAAGAAGAAGAAGAGGACGAAGAGTCTATTTCAAATGATAAATATCTGGCATATAATAGCCGTCTGAATGGTGCTAGAACAAGGAATACACCAAGGTTCCAACAGCAACAACAACAAAAACAAGATTTATTTAACTTGAATATAACTGGTGCCTCTATTTTAGAAAGAAGAAGGCATAAAGATGTACCAGTTAAGAATTAATCGTCTTTATTTCAAATTATTTTTATTACTAATATGATCGGTATTTATTTTCTATAAATTTATATTTAATGCTTTTTCATGATATATTTTGACTGTATAGATTTCAGCGATTTGCAATGTGGTATACTTTTTTTCTTTCTTTTTTTGCACTGTAGACAATTATTCGTTTTATGGGGGATGCTACCCAAAAAAGAAAATTACTATACATGTTTATTAATCATATTCAGTGATAACTACTTAAATGAATTTATTGGAATTTGATATTGATCGTATTGTGCGATTTGCAAGGTCTCTGTCTGCTTTGCCCGTAAAGAACAAGAAAAGAAAGTTGGATACTAAAGATCAAAGAACCGTGCAACAACTTGCTGATGTCAATAATGTTCAAACTGAAACCGAAGAAGTCACTGATGTTATACCTGATCAAATCGTATTTGTTAACAGAGACATAAATGTTGAAAGTAGCTTTCCTGTTGAGATACCTCCATTTGGTGAACTAGAAGGCATGTTAACTTTAAGTGATTGTGTCCATGAATTCGTAAGTGATGACATAAAATTAACCCAGAGTCATGATTGTTGCTTGAATATAAACAACAAGAAAACTGCAAACTTTTCCAGCGGTCAGCTATTTAGTATTGGCGTCGATGATTCCCTTTTGGATGAAATCAGCTTGATTAATATGGCTGGTACCAAGTTACGCAAGAACAACTTACTTGTGGAACCTCCGATCCTTAAATTAATTATAGATGCCCGGTTGAATCATGTATCAATATCCATTAAATATAAAATCTCAATTATTTGTGACTTATATAGGAGTTGTCGACAGAGTGATGTATTTAACAAATTCAACAGCATTATTAAGAAATCATTGGATTCCAACTACGAAGAAACAGAAAATTCGGTATCAGCACAGTTATTCTATACTAATATTTCAGAACATACGGGTCAGCTACCAAAAGTGGATGAACAACCCGACATTCCAGAATTAGAAACACTGTTATTGGGGTTCCAAAGAAAAACATTAAATTGGCTTTTGCAAAGAGAGAATGTTAAATTTGAAAAATCAAATAATCGATGTATACGACAGGTTATTATGGATAAGGAGACAGTAGATCAGATTAATGACATTTTAAAGAATGAGGATGAATACAATATAGACGAAAAACTATTAGAAATTATCTCGAAGTTTGCATTTGGTTGGAAGAAGATTAATTTCCACAACAAAACTTTATTCTACAATAAATACACAGCTAACTTGATCACCAGAAGGCAAGTTTGTAAGAGCTTGCTTGTTTATTACGCAAACGTTGACAAGAAGTATTTCCCCTTGTACTTACCTGCACAGGGATTACTTGCTGAAGAGATGGGTCTCGGTAAAACAGTCGAAATAACAACGCTAATATTACTAAACCAAAGACCAATAGAAGAAATTAATGAAAAATTGCAAGTGCAGCTAAGATCCTTTGGTGACTTGAAAACCATAGTTAAGGCAAAAACGACCTTGGTAATAGCTCCTGATTCCATTTTAAAACAATGGGTTGAAGAAATTGTGCATTTAGCTCCAAGTCTTGCCGTAACTGTTTATCAAGGCGTTGGTAAATATCCTAAATTAGACAATAATCCCGTACTTATTGCTGAATATTTAAGAAAGTTTGACATTGTTTTTACGACTTACTCCACAATATCAAAAGAATTAGATTATGCTTTATACTCATCCAGAAATAAATCAACGAGAAATTCGACCAAAAAAATTAATTATGCCCAACTTGACGAAGGTGAAGACGATATAGACTCTGATATCAATGAAAATGCTTCGATTAATAGCTATGAGGCTCTTTTTCAAATTACCATTAAGTCGGTGAAACCAAAAATCGCAAACCTAAAGTCTGGCGAGAAACAGGAGGAAACAGATTACGAAAAGGCATTGCAAGATGAGATATCACTTGCCATAAGACACAATAAGGTTCCATCTATATACAAGAGTGTCGATTATGAGTCGCCTCTTATGTTGACCGAATTTTGGCGTGTTGTATTGGATGAAGTTCAGATGGTATCTTCCAAAATATCAAGAGCATTTCAAAGTGCAGCTCTAATCCCACGTTTCCACGCATGGGGTGTCAGTGGTACCCCTATCAAGAAAAGCTTGGATGACTTGCATTCCATTCTAACATTCTTAAAGTACCAACCTTTTGCTAGTGAAATTGGTAAGAATTCATGGGATTTGCTCACAAAATCACTGGCTGATTTCACAGATTTATGGACAAAAATCTCACTCAGGCATACCAAAGCTATGGCTCACGATGATATCCAATTACCAACCCAAAATAGAGTGTTATTAACAGTACCGTTCACTCCTATTGAACAAGACTTATACAACTCGTTGCGAGAAGAATGTCTTGCTGCTATTGGATTAGATGATCAGGGTAATCCGCTCTCAGATGACTGGGAACCTAGCGCCACGATTTTGATGTATATGAGTGCCTGGTTACTGAGGTTAAGACAGGTATGTTGTAACCCTCAAATTGGTAACTTAAACCTCGGGTCCAAAAAATATAGAAAGACATTTGCATACCAGAGTCGTGGTGTCATGGCACTACAACAGCTCAAAACTTTAGAGAATATCCTTGATGATATGTTGACGAAAGCTCATAACGAAATGTCAGATATTGAAAGACAATTTATACCATTGTATGTTGAAATTGGGGAATTTTATGAATTTTTATATGACCCTGAAATTGCTTTGGTTTATTTAAAATTAGGTGCTCAAAAATCAGAAAGAATTATACACAGACTTAAATTAATTCTTGAAAAATATTTATATGATTTAAATGAATACTCCAAATCAATGGTAAAGAAAGAAAATGACAAGAATGAAGAAAATGAACATAAGGATGATGTGCAAGAAAAATACGATGATAAGGTGAGAATGATAAGAATTAGAATTAGAAATTGGAATATAACTTTGCATCGATTCTATTTCCTTATTGCATCTGCGTATTTTCAGAGTTATGACACTGAATACCAACAAATTATTAGCAAATATAAGGTTCAAGGTGAATTGGAAATACCCGCCGGCCTTACCAAGCTACAACAGGCGAATGAAGATGATGAAGAGAGAAAAGATGAAATCGCGTCACTTGTCAACAATGTCCCAGTGGAAAAATTCAAGTTTACTCCAAAAGACTATCTTCTGGATTTTAAGGATAAGGACCTGGATTCTATTTTCAAATTTCTCGAACTGACATATTATGATCTTGCTGAAGAAACACGTCAAAACATTCTTCTGAGTTCTATTGAGAGTGTTCAAAATGCAGTCAAGTCTAAAATTACTTCAAGAGGATGGTACCATGATCAAATTGAAATTGTTGATCATGGGATGAATCTTTTACCCAAAAACTCAAAAAAGTTCTTCATGCTTGTTCCAACAATCGATCTTGAGATATCTAGTTTCGCTGTTACGATGAAAGTGAAATCATATATCACCAAATTGGAAAATATTATTGTTCAGTTGAACTTACAAGGTGATGTCCTTAATAACTGGATGCGTGATTTAATTTCAATCCTTTGTAAACCCTTGTTAACTCTGGAAAAGACTCCTGATGGTGAAGAGTATGCAGATAGTATTCAGGATCAAGACAAAGTATCAGGGTATCTTTTCGTTTTAGCGAAACTTCTTAATGACAGATCTCAAGTTGTGAATGGTTTAGAAAATTCTTCAAAGGTTTTAAACATTAAAAAACAGGAACAAAAAGCTACAGACATGGAAGCACAAAAAATTAATGATGCTGCGTTTATCGAAGCTTTAGAGACCAAAAGAGAAGATGTCAAGCCTTACACCAACCTTTCATTACAGGAACTTGTTTTGCACATTAAAAACTTGGAAGCTGAATTGAAAGACGACGAGTATATGGATACAGAACATTTAAAAACTCAATTGCAAATGCTTGACCAATTGGGTAATTATGCAAGAACAATCTTTGAAAATCAGAAACTTTCTTTGATGCTACTTCAGAAAGAATTGAATGTTAATTGTAATTCTGTTTTCAATAGCAGAATTGAATATTTCAAGCAATTGCAACAAATATCCGATAGTGTGAAATCTTCAGAGTTCGCAATGAACAGACAAGATATTAATTATACTTTAGTTGCACATAAATTATCGGTATATTCCCAACAGGCTTTCCTGTTTAGGCTCAAGATGGATAAGTCTGTTGGTAAATTTCGTTATCTCAAGGGGTTGGTTGGGAAAGAAAGCAATAAAGATGATGACGCATGGATGTGCAGCATATGCCGTTCAAACATCACCATTGGTTCGCTTACTCAATGTGGACATAAATACTGCAAGGAATGCCTTGAACAATGGTTAAAATCTGTGCGTAATTGCCCGATGTGCAAATCATCACTTTCCATAGAGTCAGTGTACAACTTCACTCACCATAAGCCTGACTTAAAAGTTGAAAAGGTGGATGGTAATTCCTCAAATATTACCAACAAGGACTTACACTCAATTTATAAAGCAATTTCCAAAGATGTAATTGATGAAATTCAACAGATTAAATTGCAACATTCCTATAGTTCCAAAGTGGATATGATAGTGAAACAAGTTTTGTATTTAAGAAGTAAGGACCCTACTGTTCAGATTGTGGTTTTCAGTCAATGGCAAGACATGCTTTATATTCTAGGTACTGCGTTTAAAGCTGCTGAAATATCGTTCTTAGGTTCTTATGGTACACTCACACCTGAAGTAAATCGCGGGAGCCATCGGTCGAAAAAATTCGATTCTGTTGAAATGTTTAAGGATCCACTGAAAAAGATTACGTGCTTTTTGTTGAATGCCCGAGCACAGGCAAGTGGTCTCAATTTGATCAATGCCACACATATTTTCCTTTGTGAGCCGTTGATAAACACATCACTTGAGTTGCAAGCTATTTCAAGAATTCACAGAATTGGACAATCTAAGCCTACAACGGTGTGGATGTTCGCCATAGAGAACACGGTAGAAGAAAGTATTGTTGTCACTTCCACAAAGAATATATTGCAGTACATGGAAGCAGAGTCTAACAATGAGATTGATCTTAGCAGGGCAGAATCTATGACTTTGATGAGTAGTGAAGGGGTGGATAAACTAATTAACAAGGCAACAAACCAAGGTGAGTATGTTAGTGAAAATAATTTGTGGAGTGCGCTTTTTCTGGCTAAGACTTAACCTAATTTCCATACGCCATTTATGTCTGAGCGTACTTGAAAGTCACTTGATGGCACATTAATCAAGCTGGGAAAAGTGCCTAGTTGTTTACCACGATTTGTGCAAAGAGTATAGATAAAAAGTAAACGCGCAATGTTGCATCTTTAGAATCAATATGTTTAGACTCTTGTTCAGGCTCTTCTAATATGAATTAAGTCAAGTTTCAATCCATAAAAATTTCCTTTAACAAGTAAGATAAGAAGATTCTGTTGAATTCATTCTTCAATGAAGTAATTCCAGTTCTGTTTCGTATTTGTAGTTTTAAGAAAAAAAAGATTCCGATACGGGGAGTCGAACCCCGGTCTGCTCGGTGAAAGCGAACCGTGCTAGCCGTTACACTATATCGGAAGTTATTATATTCCTTGCACACTGGTTTGAACTTAGAGTACTGACTCCGCTAACTAATGAGATAATAACTTGGCGTGTATCACAACAACTTTCACAAGTTAAGCTGTAATACCAAGAACAATCGAAGACAAGAAACGGTGGCCCGACTGGAGTAAGAATCCCCTAATCCATTGGGAGATAGAGACTGTCAATGATAGTTTTGTGGGGAGGGAAACTTTTTCATGTGACATTCAACTATTTAGAAACACAATACAATACTAAAACTAAAAAAAAAAACTATATACAGTTGTACGCTAAATATGTCAAAATATATATTTTTAGGCCTTCGGTTTCTGATAGCTACTTATGAAATTTGTTGTCTTGATATACCTCTCGTTGGTTCAACAATTTTTCAGTGGTACCTTAATAAGTAGTAGTGTTGTTAACAATATTTGCTACCTGATTATTCAAAGCAACAAGCTGAACTTTCTCTTTAGTTATACCCGAACTTATCGCAGGTTTCTTAGGTGACAAAGTATTAAACAATGACTTTCCCAAAACAAGGTATTCATGGTAAGGCAATTTTCGTTTTTGATTTTCAAAATGATCAAAAAAATCGCATAAACTTTGGAGCTATCAAGGTCAGCGTATTTTTGAGTTCCCTTCAAAGTAGATGAGATAGCAAGCAATGCATTCTCGATATCGATGTCATCCATGGACCAAAGATAACGACTAGCCAATTAATGGGGTAGAAGAGTACCCATGTTTATGAGAAATTGTGCTCTGGTGGCGGTGGCTCATCCATAGCTTAAGTGAGAACATTAAGGCGTTTAACTTTCTTAAACTTTGAGATAAACGCTTTAACCTTGCTCTTGAAAACAGCTATTTTGTTCGCTTAATCTTGGCTTGAGGTTTGGCTTTTAACTCAAAGAAATCCTTCATCTTCGAGACAAACTTGCTTTATTTGTTAAAGTGCTTATAATAACGTAAATTGGTTGATCTGGTATTATCATCTTCCGGCTAGTTTTATCTTAGTGGGAAGTAAAAGGTGAAATAAAAAAAAAGTATGCTTTCAATTTGTACTGGGTTTTAAAGTTTTGTAAAATGTTTTGGGCTAATTTTTTTTTTTATTGCTGCAAACTCTACAGGTTTAGAAATGCATTTGTGAACAGTCTTTTCTGACAATGAATATTTTTTTCGCAGCCTAAAATTTATTGGTTTCAAAT
This sequence comes from Kodamaea sp. yHQL449, assembly GCA_030582715.1. Taxonomy (NCBI): domain Eukaryota; kingdom Fungi; phylum Ascomycota; class Pichiomycetes; order Serinales; family Debaryomycetaceae; genus Kodamaea; species Kodamaea sp. yHQL449. The sequence goes on along the minus strand of JAJMGT010000017.1, from coordinate 148,288 downwards.
TGGTAGCACATTGAATGTATTTTTTTGTCATTCTAGAGCTGTTTCAAAGTTTATGCAAACAATATAGCGAATTCCGCATAAGTTTACTTGGTTGCAACAGCATGATGAAATGCATTTCTGGAACCATCATCATATGAGAATGTCCAGCTCGTGTTTTAATGTATGTGGAGGGTGAACTGATAACTAGCTTGGCCAAATCGTTCGACGCAAAAAAAGTGATAGTTCTAATATTCGACAAAGTCTCAGATCCATAAGTTATGATAAAAACAAATGCGCAAACCCGGAATCGAACCGGGGGCCCAACGATGGCAACGTTGGATTTTACCACTAAACCATTTGCGCAAATCGAAGCTCCGCGACGGGGAATTGAACCCCGGTCTACCACGCGACAAGCGGTAATTCTAGCCACTAAACTATCACGGACTTACTTTAAACTCGAATGAAACTGATTTGTCGTCTCTTCGGGTTATCAGAGTTTTCCCCATAATAAATTGCAATCACTAAATGGAATCAAACGTAAGAACTTAACATCTATTGCATCTAGCGAATCCGGTACGAGCTTCACATCTGTTGCGCCTAAGACATCCGGTAAAAACTTATCTATTTTAGCTAGCACATCAGTTGCATCAACCACACCACTTGTCATCGCCACCTACCTCATCCGCTACCACCAACACTTTGGAATCTACATCATTGAGTTCAAATACTTCTACCCCAGTTTCATCAGCTGCTACTTACCAAGTAGTAAAACTTTAATTTGGTATAGTGCAAGTTCTACAGCAACAGGGTCCTCGAGCACCACATCTTCAACTAAGTACACAACAAAATTCAGCATCATCAACTCTGCTGGTGCGGTTGCTACTGAAACTGGTGTTGTTCGAGTAACCACTAACTCAGCTTGTAAAGTTTACACTACCAGTTCTGTGATTTCTGCTTCGTCTGCGCCATCCTCCGAATACACCACTACATTTGCCACTACCCACTCGGCTGGTGTTGCTGATACTGAAACTGGTAAAGTAAGGATATCAAAAAATTCTCAAGATGGATCATTGAGTAGCACCAATATTCTGTTAGGGTCGAGTTTGGGGTTGCCAGTGACTTTAGTAACATCTGATGTTGTTTCTACGGGTGCGAAATCGGGATATGGATCTGCTGGAGTTGCAGCTGGTGTGACTACTACTTTTGGTTCTGGTACTAGCTTGTTACCTACTAACTCTGGTTCATCTTCATCATTCGGTGTCGTCAAGTATTAATGCGGCATCGTTAACAAAAAAGGGATTGGGATCTATAGTTGTAATTATTCTGACATTGATGAGTTTTGTCTTTTAAATTGAATTTATAAATTTTTAAGACTGTTTCGTTTTAATTACTCTTTGAGATTTTGTTCGGTTTTTGAAGATATTAATTTCTTCACTATTATTTTGACTTCTTCATGATTTATTTTCAGTTATATTTTTTAAGTTTATTTTATAGTTCAGAATTCTTTATTTGTACTTTTTTACAATAATTAATGTTTTATTGTATAGATTGGTTGCTTTGAAATCCTTGAATGTTCAATTAAATACAATAATTCGAATTTAAAGCTGGGAATGGAATGTTTGAGCAAGAGTGGACTAGTTCAAAGTAAAATTCTTTATAATTTCAAAGTGTTTATCATGAAACTTCAAAAAAATGTTAGCAATAAATGATTGAACTTTGGTTGTGATTTTTCAAATGATGAAGCCTGAATTCTGTTGGGTAGTAATCGCTTGTCAACCGGACTTAGTTCGCAGATTACAATCTATTGCAGCCGAACAAGACTTTAAGTATTAAATAAACAGGCAAACAGGCCTGTCTCAACAAGAAAAGAATCGCGGAAGATACAAATAAGCAGTTGGTACTTTGCCTAATCTTAGTAAATCTGCAATTATATAGAAAAAATGCATCTGCACTCTTGATCTTTAAGAATCAATAAATATTAAGTGCTACTTAAACATGAAGTAATATAAATGACTTTGAACGAACCATATATTACACCAATAACATGAATATCAGTATAGGTACGGTTTGATTTTCATATCAGAATGCTCACTCCACGGCATATCACTTAAGGAGAATAAATATTTTCAATCGTAAGATTGTTTAAATTGTGAACTACTTCAGTAAAAGAAGAAAATTGTCATAAGAGTCGCTATTGTATGATCAACTATTATTTTAATATCAATAAGGGGACTTCTAAATCAATTGGAGAATAAATTATTAGAGAATACATGTCAACGGCATAAAACATCGCAGTACTTCACAAGAAAATGTATTAGTGTGTTCTTATTAACCGGCTTGCGGCTGTAAATAAATACAAATTTCCTACTTGATTGCAAATTTCCATACGAGAAAGCTACTTAGTAGATTTATAATGATGCAGATTTATCAACCCACCAAAAATCAAAAAAACATTTTTGATGATAGGCGCTAGCTTTTTCACTAAAAATACATATAATTCATTATCTAGACTATATAAGAAAATAGTAAAATCACAATACTTTCCCTGATAAATTCAGAAAACGAGAACTTCACATAGCCAAATAACTTGTTTCGTCAGTACCAGTGTAGATCTGCCCAGTCTCACTCAATTTTTGGCACTGTGCTTCCGCTTCTTCTATGCTTAAAGATAATTTTTGTGCAATGTATGATATCGGAACGCCTTCTTGCATGTTAAGACCTCCTTCACGAATAACGTCTTGAACTTGTTGAGTAAGAGAGCCCTTTGGTCCATCACTTTCAGATACAAATAAAGATTGCTCGGTCTTATGGCCACTAGTACCAGCTTTAGTGAGTCCTTGAGATTTCAAATGAATAGAAATAGCATTTAAATGGTGGTAGAAAATCCTATTGCTATCTGTGACCAATTCAATACTCACATTCAGTAAATTAGTTTTCTCATTAAAGGACTTGAGCGAGCCGGTTATATGTACGTATTTTCCCACCATCAGATTGAATTTTTCAATGACTTCTTGACGGGATTGTTCTCCTTCATCTATCCATTTACGAATATCCAAGTTACCACTGCCGTCATCGACATGTAATGAAACAGAAGCAGCGGAATCATCAACTTTACGTAACACAGCAACTAATGTAACCAAGGTCAAAGTCAAATTGTGCACCATGTACTCATTTTCTTGCATTGTTGGTTTACATTCCTTGACTTGTTTGATGGTCACTGGTGTAATTGCTTGGCGACCTTGAGGTCTTTGAGAACCGCCCTGTTGAAACCCGCCCCCATTATTATTATCGTAGTTATTACTGTAATCCTGGTTGAAACCACCTTCTCCGTAGTTACTATACTGATATTCGGACATTATTGCGTGATTTGATTGATATATATATTGACTTGAAATCTGAAAAACGCGTTCTTTTTTTTTCATTTAATTTTGAAGCGCGCTCTTGTCGCGTTTTTAATATTAATATAAGAAATATGTAAGCGACATCTGTAACGACATTAAGATGGCGACCTTGAAAGACGACTCATCAATTGCTCGACGAAAACGGGTGGTTTCATGGATATATGCGGAAGACCTACTATATTACTCAATTGTATTTTGATTACACCTTCAAAAGAACGTGAAATTCAATCAATCCAGGCTTTTTTGCAGCAACTGATTTGATGCTGCTACGTAGAAAGTGTTTGGCATCTCGAGAGTACCTTTGCTACCCATTCGAGCAGAAAACTTAGCTTTTCGTATTCCTCCTCTGATTCTCTTTGCCGGTATAACGTTTTATTGATAATAAAATTGTTGAAGGAAGTTTTCAAAATTTTTTGCAGCTTAAGCCGAAATATCATTTTTTCGTTGCTGTTTTTTTTTTTTGGTTTTCTTGTTGATCTTCAAGCCCATTAACCTTTGTTTTATAACTACAACTCATAACACTCCTAGCAAAATGGAAAATTTGTCTGCACAAGACGCCAAAGAAGATTTAAAAATGATTTCACCGGAGTTGCATCCGAATATCAACGGTGGGAATGAATTGAATTCTAGCTTAGCAGGAAGTATACTCAACGAGTTTATCGAAGATGCTGATAACGGAAGTGGGAACGCGTCTGTTATTAACAATGAAGAGACATCTGCGGCCAGTGCCGCCTTGCAAATGGTTCAGGGGCTAGAATATTCCACAATAGATGTAGCGATGGAAGGTTCCAAGCAAATTGACGACAGTAATGACGATGATTCTAAAGTGAAATTGGTTCAGTATAATCCAAGTGAACGTACAAAAAGATTAGGAAGACCACGTCCTTCATTCCCCGCAGTAGAACCGCTGGCAGATTCCTCTATAAACAACTTAAATGAGGCTAAATTGTCTATGTTCAGATTCGACAAGAAACCAGTACAAGGACCAGGATCACGAGGTGGAAGGCCTCTGAGACCTCCTCGTGGAATAGTTAATGCATCGCAAAAAAAGAAAACTCAAGCGACTTTGAATTTTCCTACTTCTGATGGCGAAGAAAAGAAAGTTTCCCTTATAATACCAAAGGAGGTAGAATTACTGGAATCGACAACCAATTCTCCTAAACCAATCAATTCATCCAATAAGAGAAAAACAAAAAAACACCAAAAACATTCAATCAGTCGTACAACTGTTCTCAATACGTCACATAAAGTCACAAGGCAATTACCAGGTCCTTTGGTTGGCTTACATTATGATTTATATGATGAAGCTTTATTCGAAATTCCTCAGAATATTGAAAGTGGTAAACAAGGAATTGCATTGGGATATTCGGTAACTGAAGCACCTTACGCTGCTGATATTGTATTTATAGTACAATACTTACTTAAATTTCAGGATACTTTACAAATTAAGATAGGACCTCACGATATAGAGGATGGATTAGGGCTTACAGAGGATAATGAAGACCACGAAATCTCTCCACAAATGGAAAAGCTTTTTGTTAAACTTCTTAGCCTTGTGCTTAATAGAAAAAGACCCATAACATCAGTTCTTAGTGCCATATCAGAACTAAAACCATTAATAAGTCATTTGGGTTATCCTAAGGAATGGAAGGAAGATATTGTAGATGAATCAAATTTACAACAAGAAAAGGAAGATGAAAGTTTTAATCTGCCATTGGATTCCAAACATCCAGATATTTTACCTGTTCCAGCATATGAAAACTTCATAATAACTCCTAAATATAACCCGTTTAATGATTCGGATTTTGAATTAAAGGGTCTTAAAGCACTTGATGCCCCAAATAGATTAATTCTTTTACGATCTTTATGTCAATGGACATTATCATCCTCTGACTTGATTAAGGCAAAAATCACACAGTCTATACAATCTCAAGATATACCTGGTGATAAGGACACATATTATACTCCAAGAGCCGTGATAAGAGGCGTACAAGACGCAATTGATACCAAAAAAGAAGCTGATGCTAAATTGGCTAAGAGGGAAGATGATGTCAAATATATTGAACCTACATCAAACCCTTTGAAGCATTCTTTTAGAATACGGCTTGATGAGTTACTTGTTGGTGACTGTGGATTTCACATTGGGAGATTCTATTTCTGTAGAATGAGTAACTCAGGAAATGGAGGTTTTGGGTCTGTTAAGGAGATGAAATCTGCATTTGCTGGTCCACCAAATGGAGACTTACCTTCTAGTTTCAAATTATATGTTGAAGATGTACATCAAATGTTGGTTCAATCATTAACAAATGACGGTATAGAGTTCGATGAGGATGGAAATGAGGTGACTAATTCGAAAAATAAAAGTAATTATTGGTATCAAGTTGCGTCAAATGCTACGGAGTTGGAAGATTTTACAAAATTTCTTGCAAAGAAATTGGGTATTGAAGGTGAGACAGAAATTTCGATCCAAGCAGTTATCTATAAGCCGATTCTCAACCTATACACATATCTCTCTTCATTACTACCACTATTGATGAAACAAGAAAATGCAATCATTGAATTGCCAGACAGAAGGACAAGACTGCGCCAAATTAATTATAGCGATAAACACGCGGGTGAGAAATATGACTCAGTGATGGGTGAATTCCATGACATTGAAGCTGCGGATGATGATGAATACTTGGTTGAACATCAAGGAGATGAAGAAGAAGAAGACGATGATTATGTTGAGTAGGCTAAACAAAACATTCTTTACTTATTAATAATTTAATTTTATTTTTAGTTATACAAATTATACATAATGGTTTTAAAATTTGTTGGAGCCCAACAAAAGATCGATTTTATCTCTAAGCAAATGTTCATTTTCTTCGAAATAATTGGCGCGTCTAACAACTTCTTCTTCATAACCTTCATCATTCTTTAATGCCTTCAAAGTTTCAGATTGACTTTCAATCCATTGTTCAATAAACTTAACTGGGTCTTGACTTAATTCTCTGTAAAAAGTTTCTCTTGCGTGAGAATTTTGTAAAGCAACTATACCTAATGAGATTCTGGAATTCAATTTTTGGATAGTTGCGTCAGCTTTTGTGAGATTGTCAAAAGCTACCTTATTAAAGTCAAGCAATTCTTTCTGGACCTTTGTTAAATTGAATGGCAACTCAATAGGTATATCAAGCACAACTTGTCCTAAAGTTGTATTTTTTCTAGTGTCAATTTCATAATCAATAATAATAGGTGATCTTGGTTTGAAATGTGGCTGTAACAATTTATAAAGGTCGATAAACTTGAACGAATCAACCTTTAATAAGGTTTTTAAAACAAAGTCGGACTGTACGATAGTTAACTCCTCTTCTTCATCGTCATGATTTAAGGATGGATCATTGACTATCGAAGAAGCTGAGACTGCTGGGACCTTAGTATAGCTATCGACTTTTTTGATCAAGTCTTTATATAAAGCATATTGCCAAACCATATAGACTAATTCTTGTTGGGTGGCTTCTGGCTTGCCCGAAAATTGTGCCATTTCATCTGAAAGTTTGAGTTTGTTCGAATGACTCTTTACTAACAATGCAATCCTACTCTTAATATTGAAAATACCATATCTTTTGATATCTATTCCATCGAATGTGGCTCCATTACTAGGTTTACGTGAAATTTCTGGTGTTTCACTTCTCCATTCAATTATATTTGCCCTTGAATCTTTTAAAGTAGGGTAATCATCGTTTGCAATCAAATCGATAGAAATGGCGTTGAGCAAAGAACTAAACTTAAATTGTTCGGATTCAAAAGATCCTTCAGCATCAGGTTTATCGCTAATGAATCTACCCTCTACTCTCAAGGTCCAAGTAGATTCCAGGTCCAAATAAATTTCCTGTCCTCGCTCTTGTTGTAATTGTTTTTGCCATGGCTGATTTTCACTTGTGTTGTAAATAAAGACACGCAAAATACCAGTTTCGGGGGTGAAATTCAGTGAATGAATCGTTTTCTGTTGTATCAGCTGGAAGTCGAGCGCCTTTCTAGCTATTAATAAATCTACTTGACGCTCAGCATCTTTTAATTTTTGATACAGTTGTAAATTGGGTATTTTCTCGTACAAAGAAGGCGGAATTGTTGTTTCAGTCGGAGTGTACGATACTGTGGGTATGGCACCTGCTTGTGGAACCAAGTTTGGTGCAGCATGGCGCTTGCCATTTTCATTTTCCGGAAACGGAGGCATAATCGTATCGTATTTGTTATTATTTGTTATGGTTATTGATGTTTTTCATTCAATTTCCAAGGTTGTGAGATTTAGAATAATTTTTTTTCCTTCGCACTCGCGGATTTTTTTTTGTTTAATGAAATGTCGTAAAATGGCTCAAGTAGCGCTCGTTTTTGAGGACGATACGTATTCTGATCTGGTAAGACTGGTACCTTAATTCATAACCACTTTTTTTTTATACCCCTAGGAAAAGGTAACCACAGATCATTGTATATTATATGTCATCTAATGAAGTCAGCCAGCCAGCTGTATTAGGTGTTGCCAAAAGTGCAAAAGTTCAAAGAAGAAAAGTGAAATCGTCGTCGAGCACAGTTAAAGATTCCAACAGCCAGTTCATTAACCATGCGTCTCACTTGAAAAACACACATATGATTGAAATTCGCAAACGAAAACGTGATTTTCTTACGCGTATCAACTATGGCCTTGTAACTCTTGTTGTTGCATTGCCGTTATTTGCCGTTATCTATCTCATTAAGAATGATATGTTTCTACCAAAGAATAGTAAAACTTGGTATTTTCTGATCTTTTATTACCATTTTACCCTTCTTTCATTCACTACCGGGTATCACAAATATTTTGCACATAGCTCCTTTAAGGTTAGGTACACTGTTTTGGAGAAGTTTTTTGCCATCTTTGGGAGCAGTGTGGGGTTGGGTAGTATACGATGGTGGGCTGCATTACATAGAGCACATCATCATTATACCGATGATACTGAAAGAGATCCTTACCTGATCAAAAGAGGCTTTTTATGGGCACACTGGGGTTGGCTTTTAAAGAAACCAAAGATTTTAGCTTTTTACAATGAATTTATCGAACGTGAATTCCCTCAAAACTCGGCCAATAAGAAATTAGTTAATGAAGTCGATTATGAGGATCAAGAGGAGGATGAATATGATAGAAGGGTTAGACTGATATTATTATGGCAAGAGAAGTATTACTACCCATTGTTTTTCCTCACTAGTGTTGTGATTCCAGTTTCTATCACATACTTCATTTGCGGTGATTCCTTAATTAATGGTCTTCTTTATCCTGGTATTCTAAGAATGTTTATATGTCAGCAACAATTATTAAGTACAGAGTCTGTTTGTCATTTGAAGAAAATTGGTATTACTATACCGACACAGCCATTTAATGACAAGAACTCTTCTTTGAATTGTAATAATGTTTTGGTGTCATTATTGACATATGGCCAAGCTTATCAGAATTTCCACCATGAGTTCCCACATGATTTTCGCGGTACTGCGAGTTGGTGGGCTTATGATCCAACAAAATGGTTCATATGGGTTTTACAAAAGTTTAATGCCGTCGATGATTTGTGCCGCACTCCTAATGATCTAATTATTCAATTAAGGATCCAACAGAAACAGGTAATACTCAATCGTATCAAGAACCTGCTTGATTGGGGTACTCCAATATCAAAACTTCCATTGGTGACTCCAAACGAATTTAAAAGACTTGTCGCTGCTCCCGAAAATAAAGATAAAATCTACATTGTTATACAGAATGTCATTCATGATATTACTCCGTTCAAAGACAAGCATCCTGGAGGCCCTGCATTGCTTAAAGCTTCACATGGGAAAGATGCAACCAAGGCATTTTATGGTGGTGTTTATCGTCATCTGACAGCGGCAGCAAACTTGTTGGCAACAATGAGAATCGGGATGCTTGATCTTGGAAATGATGAAGAGGTTTGGAGAAGAGTTGTTAGAGAAGAAGCTGACATTGAAGAGGTTGATTCAAGGATACAGAATAGTAGAAGTGCTGAAGCCGCCTAATTTTAAATACGGGTATCATCTTATTTATTCTTTAATATTATCGTTTTCGAGGTAGCATAATACTTTGAAAGCTTATTGATTATGATTGGATATAGTACATTGTACTCTATATACATACGTTCAGTGATAACTAGATCACTTTGTAGTTTATGAATTCGCTTATAGAATATTATGTAGCTTATCAATTACGATATTTAAGTAAATTATGACGACATTACGACTTTTGTTGTACTAATAAACAACGAAGATGAATCATTAACTTTTAACAAAACGACTCACATTATGAACCCTCCACTCCTATTTCACACTCGAGACTACCGTGGCGCTACTGTAGAGGACTTGGACATCAAACCTGCCATCTCCATCTCCCCAAAAACTTTGATTCAGGAAGCTTTAGAGATCTCTTTTGAGAATGAATTTACCTATTTACCTGTGATTAACGAGTCAAATAAGAAGTTGTTGGGTGTTTTAAATGTCGAGTTGTTACGGTTGAACTATGAACAGATTAAGAAAAGTTCTGTTGAACCAACTACCATGAACTACATGACTTGGTTCCATCAAGGTGCTAGACAAAAATATAAAGAAAATGAGGGCAGGACAAAATCAGCTGATAACCTCCTGAGAAGCAAAATACTAAAGCCTAAAGTTGGAAAAGACTACATTGTTTTGACACCATTGACCCCCTTAGAAGAATTGGCTAAATTTTTCAATGCTGGTCAATATTTTGCAATCATTACCAATTTTGATGGGAATATCGTATATGGTGTTTCAACGCCAGAAGACTTGATTAAATACGAGAATTCAAGACCAAAGTTGTAAAAGTAACTTTGATACGTATATTTATTTTTCCTGTATAATTCAGTATTCTATTAATGTCACTATAGTTTCATATTTACCTGTTGTGCTTTGGTTTCTCAACTCTATTTGGTTTCTTGCTCCTTTTTGTCACCAAGACTTTATTTAATTTAGCATTCTCAGCTAACTCTCTTTCCACTTTATCGCCATGCCTTTCTTTTCTCAGATCGTCCTTAAAGGCATATGACACATTCACTTTCGAGTTCATTAGTACCGTCCCGTGAAACTTGCTTATGGCTTCATCACTTGCGGTAAAGTCTTGGAATGTTACAAACCCATACCCTTTTGATGCCCCTGTTTCTCTATCTGTTTGTATTTCTGGCTTTCGAATCAAAGTCCCGATTTTTCCAAAAGTATCTTGCAAAAATTGCGGGTCTACCAATGGGCTTAAGTTATTTATAAAGAGCTTTGCTCCAACGTCAATATATTGAGGATTAAGTAGGCCATTATTAACCATATTAGTTGCCCCGATATTTGAAGAATTTTGACTCAGTGTAGGTTTTTGTTCTGCCCTTCTTAGCCTTAGCTGTTTACCATATAGTCTGACACCACGAAGAATCTCTAGCACATAATCTGCATCAGGAATGGCCCGAAACTCGACAAAGCCAAACCCTTGGTGTGTCTTTAAAATCCTATCACGCGGCATATTAAGTGATTTGATCGGAGCGAATTGAATAAATAATTCGTACATTAGCACTTCAGTCACTTGTGAATCCAAATTGCCAAAATATAAAGATGCTTTTGTATTTCGTTCCGAATCGGGTACCTTTCTAAATGTACTCATTTCGAGTCTTGTGTTGATATGTTGTTTTCTGATGAGGTTTAAATGTAAATGTCAACTTTTTTCCTTCATCTTTTTGTTCGCATTCGAGTCCACAGAGTTTTGCAGTAATTAAAAAATTTAAAATCAGTTAATGCTATTTAGTTAATTAGGATGCTAAGTTCATATTTACTCTATAAAAATATGGTTTACTTTAATGCTATAATGTTTTCTGTGATAGGTTCATTATGCTTCTGTTCCGGTTGAGATTCTGTTGGTGCACAATTTTTTAATTCATTAATGGGCGATTCCTGTGGTGCAAGATCTTGTATATCATTAGTAGACATCTTAGAAGACGATTTTTCTGGTGCAGGATCTTGTATATCACTAGTAGGTACCTTAGAAGATGGTTGTTCTGGTGCAGGATCTTGTATATCACTAGTAGGCACCTTAGAAGACGATTCTTCTGGTGGCGCATCATCATCGGAATCGCTAGATTCATCTGACGTTTCCGAGTCCGAATCTGAATCCGAATCCGAATCTGAGTCTGAGGATTCTTCTGAAGATGATGCATTCACATTATAAGCTTCGGAATCATTCACCACATTATCCTTTAATGTTTCTGGCAGAGTAGTGATATATATCGTTGGAAATTCTAACACTATCTTGTCTTTTAATGCCGAAGCAATAAGCATTTCTCGATCTAATGATATAACCGAGAGCTTTCCATCGCATATATTTTTCAAGTAGAAGTTCAATTCTTCTTTATCAACCGTTTCGATATTGCTTTTTAATATATTCATTGGAATCGAATCCTTTAAAATCAACTTTTCTTTAAGTCTATAACTAAGGAATCTTGAAAGCTCATTCTTATTTTCATCCAATAAAACCCATTCGACAGTCCATACAAAAGTGCCCGATTTTTTGTCATATCCCGACTTATCTGAATTGGACCTGTTCATACCAGTGGGCACTTGAACCACTAATGTATTTTCCCTCTTAATTATAGTGCTTGCGTTTGGAAATAACACATCGATTGTCTTCATACGTGGATCATCTTTAACCCGTTTGTTTGGGCCATTTCTTTGTGGCATTTGTCTCTTTTTAAACACATTTTTTGCTCCAGTACGCACATCATCTTTGCCTAGCTTTATATGCCTATCGATATTCATTAAAAAGTTGTAATCACGGTTCATGTGGATTGTATTTTGTGCCAATTCATTGCGTGCAATAAAATTGGCTTGACCCACAAGACCAGTGCATTCTGATTGCTTCTTGTGCCTTTTTACACATTCAACACCACACGTCTTTGTTTGGCATGCAGGGCATGTGTACTTCAGTGGGTTAATATGACAAATAGAGCAAACAATATCCATCTTTCTGATCCTAAACGGTATATGAGATGCTTTTCTGAGTAAAAGAAAAAATGCGTGTAAATTTCAGCCCGTTCAAAGAAAAATCGATTTTTCAGATTTGTTTAAGTGGAAAAAAATCAATAATACGATTTGACCAAAAATATTCAATTATCGTTTGGCTATTAAAAATATGTTTCACTCAGTCAAAAGAAGTGTTTCGAAGTCTGCCCCATCCTTGGTGAGATTTAAACAAGCTCCTGCACCAAGACGTGCAGAAAAAATTCCTGTGCAATTATATACTGATGTTGAAGGCTTGGGTTCAACCGGTGAAATCATTAGAGTCAGGCCAGCTTTTATGAGAAATGTGCTTCATAGAAATAATACTGCTGGTTACTTGTTAAAGGGCCAACAACCACTTATTCCTGTTGTCGAAAAGATAGTCAAACTAGTCGAAGCCAAAAAGGAAGAAACTGTTGTACTTGAAACTTCACTCGAACAAATTGCTGTTGAAGATAAAAAATCTTCTGCCATGTCTCTTAATGAATTAAGTGATTTGTTCAGTAGTATGAAAAATACTCGTTCTAAGATTAAGACTGTTCAGCAGACATTTGCTGCAGATGAAGTAGTCCCATCATTTACAATTGCCGAATTGAAGGAACTGCTTCCAGTTAGTTATACTATCCAAGTGGCCAATCTGCCATTACCAATCACTAAGAACACCTTATCCTCGCTTATCCTTGAACTTACTGGTAACGATGTACCTACCAACTTGATCAAGGTTAACAATGAAAAAGACGCAGTTGTGGAAGAAATCACCGAAGTGGGTAAGTACTCATGGATAATATCTTCGAATATTGAGAAAAAGTATGTCAAGCTTTCCTTGAACGTTGTTTAATCTCATTCGATGCATGTATATAAGCTGTAAATATTAATAGAAGACTAGAAGTTGTGTCTATGTATTGATGAAAGAAGAACTCTTCGGTAGACTTTCCACTAAGTTATACGGATGTTAGATTGGATATACTATGGTTTTTAATACCTCGAATTTCCAATTCTACACACCTTATGTTCACTGAAGTTTAAGGATATTTTATCTATTCTCCTTCGACAATAATATAATGGTATTTCTCGTAAGTAAGTATTTGAAGGATATTTTATTCGAATCATATCGATAGTATCTTCAACGTTTAATCTACTCATGAATTAGAATTTCCGAAAAGCATACTAGTTAGTGTCTATACCGTTTTGTAGGTGAAAAAGTTATACACAGGACCAACATATTTTGGTTTTTGTGATGATCTAAGCTGTAAGGCAAGGTTAATTTTTGATTTTGGCTGCCAATTTGATTTCTCCTGATTACTATAAAATGCCTTCTAATTTACAGTACAGTGCTGCAAAAACCTCAAAGATTTCTAGGAGGCTTCTAGGAACATCCTCTAATTCAAAGAAACCGGGTCTTCGAAGGGTGATAGGTTCTTCGAGGCATTCTAATGCCGTTCAAAAATCAATCGTACCGAAGCAATTGAAATTAGACAACCTAAAAATCGAGCCATTAATTGTTCTGGACTACAACGTGGAACTAGACTACCAACTTCCCAAAAAAGCCGATGTTTCAGAAGCGGTAACTACTATTATTTCAAATCTATGGGCTGAATCTACTCATTTGCACAACCGATATTTCACCCCACAAGAAGTTGATTCTCATCCGATGCACGAACTCGTTCACATGTTAAGAGGAATTTCACAAACCTCTAAGAATCAAATACTCAAATATAGAAATTCTCAGTTACCTCTTGGGTTGGTGACTATTTCTCAATTATATTCTATCTATTTTTCACAAGGTAACACATTTGTGGATAAAAATATTGAATTAAACATCAGAAACGGTCGCATCCGTAAGTTTGTGATTACAAATGCTTCACCTGTGATTCTGAAATCAATTCAGAAGTATCAAAATGGTAAAATCACTTATGGTTTTGAGAATATGGAAATTTTAACCCGATCAGAAGTATATTTGGAATTAGTGGGAAATGAAATTACAAATGCAAAAGAGCAATTAGCTACTGAAATCAATAAGTCACCAATTCAGTTGAAAGTTGATAGCTTGGAGAGATTTTATAAGTTTATTATAAAGAACCCAACAGTACTTTATATTAATAATCATGAGTTATTCACGAAAGAAAATTTAACTACACTCATTTCATACGGATTCATAACATTAACATCAAATCATTTGAATGAGATTGAATCTCATCAGTTTGCGATATCTTACCCAAACTGCGGTATTTTCTTGAAATTAATCAATTCTTGCAGAGTTTGGCTTGTAAAGATGCTTTCTAAGAATAGATATAAAGAAATACTTGAAGAAAAGCTATTTCAAAAATGGGAAGGTTTAAATATCGTGAATGGGGACTCCAAAATGAATAATTTCAGAAATCCTTTCTATGGATATGATCTAAATTGGGTATTGGCAGATGCTTTAGGTGCTGGTATAGTCGAAGTTTTCAATACTCCGGTAGGTAGAGGTTGGAAATTAACGGGTAAAGTTTGAAAATTAAAATTTGACTATTTAAGATATACAGAACACACCTGCAACTAGGCAGTATGAGTCAAAATTAAGAAAAAGGCCAATAAGAAAGAGGACAGCAAATAACATATTAGATGTTCTATTCACATTCTGACTTTTTGTTTCTTTGCCAACTTCCTTTGCTTCTTATCATTGGCCTTCTTTTCTAATTTGGCTTGTTCTTCAGGAGATAATTTTCTCAATCTCTTCATTTCTTCTCTCTTCAACTTGGCCTTTTCTTCGGCAAGTTCTTCCTTCTTGACTTCTTCCAAAGCCTTGTTGATCTTAGAAATTTCGGCTTCTCTAGTCTTAACAATCTTCTTTAAGGTTTCTGGTTTGAAAGTGATTTCCTTATCAGCCAACTTATCAACGATGTTAAAGATGGCTTCAAGTATGGAGTTCAATTGCTTTAAGGACTTTTGATCGGTGACTGCATCGGTAGAGATGATAATTCTTCTACGTGGAGTCAAGTCTTCAACGGTTTCTGGTTTTTCAACTGGTTGATCGGTGAATGCGATATATTTGATAAAGTTAGCAGCTTCCAAAGATAAGGCTTCCTTCAAAGCAGGAGTGGTGATCTTTTCTTGGAATTCGTTAACTTCACTCATATAAACAAAGGATTCAGGTAAGTTTGGAGAATCAGAAGTTCTGGTCAATGACAAATAATAGTTGAATTTTCTGATGTCATTCATACCCATCTTAGAAGCGATAGCAAGAATAAAGTTGTCGTAACTAATACTGGTGGAAGGAGTAATAAGAAGTTCAACCTTGTCAACTGGAGCAACGACGGATTCAGAAAAGAAGGAAATGATCCATTCTAAACCCCAAACGAAGATGTTGTGTCTTGGCTTCAATTTGAAGGTAATATTAACTCTAGCGATACCGATTCTACCAGATGCATAACTGGAGTAATTTTCGGAAGAATCTTTAATATAAAGTTCATTCGAAGAAGTACCAAATTGGTAGAAGTTCTTAGTGAATGCATCATTGAGACCCTTCAAATAGTTCTTGACAAGGTTATCATTATAGACGTCACCAATCTTGAAAATAATGACGAATACAATGATAAAAGCAATGGTGAAAGTTTCCAATTTCCAATCATTAAGTTTAAGACGTTGGAAAAGTGTCATCAGGTTCAATTCATCAACAGTATAATCAGCAAAATTCTTAATCACTGATTCCTCAGCATTGGCTGTAGCAGCCATCAAAGCAGCAGCAGCAACAAGAAACATATTTGTATTTGATAATGAAAAATAACTTGTTATGAGAATCAAAAAAAAAAAAATAGAGAACTGTTGAATTCGACGAAAAATTAAAAATCGGTGTCGAACAAAAAAAAGTCTGGGAAATTTACGAGATCACTTAAAGACTAAAGTTACAAAAACATTTACTTATTTGATAAGACTATTTTTAAAACAAATCGAATTTTAAAATTTTTATTTAATGTACAAGTGTATGATATCAGAAAAAATGATCATCCTCTTCTCTTCTTAGATGCATGTTCTGAGTCTTCATCGGTTTCAGCAGTTGATTGATCTTGCTTAAACTGGCTAAACCCATCGTGCACAGCGTTTCTGACCAAGTCTCTCAAAGCTTCTTCAGGGTTTTCACTTTCCAAGATGGCTTGGATTTTCAAACGTCTTGCTTCTAGTTCTTCAGGGCTAAATTGTTCATTGCCTTCTCCAGCAGCGTGTGGATCTGATTCCATAGTGTATCTGATTTCATGGCCATCGATTGTACCTGGAACAGGCAATGAGTTGATAAAGTCGTTTTCTTGTTCAGCGTTATCTTCAGGCTTTTCATGGGCCAAAGATTTTAAGTATTCAACCACTTCAGGAAATTCATCATCATCTTCGATATACTGGGCTGCGGTCATCCCATCACCATTCTTGATTTTGTAATCGGCTTTCAAAGTTTCGACCAAATATTTTGCAGTTTTTACATCTTCAACATGATGTAAAGGAGTATCACCTTCGGCATCTTGGATATTTATATCACCTCCATTGTCTATCAAGTATTTCAACAATGAAAGATGACCATAAGATGCAGAAGCATGAATTGGAGTGTACCCGTTTGGATCTTTTGAATTCGGTGTGAAATCACCACTCTCTATGTATTGTTCAACGATCTGACGTTGATTATCAGCAGCTGCTACCCAGATATTTGACACCATTTTAGTAACTTTTATACTTTTGGTGGAGTATAAATCTTTTTTTTAAGGCTCTGCTCGCATTATTCTACACTGAAAAATTCACAAAGCGATTTTGAAAAAAAGTGAAAACTTCAGATTCAAACCTAGGTTTTGCAAAATTTAACATCAATGTCGGATAAAGAAATCACACTTAGTGCTCCTGAGAAAATAAACGGGTTTGAATGGTGGAGAAGATCATTACAATATTCAACCGGCTTGGGGTTGAAGCCTGAAGAAAAAATACAGTTTGAATTTGATTATCAAAATAGAAATTTGCCTCAAAAGGTTCAAGAATGTAACGAGTATCGTGATTGGATGTTGAATTACTCACCTTCTGTTAAATTCATGTTGGAGCATATACAAAAATTGAGTAAGGATGGCAAGCCTCCTTTGACAAAAGATAATATAATATGTGACGTATGTGATGGTGTCAAAGGTGGTGGATTCAATCCTGATTTTGGTATTTTATTATGTGCGAACTGGATCCGTACAAAATGGCAATTAGAAGATGTGTTGACACATGAATTGGTACATGCTTATGATCATCTCAAATTTAATGTCGATATAAAGGATTTAAGACACCATGCTTGCACCGAGATTAGAGCTTCGATGTTAAGTGGTGAATGTAGAATTATGAATGAGATTAAAAAAACCGGATTTAGTGGGTTCGGTAAAAAATTCCAAGAATGTATAAAGAGAAGAGCAATTTTATCGGTTAGTGCAAATCCAAATTGTAAAAATAAAGAAGAAGCCGAAAAAGTCGTTAATTCCGTATGGCTGTCATGTTTCAATGACACAAGACCTTTTGAAAGAGTTTATAGATAAAATATGCAGATAGAATCAAAATAGGTAATAGCATAGAACATTATTCTTAAAAATAGTATGTATTACTAACTAAATGATGATTAATCGATTGCAGAAAAATATATATGCAGGTTTCGGAGGTTCGGAGATAAATGCAATACCGATAAACCGACCCTTACAACTAAAAGGAATATGTCAGTCGCAATTTGAAAATTCCTCATCACTTTGAAATATTTACATATATATATATAATAGAAAACTCTTTTATAAATTTTTCATTAACGAACAAAAACATTGATTAATTATAAAGGCCGGTTGTATATTGAAGCAATTTGACGTTTTTTTGCAGATTCAACTATAAAATCTTTATCAATATGACGAAACTTTCCACAACAGAAGAGAATATTACAAGGTTAAGGTACCGTAATGAACATCGTAAATCCCTTGTGATGGACAATGATTACAGTGAGTCAAGTGAAGAAGAGAAAAAAGAAGCGCCGGTTGGACAAAGAGGAAACAATAATGGACTTGAAGTTGATTCATCAGATGAACAATTAACTGATGAGTATATAAACCAGATGGCGGAACTCAAGTCAAAAACTTCGGCAACTCCACCAGAAAGTGAAATATTTTGTGAAGATATAGATTTTAACATTACTGAGATCCACAAATATCATGGCAAAAGATTGAATAAAAGGGTGTCCGACTTGGACAAGAATATTTATATCTCACAGTTTCGTGAAACCAAATTCAATGGGGTGACTGCTACTATCTTCGACTCTCCTAAGTTTAAGGAGTCCGATGGGTTTGGGATTTATGTTCTTTTTTGGTTGGGAACTTGCTTTTTGATGATTAGTGGGTTGGTTGATTATTATTTGAAAGAATCAACACATGTACCTGTTTGGAACTGGCCAATTGTGAGGATTTTAAGAAGAGACTTGATTCAAGTTGGTCTTACCGATTTGATGATGTATTTGACAATGTACCCAGTGGTTGGGATCCAGTATGCTATTTTACATAAATGGATTGTATGGAAAAGTTCGGGGTGGATCATTCAATCGGTGTATTCATTTGTTTATTTATACTTTTGGTTATATTTTGGAAGTGAAAAGTTCATGAATTTCCCTTGGATAGCAAGAGTTTTCTTGGTTTTACACAGTTTGGTCTTTGTGATGAAAATGCATTCGTATGGTTTTTACAATGGGTACTTGTGGAAGATATATCGTGAATTACAATTTAGTGAGTCTTTATTAAAGAAATTGAATAAAGGTAAAGCAAAATTACCACCCAAATTCACTGAAGATCAAGTTAGAGAAATCCTTAATGGAAGTATTCTGTTTTGCAGATTTGAATTAGAATACCAATCAAAAGCTAATCACACAACGGGAACAGCGGTCCAATTTCCTCAAAATATTTCATTGTTCAAGTACTTTGAATATTCAATGTACCCAACTCTTATCTACACATTAAATTTTGCTCGAACCAAGAAGATCAGATGGTGGTTTGTTTTTGAAAAAGTTCTTGGTATATTTGGTATCATTTTCTTGATGATTTCGGTTGCACAAAAATGGATGTATCCTTTAGCGATGCAAGCCATGCTGGCTAGAACCCAACCTTTAAGCGAGAGATGGATAACGTATTTGCTTTTGCTCATTGATATGATTCCTCCATTTTTAATGATTTATTTGTTAACATTCCTTTTAATTTGGGATGCTATTCTTAACAGTATTGCTGAATTGAGTCAATTTGCCGAGCGTGATTTCTATGCTGCTTGGTGGTCATGTACAGACTGGTCTGAATTCGGTCGTTTTTGGAACATTCCTGTTCATAAATTTTTGCAAAGACATGTTTATCATTCGTCAATCAGTGCTCTTGATTTATCCAAATCACTGGCTATTTTTATGACATTCACGATCTCTTCTATTGTACACGAATTGGTTATGTTTGTCATATTTGGTAAATTAAGAGGTTATCTTTTGCTCTTACAGATGTCACAAATACCGATGATGTGGGTGACAAAATCTACTTTTATGAAAGAAAAGAAAACATGGGGGAATATCTGGTGCTGGATTGGATTTATACTGGGTCCATCCATAATCATGATGTTGTATTTAATCTTTTAACCTCCCTAAATTAGTTAAATTTAGCTATGTTAATCCCCGCAAATATTGATAGATTATTGATAAAGAATCCTCTGATTATTTTAAATTAATGTTTCCTCTGATTTTTTTAAACGCGGGGTTCTCACCAAAATTATGTGCAGTTAACTAAGTTTACCTTGGTATTGTATATAGCCTAAACGATAAGCCTCGTAATTGTTTTTTATAATTTTGTACATCAAAAATTTGGTTTTGTAACTTCCTTGGAAATAATTTTCTCTTAAATTTCACTTTTGAGGGTTCAATATTGTGGGTTTGAAATATTTATTGGCAAAAATACGATGAATTGGCCTTGCCTCAATTGGCAACTTCCGAATGAGGAAATTTGATCAAGAATTATAATAAATTAACACTTTATAAATATAAATATAAAGCCTTGCGTCAATGTAATACAAAAGAAAATTCAAAATACCGATGACGGATCATCCTTATACGGCTACTGAAGGTGTGTTCAACCTTTTGCTCGCTCTCAACAATGGTGCTGATCCGGGGACCGGGATTTTACCGCTCTTAAACCAAGCAAAGAATTTATTAGGTCCTACAACTCCACAAGCACTTGTTGATTATGCCGTTAGTATGCAAAATAATCTTTTTGGTAATTACCCTACACGAAAAGACATTGCTCCATCGATTATTTTCTGCGTTGTTTTTGGTATTATTGGACTTGTACATTTGACTATATTTTGTATAAATTTTTCAAGAGGACATTACTTTTACCTTTCGATGGTTTGGGTTTTTTACCTGGCGTTACGTGTGATTGGATATGCTACAAGAGTTTCCTGGGCAATGAAAATTACAAGAATCCCCACTGGACTTGTAAGTGCATTATTCCTGCTTTTACCATCGATCATAATTGTCTCATTTAATTTGATTCTTGCTCAAAGATTATTCACTTGGCGACACCCTGTTGGTGGTTCAAGGAAATTATTCTGGGGGTTTATGTTTGGACTTTATGGGATTGTTCTTGCGGTTATAGCCTTTACTATCATGGCCTCATATGTACCATATTTGTACACATTAAGTTCATTCAGATATTTGCAATGGCAAGCTGCAGTTAAATTTTCAGCCATTCTTGTTATTTTATATTCATTGACTTCGTTTGCACTCATTGGTTTATCTTATTGGGCACCAACAAGAAAGGATGAAAAATTATATACATATCAACCATGGTGGATAGAAAAGTTCAGTCCGTTTTACTTTGTGGAGCCTGGAGCTGCACAAAAGGCAGAGGCTTCATTTATGAAACGTAATTCAAATCATAGACATGCGATCCGTGTTATTGCGGCAACACATCATAAATATAAACAAGTTCAAGGCTTGACCAACCAAAGAGGTACGTTGTCACATAATACATCGCTTTTCATTGTGATTCTGACCACAATCCTCATTTTCGTTGGTGTTATTGGACGTACTGTTGTTGTTTTCCAAGGTAATAGAGCAAGAGACAGTAGTGTGATAGCTGATCCAATTGCATTCTACATCTGTTGGGGTCTTCTCGAAGTCATCGTCAATTTGTTATACATAATTGGACGTATTGATTTGCGTTTCTACAGACCAGACGTTCTTCCGGCTAGAGTTCGTGCAATCATAACAGCAGAACAAACATATTATCCTTCTGAAGATGAAGAAGAATCCGATGACATAACAGGTTTCCATGAGACGACCGAATTCAAGTCACCATCGATTGAATCTTCCGATGAACAAAAAGAGTCTGAAGAATGGAAATTTGTCGAGCCTGATGTTGATATATCATCATCTAGTGAAAGAATTACAAAGAAACCTCCATATCCAATCGACAAAATTAAGAACGACAATGAATCTGAATTCCATTTTTAGGTTAAATTTAAATAATGACAAGTAATGATAAACATACAATAATCGGCCTTAGTATAGAGTCAACACATGTAGCGAAGTCAAATTTTAAAAAAGGTTTTAAATGAAAATTTTTGCAAATTTAATAAATTTTATGGTATATAAGAGGGGTGATGCGCTCCATCTACTATATTAGGAAGTATAAATTATAGTCACACAAACTTGATCCAGTTATAAGTTGCGCTTTTAGACGCATATTAGATCAATAAACCGTCTTGTGTTACTTAATTATAACGACTTTTCTTCAAATTTCTTGAATATGCGTGTGGTTATTATACTAAATGTTCTTAGGCTCTTTTTTTAATACCGCCTTTCTTGCTTTTGCACGATTTGCTTGCAGGGTATCTCCTAAACAATAGACATTAGAGTAAATTAATGTTACCCTATGTTGTGTATTTCTAAAATAAGATGAAAATTTTTAACAACTGATGTAAGTGAAAAATTTTAGTAGATAAATAGACAATTTGCCTGATTTGCAAAAAAATTTCATATTTTTCTTTATTATCCTTGATACATTTGAATAGAAATTGAAATGGCATTATCTCACCCATCGATTAAAGACGGATGGTTTTCTGAAGTCTCAGACACCATGTGGCCTGGTCAAGCCATGAACTTAAAGGTTGACCAAGTTTTATACACTGGAAAATCCAAGTACCAAGATGTTCTTGTTTTCAAATCTACCAATCACGGTAATGTTTTGGTTTTGGACAATTGTATTCAATGTGTTGAAAACGATGAATTCTCTTACCAAGAAATGATCACTCATTTGGCAATGAACTCTCACCCAAGCCCAAAGAAGGCATTGGTCATTGGTGGTGGTGATGGTGGTGTTTTGAGAGAAATCTTGAAGCACGAATCAATCGAAGAAGCTTGGTTGTGTGACATTGATGAAGCTGTCATTGAAGTTTCCAAGAAGTACTTGCCAGAAATGTCCAAATCATACCAAGACCCACGTACCAGAGTTCATATTGGTGATGGTTTCAAGTTTTTGGCCGAATACAAAAACCAATTCGATGTCATTATCACCGATTCTAGTGATCCTGAAGGTCCAGCTGAATCGCTCTTCCAAAAGTCCTACTTTGAATTGTTGAATGATGCTCTTACTGATAAGGGTGTCATTACCACTCAAGCTGAAAACATTTGGTTGCACATGGATATTATTTCCAAGTTGAAGCAAGACTGTAAAGAAGTCTTCCCAACTGTTGAATACGGTTACACTATGATCCCAACTTACCCAAGTGGTTCGATTGGTTTCATGGTTTGTTCTAAGAACAAGGATGTTGACGTCACCAAGCCACTCAGATTTGACTGGTCCGACAAGTTTGTTTCCGAAAACTTGAAGTATTATAACAAACAGATTCACTCTGCCGCTTTTGTTTTGCCTACTTGGGCTGACAAGAGATTGAACAAGGATTGACAGGACTGTTACTACAAGACTCTAAAGAAAATTGAAAAAAGATAAGAGGAAAAGAGTTGTTTTTGATTCCTGTTTGGTTAGAACAAAGCAAAATGGGAATAAATTATGTAGTAATGAGTTATGAATTATGATGCAAAATGGGTTTATGGAATTGGGTGATTGACCATTTGGTTTATGTATTTGATTTTATATATCTATTTTGAATGAATCAATTTTTGTTAAAAAAATGTAGAATTTGTAAAGAAATCAATTGCATTTCTTGGAAGATATAATTATTCTGAGTTTTTAATCAAATCGGCTAAAAAAGTGCCAAGACTTTAATGAGTGTTATGTTTGCCTTCTCGAAAGGACAATTCAGTTATAAGAGTAATGGTTGTGAAAATTTCATTACAATCAATTACAGATAATTAACACAAAAATGGAATTAGACGGACCGACCGACGGAATGCGGCCCGGCGTTTATTGATGATGATGTTGCTCTGGCGACGTACTTCAACTTTTTCTTAAACGGTATGATACAAATATAATTAAATTAAAGAACTAACGGCTGACAAATGCGGCATGACCTGATAAGCCTTGTGTTAAAAAAAAATTGATTGTCTCGCAAGAAGTATGTTATGATACGACAAAATATAAATTTATACGATCAATAGTGTCAGCCCCGAATTGGCCTCGAACAAATATCTGGTCTCGTTTAGTTATTTTTATGATGTCCGATCTTTCTCTCTATCTAATTTTTTCCATCATTATTAATCTATATATATCCGTATTTACATTAATACACTGAGCTTATTGTCTGTGGGACTTATTATTTGCAGTTGTCTGCATGACTATTATTAGAACTCGGGCTCCCAATATTTTTAATAATTTTTGTACCATTTTTTGGCCGTACCGCTACATGAGCTCAATTCTTACAGTTAGTATCTAATCAGCTGGGACGTTTAAGATTAATGATGCTAATTTTTGGTATCATAATTTACTATGAATAGCCGAGAAATGTAAACATACAATTAAAAGCGCAAGAATCATGTTCGCGCCGTTTGTGTAAATGAGATTGCAAAAAATCTTTTCTTTGCTCATATCAGAAAATCAATTGTGTATAAAAAGGATTAGAAGCCTCCCGCAGTTTAATAAGTTTTATAAAATTACATCACTTTAATTCCTATTCAATTTTAGTATCAAACCCAATTCAAAATTTAAATAATGCAAAACATGTCGTCAATCGATAATTCAACTGTCAAGAAATCAACACCACCGTTCCACCCTGATATGGTTTTCAAATCATTTGCCAGAACTTACGAGACTCCAGAACCAAATAGTTATCAAAGGTTCATTGCTAGTATGGGTGGTTTCTTTGGTACTTGTGGTATTTTCTGTTTTCTTTGTGAAAACCCTTATAAGGAAGTGGATCAAGGTGAGGTTGGTCTTGTCCAATCTTTCGGTGCATTGAGCCGTACCATTGAACCTGGTTTGTCATATGTTAACACTTGGTCTGAAAAATTGACCAAGGTTAGTATTAAAATTAATATTAGAGAAATTCCAGCTCAAAAATGTTTCACAAGAGATAATGTTAGTGTTGTGATTACTTCGGTTGTGTATTATAATATCATTGATCCACAAAGAGCAATTTATTCGATTGCAAATATTCATGATGCAATTATCGAAAGAACTCAAACAACATTGCGTGATGTCATTGGTAACAGAATTTTACAAGATGTTGTTGAAAAGAGAGAGGAGGTTGCTGAAAGTATCGAACAAATTATTTCCAAGACTGCTTACGATTGGGGTGTCAATATTGAATCGATCTTGATCAAGGATTTGACTTTACCTGATAAGGTTCAATCATCTTTATCTATGGCTGCCGAAGCTAAACGTATTGGTGAAGGTAAGATTATTAATGCTAAGGCCGAAGTTGAAAGTGCCAAATTGATGAGAAAGGCCGCTGATATCTTAGCCTCCAAACCAGCTATGCAAATCAGATACTTGGAAGCAATTCAAAATATGGCTAGAGCTCCAGGCACAAGAGTTATTTTCATGCCATCTGCAGGTGAAGTCGAGAGAATGGCGGGTGCAAACATTGGACCTTCTGAAACAAACCACGGTAAAGTAGATGATTTGGAAGAAAACACAGAATGGGCAAATTCAAAGACAATTAGTGATACAATTGCCATTCAAGAAGCATTGAAAGAATAAATAACGCATTAATGGTGTGCACTATTTATTATTTTAATTTTTCACGTTTCAGTTCAATTTTTTTTTTTTACCAAAATTGAAGATCTTTCCTAATAATTGTGATGACTATATTTATATCTTTTAATGAATGTTTATGTTTATTCTTTGAAATCTCATATCTTTAAATCAACCGATCCTATTTTTGACCGATTATAAATTGCAAAATGGTTCTAGTTCTACTACAGATTCTTCATGCGAAGGAAGAATCACAAACTCTTTCTTTTTTTGTGGCGCGACAGTGTGCAAAATTGTGAATACAACCCAAAACGGTTTCACTGCGAGCCAAACTGTTTTGTTTTTAATTAGCATCATAAAAATACTCGTAGCCGGAAAATAAATGAATTGTCGCAGTAGGCATGGGTCATTTTACTTTCTTTTGTACACACTTTTAAAGATCATTTCTTTACACCTGTGAAAACATGTATTTCCCTTACTCTATGAAATGATTGAGGCCTTTTCTCTCGAGAAGACGTTCTTTTCACCCTCTCCATTTAGAAACGTATTTCACAGATCTAAATTTTTTTTCGGTACTCTCAATTTCTCAATTCTCAATTCTTTCCTGATTTGCATTCCGCTTACGTTTTTTATTTTCGGCTTAAGAAACGAACAGCTAAAAAAAAAAATTCAACACTATATTCACAACGACTCAATCCAAAATACATCGAGCTGGTCTCAGACATAAATTATATTAGTACGCAGATATATACGTTGTCCCCTAGATACAACTTTATACTTTCTTAAAAAATTGTCCTTAAATTTATTAAGATTTTGGTTTAGAAGGAATCGTTATAGAAAAACTAGCTGCATAAAAAATGAATGGTTCAGGATTCGATTGGTTGAATCTGTACCAAAATAATCAAGCAAATGAGACACTGGCTCCTTCAGTATCATTTGGAGTCACACCACCGCCACAATCAAATAAAAATTCACAGTTTGATAGCAACGGAGCAAGTGCTCAATTTCGAGTTCCCGATCAGCATGAATATATGTTTAAAAATGCTTCTGCAGAGCAATTGAATCATCTGAGAGCACAATCGCAGCGACCAGGTATCGCAGGATCTCTTTTCAACGAATTCAATGACCGCAACCCTTATAAAACAAATAGTGCAGATAATTTGAATGATTCAAAAGCATCCCCGAATTTTGACGAAGACTGGGACCAAAGTATACCATTGTCCCTTACTGCCCAAGATTTGACTCTTCAAGAATCCAAGACTTATATGAGATGGTACAGTGACATACTAGCGCGTACCAATAGTCGTACCATCACAATGCAAGACGTGTTCAGCTTCCTTAATAACTTTAAAATCCCACTCATTACTAAGGACAAGATTTCTAAGATTTTCCTGAAGTTGTTGCATTCCATCAATATCGGTGAATTTTTTGCATTACTTAGATTGATCAGTCATACATTGAACGGATCGGATCCGAAAAGGCTGTTGATACAAATCAAAGCTCCAGTTCCAACCCCTCCATCAATTCTATCTAAAAAGAGACAAAACGATGATGACGATACGGAAAATTCAACCCCGGAAAATGAATTCACAAACGAAGAAGTCAATTCCGCAAACATAGACAAACCATTAGATATAGATAGTTTTACCCAGTTCATGCTTACTGGTGAAAGGCCAGATGAAATACCCAAAAAGAAAAGACTGAAGAAACTGAAAACAGTTAAGTTTTCAGATCAAATTGTCACGGATGTGCATGAAGATTACAGACTGCCGCTGGCTCAACCTGAACCTTTGGATTATTCAACATTGTCTATGGATGAACTTTTAAGATTAAAGCAGCATCAACCTCTGCAACCACCTCAGAAGATGGATGAAGAAGAAAGGGAGGTTCTTAAGGATATGGAGTCACAAATGAACCATTTCCAACACCTTAACGCTGTTGATACTGCGCTGATTGATGGTGTTCCGGCTAATATCCACATAAATGGTAACGCAAGCAATGGCTTACTTCGGCCCAACATGACTGGTCCTGCTCAAATGTCACGTATGTTTTCTCCCTCACCCGAACCACAATTTTTACAACCAAATATGACTGGTCCTGCTCAAATGGCACAAATGTACCCAAATTCAAACAGAGATGAAAATAATCAATCACCATTAAGACCAAATGTTACGGGTCCTGCTGATATGGCTAGACTCTTTGCACCAGATCCACAGATTCTGGCTTCTCAAAAGCAGCAGCAAAAAGAGCCATCATCAAAAATCTCACTTCAGTCATTCACGTCACAAATGACAGGCAGCACACAGGCAAACACCATACAAAACAGAACATTGAGTGATAGCAATAATAGACATGCCTCGATTTCAAACCCTATGAAACCTTTGCCACCACCAGTTCCAAATACCAGAAGATCTAGAAGTGTTTCCAGTCCGACTCCTAGAATGTCATCACCTCTGATATTTCCATCAGTCCCATCCCCACAATTACCTACTGGCTCGCCCAATCAAAGTATTGGAATGGTTGCTAGTCCAAACGGTAGTACCTTGAGAATACCCCCTCCTCCTCCGCCGTCAAGGAGAAGGAACGCATCGAACTCAAGTCAGCAACAACCACCACTGTGGATCCAACAACCAGCTACCAGTTCGGCCCCTCCATTACCACCTAAAGTGTCAATGATGCATTCGAGCTCATCTCCATATGTGGGATCTCCTGTGGGTTACAATGATTCGAATCAATATGGTACTGATTCTTCACACATACAGGAAATATATAATAATGTTTCATCAAACAACAGTACCGCAAATATATTGGATGATTTGAAGGCTTTACAGGATGAAGTTGACAAGATCAGAGATATGACAGGTGGCTTCTAGTATTAGAATATTTAGACATTAAATACGATATCGTTTAATACAGCTATTTCGTGAAATTGAAAGTAGATCTATATAGACCTGAAAGAGTGAGATTTATGTGTTGCATTGAATGTGGGCTCCTTTTTTTTTCTTTGAAATACAGATCTTTATTTTTTAATCTCCATATACTTATATTTGCTAGGTAATTATTGATAAAGATCAATTTAGGATAGAATCGTCAAAGTGAATTCGAAATAATGCAGCTATTGAGCTACAAGATCTTTAGGATATTAACTACTGCCGCACGGATCTTTTTATTGCTAATTTGTTCTGACTTATACATTTTGGTTTCGGGAAGAAATCAATAACTTGCTTCACTAGCTCAGTCGGTAGAGCGTCAGTCTCATAATAAATTTGTTGTGTTATCTGAAGGTCGACAGTTCGAACCTGCCGTGGAGCATTTGTTTTTGGATTTTTAAGGGGATAATTTTTTTTCTTGTTTTACTGAATATAGTTTATCTTCCTGCATAAATTAGAATTCTGGATTCATCCCAAATAATTTTTGTAATTTGCTTAGGTAACATCGCGTGATGCACTAATTTTGCAACTTTCTCGACAAGCGCATAAGTCGCATAAGCGCATACTAATTGTGTAAAAAGTATATAAGGAATAAACACCCCAATCATACGAATCAAGATCTGATCTCATCTCAACAACAATAAAGAAACAATAGCCTAGATCAAACATGTTGTCTTCCCAAGGCAGTAATGCTATTGTGTATTTGACCTACGCATTTTTGTTGGTGACAGGTCTTTATCTTGCTTTCAGGTATGCTTCATCTGGTACATTTCTTGCTTCAAATGGTACCCAAAAAGGTGTTCCGCTCGCCTTAAATTTTATTGCTAGTTCGATGGGTTGTGGTATTTTGACAACATACTCTCAGATCGGTAATACTGCTGGTTTACATGGTTTGTTGGTTTATACTATCTCCGGGTCGCTTCCAATTATGGGGTTTGCAGTTTTTGGTCCAATTATTAGAAAGAAGTGTCCAGAAGGATTTGTTTTTACCGAATGGGTTAGACAACGTTATGGTGTCGTCACTTCGCTTTACTTATCTTTTTTCACCAGTTTGACTATGTTCTTATTTCTAGTTGCTGAATTGGCTGCCATCAGAGGTGCTATTGAAACGATGACTGGTTTGAATGCATTGGGTGCCGTCATTGTTGAATGTGTCGTTACAACTATTTACACATCTGTTGGTGGTTTCAAAGTTAGTTTCATTACTGACAATTTCCAAGGTGCTCTTGTTTGCCTTTTAATTGTTATTTGTGCCGCAGGTATGGGTTCATACATTGACATTGATTCGAGTAAGGTTGGCCCAAGTGGCTTATTAAAAGCAAACAAGTTAGGTTGGGAATTGGTCTATATATTGACTGTTGCTATTGTGACTAATGACTGTTTTATGGCTGGGTTCTGGTTGCGTACTTTTGCTAGTAAGACAAACAAGGATTTATTAATTGGTTGCTCGATTGCTACTTTCGTCACTTTTGTTATCTGTACCTTGGTTGGTACTACAGGGTTTTTGGCAGTATGGAGTGGTGATTTGACTGTCGCTGATCCCAATGGGGCTAATGCTTTCTTCATTTTGTTAGCCAAAATGCCTAATTGGATTCTTGCCTTTGTCCTCATTTTTACTGTTTCGCTTTCTACATGTACTTTGGATTCGCTTCAATCTGCTTTGGTCACCACTATTTCCAACGATCTCTTTAGAAACAAGTTACACGTCTTATACACTAGAGGTTTAGTTGTTTTGGTTATGATTCCTATCATTGTTCTTGCTGTTAAGGTTGCAAATAACATTTTACAAATCTACTTGATTGCTGATTTGGTTTCGGCTTCTGTCATCCCTGCTGTTTTCTTGGGTTTAAGTGATTCTTACTTTTGGTTCTTGAATGGTTTTGATGTCATGTTTGGTGGTCTTATTTCATTGGTTGGTGTCTTCATCTTTGGTACTGTGTATTATCATTCTGCCAAGGACGGTGCTAAGTTATTGCTTATCTGGAACGGTTTGTACAATCCAGAGGACTGGGGTCCATTTGGTGCTTTTGTCATTGCTCCTGTTGGTGGTATAATTCTCGCTTTGTTGTCAGCTGGTGCAAGAATTGGTGTTGCTTATTTGTACAGTAAGATAAAGGGTACTCCATTTAATGCTTTGGATAGACCCGAACCGAAAGTAGTGGAAGAGGAAGTTGAAACTGAGACCTCTATCGTCGACGTCAGCTCTTATGGATCCATTAAAAACGTTTAATATCAAAAAAAAACTTTAAACTTAATAGACTATATGGATTTCCAGTAGAAACTGGTCACCCTAATTGTAATATATATAATTTTAATATCGAATTATCTGTGATTCATCTAAGTTGATCTGTTCAAGGTTGATTTTTTAATTTTAAATGATAACTGAGACAACCAGCAGATGATCTTGGACGAAGTCATACCGAGAATTTATCACTCTAATTAATAAGTATCTTCATTTTTAGGTATAGTTAGCTATAAGTTTTACAATATGAAGAGTGTTTATTCACTATGTAGAATAACCATTAGGCAATTTCTGTTTTTATAGAGGCTAATTTTCTACAATTGAAGCCTCAACTCTTACTTTAAAAATGACAATATTTCAATTACAAAACAATAAGAAGCCTTTATGGCCAAGTTGGTAAGGCACCTCACTAGTAATGAGGAGATCGTCAGTTCGACTCTGGCTGAAGGCATCTTTTTTTCAAAGTTGAGTTTAATTAAAGAGAATTTTTGCAGGTCACAAAACTCAATTTGTGAAATATCACTGCTTGATGCCGTACAGTGTAATTTAATCGACAACGTGGCTTTGTAGATCGGAGAACCGGTCTTATATATCTATGAAAAGTGGGGCAAGGGAAGCCTGTAAAACAAGTTTGGAAAGCAATTAAAATTGATAAGCTTCTTTTTGGCTAGGTAATTGGGTTTTTTTTGTCTTATCTTCTGGAAATTAATTTAGAAGTCTTATCAGATGAGTTTTACTTAATTTTAAAAGATTGCGAATAAAGTACTGTATATAGTGCTTACATTCTTTCTTTGCAGATAAATTAAGTTCTGCTAATCTATTTTCATCTTCCCAAGCGCTAAAATTTCGCTTTTAGTATGTTTGTGTGTGAGGAGCGAATTTTTCTTTTTTTTTCTTTTTGCGTCTCGTTTTAATTTGTAAGTTTGTACTTATCTCTTCTCGCTTTCGGTAGACATTTTTATTCATTCCTTTCACCCTTTTCATTACTTTTTTATAACCATTTCATTCATTCAAAATGTTATCCACCGACGTGCCACGTACACGTCGTTTGTTACAGTGTTTCTGTGCCGTTTTCTGGTGTGTTTTGTCTGGTGGACCAATCTTTGGATTCGCTGCATTAAAGCCAATCTTAATTTCTGAAGGTGTCTATGAGGCTGTATGTGATATCTCGATTAACGGTACAATAACATCCAGCGAAAGTAATTTATATATCCCTAGTACATTCTTCACTTCAGTCTTTGCATCTTCGAATGATTCCAACACTGTTTCCAAATGTACTGCTCAAGACTTGAAATTAAATATGATGTTTACCGTCGGTGCTGTTTTGACAAATGTCTCCGCATTGTTGATTGGTAGAGTTTTGGATATTTTTGGTCCTAAAGTTTGTGGATTAATTGGTGCATTTTTCATCTATTTGGCCCTGTTCACATTCATATATGCTTCCAAATTAGAAGCAACCTTTTTGGACCCATACTTGATTGGTTATGCATCACTTGCTCTTGGTGGGCCATTTTGTTATATCTCTTCTTTCCAATTATCCAACTCATTCCCACATCAAAGTGGTATTATTTTGGCATTGATCACCGGTGCCTTTGATGCTTCATCTGCCATTTTCCTCATTTATAGAGTTTTTTACAACAAATCCGAAGGTTCATTTACCATCGCACGTTTCTTCAAGGTTTACTTATTGGTTCCAATTTTCATTGCTTTGGCACAAATATTTGTGATGCCTTGGGATTCTTACAAAACTGCTGAAGCTGAAGATGAAGATGAAGAAGAAGAAGCTCAAGCTGTCGAAGGTGAAAATACTTTATTATTGCCAAATCCTCAAGACAGATCTAGAAGAAGGGATTCCATTGGTGATGCTATCAAACAGCCATATGTTGAAGAAGCTGCTGAAGGTCACCTTGATATGGGTATCTTTGGTATTCTCCATGGTCACTCGGCTAAATACCAACTTCAAACTCCTTGGTTCTATTTAACTTGTATATTTGCATCGATTCTGATGTTGAGATTGAACTACTTTGTTGCTACTATTGGATCACAATATACTTACTTATTCCAATCAGTTGCATTGGCTGAAAAATTAAACAAATTCTTTGATTTGGCTTTACCATTGGGTGGTTTAATCTCGATTCCATTTATTGGCTACTTCTTAGATCACGCCGGTAGTGTTGTTGTTCTTGCCACTGTTGTTGCGATTTCTATTACCATTGGTATTGCTGGTTTATTGACATCTTGGATCGCTGGTATAATTAACGTGTGTCTTTTCGTTGCCTTTAGACCATTGTTTTACACCGTTGTTAGTGATATTTGTGCCAAAGTTTTCGGTTTCGAAACTTTTGGTACTGTCTATGGTTCAATCATTTCGATTGCCGGTGTTGTCAATTTTGGTCAATCTTATCTTGACCAATGGACTCATACCAAGTATGATATGAATCCAATTCCTATAAACGCAGCCTTGGTCATTGTAACTGCAATTGTAGGTTTTACCACCGTGTTGTTTGTTAGACAACAGTCTTTACAGTACAAAAATAAGAGCATTATAGTTTAAATAGACTATTGTAATATTAATTAATTCACTAAAATTATTTGTGTATGGATGCAAAATGACACGTACAAATGGGTTAAGCGAAACTAAATTTATTGAAAAGAAAAAAAAAAAATAATGTCAAATTTCGTGTTTACAGTAAACTTAAACTTTTCTTGATGAAATTGAAATTCGTTGTACTTGCATTGCACATTTCATTAGTATTGTGTTCTGTTGGTGATCAGTTACCTGAATTTAGATCATGTGTCGATGATTGTGTCAAATATATGGGATGTACAAATGTGTTTTCCGAAATTGAACAATCAAAAATACCAAAACGTTATGACAGTTCAACTTTCCAAGATAATTACAAATTATCACCTCTTTTTCGGTTTTTTTGGGATTGTCAGTCGGATTGTAACTATAAATGTCAGCAATTTGTTACGAACCAACGTGAATTAATGAAATTTCCTATGGTGCAATTTTATGGTAAGTGGCCATTCACCAGGTTTCTTGGGATGCAAGAAGTCTTTTCCGTTATTTTCTCACTTGGGAATTTTGCAATCAACTATACAAACATGTTCAAGATCTTGAGACAATATAATAAGAATAAAAAATCGATTCATCCTTATCATTTGATGTATAAGGAATATTTGCACCTTCTTTTTGTATCATTGGTGGGATGGACATTTAGCACACTTTTCCATATTCGAGACAACAGAGTTACCGAAACATTGGATTATTATGGTGCATTTGCAATTATCTTGAGTAATTTCAATTGTATCACGGTGAGATACTTCAAAATATATGAAAATGAAGGAAGGCTAAGGTTGTGGAAAACCTTGTTATTTTTTATTTTTGTTGGTCACTGTATTAGGTTAAAATTGAACTGGGATTATCAATACAACACCATGGTGAACATGTTCTTTGGCGTATCCGCAATGGTATTATGGGTCAAACATGCATTGAATGTGAGAGATGTCTATCAGCGAAATTTCATAATATGCAACAACTCTATTCAACTCCTCCCATTTGAAATTAAGATCCTTAACAAATTGAACTATCTATATATTTCCAAACCAAGACTTATTCCAATTCTCCCTATTCTACTCAATTTGTGGTTAGTCATTGGCATGACATTTGAGATATTTGATTTCGAGCCAATTCATAGATTGCTCGATGCGCACGCAATATGGCACTTATTTACTATATTTCCTACAATTATTTGGTATGATTGGAATATTTGGGATTTAGAAATGTTAAAGTTGAATGAAAATAAGAACAATTAATTTTTAAATAAGAAAAAGCACAAAGAATTAAAAAGATATGCGGAATGAATGATAGCAATCTGACTAGCAATAGTGATAGCAAATAATCTGATCTGGCTAGTGACGGTGATAGCAACTTTGCTGAGTAAAATAAAGTGTTGATGAGAGGCTCTTCATACAATATGTTTTTCCAAAACATCACCCCTCCGCTGCACGAGCAAGTATCTAACAGCAAAAGCTAATATTAAAAATACACCAAAGGAAAGTACAAGAGCTTGAGGCAATGCTTTTGATTTATGGAAATACAGATGATTGAAATTCTTATGTACCAAGTCGTAACTTTGAAACTTGATGAATGGCAAAACGTGCTTTAAGTTACCTGTGTCATAAAATGCATGTTCTTTGAGAAGAAATCTGTCCGAAGCGGGTGATGGAACCATTTTTATTGTAATTAAAGATCCAGCAATTTGAATTTTAAACTTGCGAGTATAAAAGGCTACATTCACGGCGTGTGCATCTTTATATATAAAAATCACTAAAATGAATCTGACCAGTAAAATTAACTGCAGGGATGGCGTGGAATTTTAGATAATTATAGGAAATGAATAAATTAATATGAAAAAAATGTAAACATAAAAAGCTTATTGTATTTTTAGAAAATTTGTTGTCGCGGATACAGAATAAAATCAGTAGTGCCCAGAGAAAGATAACATGGTTGAAATGTTGTGACGTAATTGAAAAATCTCGGACGGTAGTCGATGAGAAGCACTTCTCCTAGACCGGGACTCAGCAACATTTCAACTGTTTAGACAAGATTACGATGCGGTATTTGATCTAAAATATTGACGTCAAGCTTGTCTGGTGGTGTGTACCTTTCGAAAACAAGGGCTTTTGTTCCTTTAATTATATTGCTTTTTTTTGCTATTGAACTTGTTTCTTTTTACCTTTGTCTTGGTATCTATGATGTATTTATGCTTTTGTGAAAACTCCGAAATTGAAAAGGCTCATCTCACAATACAGATACACACATGATTGTCAAGCAAAAACGGAAAGGAGTACAATAATGTAACACAAAACCAATCGCAACATAAAGGGGCACATCTGAAGCGAGCGCATTGATGGGAGTGGCTCACCAGGCACAAAGCATTGAGCCGCCAATTCTTAATCTTATTTTCTCTCCTCCATTTTCATTTTAATTGCTTGACTAACACATATTGGTATCAAAAAGTTTCTTTAATTATGTTTACATTTGCTCATTTGCTACTCCTTATCATCTAATTTAAGATAAACAAAATTGCCTCAGGTACGAACTAATTTTTTTTTCTTTTATTTCACAAATTAGCTGCTGTACCTTTTCGAACCACACTATTGCAAAATTTTCAGGCCGCATAATGTGGCAAAACCGTGTATGTTTGAATACTTATTTGACGGGGCTTATAGGTAGTATGCAAGCTACATAATCAGTACTATGTCTAATGATACAATTTATAAATTTTCTCATAACTAATATACATGTCAACAATTTTTGACAGTGTCGCGTTATGCGTTTATGGGAACAAACGCTTCAAAATTGTCTTTTCAAGATGACCGTTTGAACTTGCCGAAAATCAGCTTTTTCTTCTTGTCAGGGGTCCCCCCGACCAGGTCAAATCTGTGTTGTGGCATTACCGGTGGAATTGGTGCCAGGATTTCTAAACTTCTAATATCGTCAACTAGGTCTTTTTTACTAATTGTTCTCGCATCTGATGATGAAGAAAACGATTGCTTTGCAGGCGAAGATACTGAGCTAGTTTGTAAATTTACTGTGCTCGAGATGCTAGACGCAATCGAATTATAACGTGACAGCATCACCAGAGATGTGCTTCGCGAGCTAATACTTGCATTTCTCAAATTGGTAGGGGATTGGATTGAGCCTATTTCCGACGAATTGTCGTTGAAACTTAAGTCATAGTCATTCTTTAAAATATTCATCACGGGTGCTTCTTCCTTGATCAACAAGTCAAACACCGCAAAGTTAAGAAAATCGTACCATAACTGGAATACATCATCGTAATTAGACTTGTTTGTTACCAAAATAGTTGAATTTCTCAAGTTCTCAACAATCACATCAATCAACATCTTCATCATACTTTCTTGTAGTCTTTTATGCTCCTCTGGACCATTTACAAAGATACCTCGATTGTCATACATGTTATGATACACATTACTCATCGATTTCAAATAATCGTAATTAAAATCTTTGAAATAGTAGAACACATATGTTTGCATCAATTGAATATCACTTATACTTTGTAAATTGGTAGCGTCACCACACAATTGATTCATATTATAAAGAATGTAATCAATAATCTCACTGAAAAAATTATGTGTTTGGTTGATTGGTGGTAACATTTCAAAGTAATTTATAGGTGACATCATGTGGATCGAATTGAACTTGAGGTCTTGATAAACATTATTCCAAAATTGTGAAGATCTTATGACGTTTCTAATGTTTAAATGGCTGGCTAATTCCTTTTCTTGCAGGTTTTGATTTTGCAAGAAATATGCCACTGTTTGATCATCTTCGTCTTCGGATTGGTTATCTGTTAAGATATCACCTTCTTCCTCACCGTCTTCGTCCAAGGATGGCAAACCATTGATTCTACTTCCACTCTGCACAGGAGATCTTTTTGTAATTTTGTCAATCTTTCTTAAATATCTCAATTTAGGTTTTCCTGATTTCTTGAACAAACTATTTCGATACTGTATAGCCTGATAATCATTCGTAAACTCTTTGAAATAAGTGTACCTTAATATTTGTAAATTTCGTACGTTAAACAAGGTATCTCCACCACTCAGTTTTTTACGTAG
This sequence comes from Kodamaea sp. yHQL449, assembly GCA_030582715.1. Lineage (NCBI taxonomy): Eukaryota > Fungi > Ascomycota > Pichiomycetes > Serinales > Debaryomycetaceae > Kodamaea > Kodamaea sp. yHQL449. The sequence continues at coordinate 110,889 of JAJMGT010000017.1, read as the reverse complement.
ATTAATGGCCAAGTTACGTTGATGGAAAGTGTATTCTTTCAACCATACAAACTCCATTTCAAAGTTGCTGATTTTGCGTTCCAATGGCAGCAAACTGATATTCTTGACAACATAACTAGCTGTGGCATTATCGAAAACTTTCCGAACTCTTTCATGATATGGCGAATACTTCTCGTCAGGAAACATAATCATGGTATTTGTGTTAAAAGGTAAATTCTGCAAATTAGGAGAGTTCTGGTTATGTGGTGGGGTAGATGGAGATGATGTGTATCTATTAATGATAGAGCTGGCATTCAGCGAATCTGAATCATTCAGTGAGATGGACTTGCCGCTTCGTGTTGTGCGAGCTGTCTGTACGCTATGACTATCAGTAGTAGAAGATGAAGAAGAAACTTTCACTTTAACCTTCCTTTTTGTCTTTCGTTCTAATTTTTTGCCTTGCTGGGCAGATTGGAGCATAATTAAAGCACTCATGTTGATAAAGATATGAAAGTGAATAAATCGTTTGAAGCAAAATAAATCAAAGGAGATATATATATATATATATATACTTTAGGGTGACAAATGCAGAGTTACACAACATGTAAATGCTTCTGTTAACTAATACAATGCGGGCTTCTATGTACATTCCTACGGAAGGACGCCCAAATATTAGAACTTAAATCTAGATACACAAATAAAGAAACTCTCACCTACCAGGAAAACATTTACATGTAAAAAGTTTGTGTTTTTTTTAATGTACTCCAGAAGATCAAATTCCCAATCGGATTAACTATCTAAGAATTTACCCTATTGTTCTCGTTTCTTTTTGACTCGTCAATTTTAATATTACATAGCACATAGAATACGATGTACTTACACAGCTTGGTGCAATTAACGCGCTGCACATTTTTGGTACTTTAAATAATTATTTTTTTACATATGCAGCTGCATGTAAAAAATTATTTTAGATAAATTGCATAAAGTAATTAACAAACTTATTGTTTGTGATTTTACTAGGTCACTATGCTGACAGGAAACAATCTACAACGGCATTGCCAGAAACATTGTTAATGCTTTGAGGACTAACATATTCATATATATGCAACTCGTTAGAAAAGGAACACAAGACAAACTCTGCAAAGCTTTGACTCTACGCAAATTTCAGTCTCCAAGGAAAGTTCTTTTTTTTTTTGAAAAATAGAGTATTAGCGCTAATCGGTCAAAGTTTAAAAGACAATATTTATTTGCAATATGAAACGCCTTGTAACGGATTTACAGAATATAGACCGGAATGTACATTATTAGTTTAATAAAAATATTTTCTTTACTACAAACAAGATTGAATTAACAATTTTGACACGAGCAATAATTTAAGCTAATTTTTAACTTAAAAACGTCTTGTCGCGCGGTTATTAAATTAAGGGGAAGTAGCTACATTAAAAATATTTGTTAATTTTTTCGTATTGTTGTTACCGGTTTGTGCATTAGAGATCAGGCTTACGTCATGGTCTAGCTTTTTTGTACGTATTTTATCGAAGAGCAAGAGTGCCGTGGACTGGCAGTGCTTCCCGAGGTTTCGCAATAACGTCTGGGGTATAGGTTTAGCCAGTTATCTGTTTGGTCAATCAAAATTTAATATCTGTACATGATAAACAAAGATAACAAAAATATCGTGGAAAAATATCGTTAAAAAAATCCTCAGGCCAGACCCCAAAGGGCCTTTCTAGTCACCGGCACTAATTTGACCGTTAATTTTTTTCATTTGCTTGTAGCCGCATTGCATTACACGTGATGAGAGTATATCAATATAAAGAACATCCTACCCCATGCCGTAGAGGTAATCCTTGCGCCACATAAAAGTATTATCTATTATCTGAACTTAACTTGTAAACATGTGACAAACATATTAATTAATAGCATCAGATATTTTTGGAAATGGCACACAATAAATAGTCCCTAGGTGGTACCCTCAAGTTACTGGTTGATCATTACATACGTGCATTTTTTTTCTCACCTTCTTGAAGTATGAAGCTTTATTAAATATAATAGCGGTCTCGGGGGTTGTACATATCTATATAGTTGAGTAACATCGCTAAACATATATTACTCGGTGTTCACTTTTTTTCCACGAAAATTATTACAATACAATAAGAATTAATTCTCCGAGGTCTATTGAAAAATTTTATTTTTTTGGCGCACGGCAACACGGGCTGGCAAGGACTATAGATCAGGCCGAGACCTGCATCTTCGTGAGCGATGAACATTCAAAACAGGCCACTTCGACATTTCGGTTTAATAGTACAGAGTTATATTCCTGTGGTTGACTTCTCTACAATGAATTTACGACGTTCAACTTGCTGAATTACCACATCTACAATGCAATTGATCGGTTAATTACGTTCTGATCTAGAAATCGAATGCATCTCAGTTTTAGGTTTTAAAATTTTCGCTAGGACAAGAAATTTTGCAAGCGAGACATTCTGATTTTCAACTATTTGCGGATCGCTTGCAAAAAATACTATTTCACCGAAATCGTAAAGATAATTAAAATAACTTGACTAAGGATCGTTTTAAATGACAAGTCAATTATGTATACCTTTGTCTCTCGTGTTTTGCATAACTCGTCTTTACCAGATTTCTCAATTGTTTCTTCGTATTCCTAAGATTCATAACGTTATTTTTTTTTGACTTTTTCTTGCTGATCCACAAGCATAACCTGGTAACTTAAAGTTTTAGCTTATAGTTTTTTTCTTCTTCTCTGCAAAGATAGGCATGGCTTCCTAATGTAATGAATTATTAATATCCGTATTAAATCCTTATATATGTTTGTTTGCTTGCCGCACTCATCTTTATCGGATGTAAGTAGCTCCAAAAATAATTAAACGTACGTGCGTCATGCTGCATCAACCAAATTGATTTAAATATTAATCACCACATTTTCCATCGTATGTAATTCAATTGTAAAAAATATAAATACGGGGAAGGTACAAAAGAAGGACAGAAAATGTGTAGCATTTGAAATTACGTGCAGCATTTGATCATGTAGTGCTTTCTTACTTGTATTTAGTGCCGGTCAAAGGCTGAATTTGGAAAACGGAGATACTGTCCCAATTTCCTAATAGTTTTGTGGGTTCACCAATAAAAGAGTGGATGGCACTCGCAGAGTCAAGTGTAAACAGTTTTACATTATAAAAATATTTTTTTATTGATCTAGCCCTGTTTCTTCAATTGCAATATTTATGCCGTATAATATACCCGCAGGACAAAAATACCCTGAAACATTAACATTCTAATGTACATCCCTGTTATCAGGATAAATCATAGCGTTCCTGAGCGGCAGTCGATATTTCAATCAATTAGTTGATTGAGATATACCCCTATCCTAAAAAACATCTAACAGGGGATAAATAGCTGAATTTTTGTGAAAATATGTTTCAATTAGAACCAAATTGAAATGTGGTTTGATAAAACCATATAAATACATTTTAAGTAACTCTAGCAACTGATAAAAGAAAAGTGCTTTCCGGCGTAAACACAATCTAGTCTTAATTTTTGAATTTAAGACCAAATTTGCGAAGCAATCTTAAGCTTTTCGTCATAGCGAGTTCAGATATTCGACCAATCTTCTTAGCATTTCTTAAAATCTAGAATGTTGCTTCGTTTCTCTGGGGGCGTCTTTAATAAACCCAGCAGTCCGTAGGGTTTATTATCAAACCATTTGACGTAGCATTATTCATTTGCTTATCTCAAACAAAGACTTAAGAACCGCTTATTTGTTTCTTTTAATGTAAGTTTTAACTTGTTTCAGAATCATTCATGCATTTATTTTATCAATTATTATTTCGAAAGTTACTATTTGATCGCTTCTAGTAACACATGCATATTTTTTTCTTTTTCGATTCACAATAATTTTACATTATTTGCACCCAAATATCGATTTCAGCCTACAAACAAATTTATCTTAAAAATATTTTCACACTAGCAAAACTATATAGATAACAAAACTGCATTATTCAAACTTGAAGCAATTAATATTTTCCCCACTTCCACAAGGATTCATTTGGATTAACAAATTCCCTATGGTTTTCAGAAAACAAAGTACCCTTGTCAAGACCTTGAGCAGTAACAGTATGCAAATAGGTACGGAATTTAGATGGTTGGACACCTTCAGTAGCTAAATCAGATTTGAATTTAGCTAAAGCTTCAGGAGCAGTATAAGATTCAGCCTCAGTCAACTTAACGTCATGGTTCTTTTCATAGGTGTCGATAACATCTTGGAATGTAATTTGTGTTGAGAAAATTCTGATGGTGTCAGGTAACTTTGAATAGTTGCTGCTCAAAGAAAGAACAGCAAGGGTGTTACCAATATCTTTTCCAGTAGAGACGGCAAACTTTTGGTTGAGGTCACCTCTAACAACGTAAGTTTCAGTTGCTGCATCAATACCGACATGACCGACAATTTCATACATCCAGGAACCAGGGAAGGCAAAATGCGAGGTAAAGACGTCAACAACCTTCAATCCCAAGTTTCTCAAATTCTTTGCATGATCAACCTTGGATTTCAAAAATCCTGGAACATATGTTTGAACCTTGTCGACATCAACACCAAATTGGGATGGAATATAAAGCTTTGGCTTGACAAGGGCAGCCAACTTTTCAGTTTTACCAAACAATTCAGGATTTGGTCCCAATAATTCAATAATAACATCAACACCCTTCAACTCTTCAGCCAATTCATTGATATTAGACAAATCAGATTTAATGTACTTGATATGGCGAGGAGTTGATGTGTGTTCCTTTCTTGAAACAGCTTTGATTGGGAATTGAATTCTATCAGCAAAGGTTGGTGATTGCAATGATTCCAAGACAGAGGAGCCAAGGGCACCGTTAATACCGATAACAGCAATAGAAACTTTACTCATTTTATTTGATTTGTGATTAGATTAGAATAGTTTGTATTAATTAAATAATTAAATACTATGGAGAAACAAAATTGAATACTTGAGGAGTAGAAATGATGCTGAATTTATAGAATTCTGTGGAGTCAATTATTGGTAATTGCGGAGGTCAATTAATGATAATAAAGCCTATTATTTACATTCATTGAGGCTTATTACAATTTTTAATATTACATGTTAAATTTCTAATCAATCTAGAAACGAATAGCCGCAGATTGTTATTATTGTGAAGGAGGGGTTGATCTTGTTTTTTGAATCATATACGGTAAGCACGCGCAGCAACAGATTAAAAAGGCATAAGGTGGCATAATTGCTTATAAATCTGAAGTGGCTGAAACCCTGCATGAAGTGGATTTTTTGAAATTTCGTGTGTTGTGGCATCCACACATTAGTAAAAATACGGTTTTGCGGCCGAATATTATTTTAATTTTGAAGAAAAATGAGTAATGGAAAGGGGCAATAATTTAGCTGACAAACCAACCCGAAATAAGTTAGAAGGATTCATGGAGCTTAGTAAATTTTATGTGGTCTGCCTTTTTGACATCAACAAACTTTTAGTTGACTCCATCTAGACGTGTTCTTTATTTTGAGAGAACTTTCTTGTTAACCAATGCTCATATACAGAATTTTTAGTGCATAAATTTTCTAACGGGGCATTACTCCTGAAAAGCAAATATATCATTGAGATTGAGGGGCTGAACTCATTTCACATTTTCTTGTGATTCTTGATTTTCTATATGCATTGATATAATGTTTATTGCTTTACTACAAATCATCAATAAAGTGGTAGTTCGTATGAAGTTTCATTTTTTGTTGACAGAGTACTACACAACCATTAACGGTAGCAGCGTAGATTAAACATAGAAAAATGTAAAGGGACGAATTGTGCCTCAGGACTCAATTGCCCCCAAACGTCTATCTTAATTACTTATCCCCACTTTTCCAGTGGTGCAAATAACGCAAATCAAGAAAGTTGACCTCTACTGGCAAAGAAATTATTTCTTAATTTAGAGTTAATTAATATGACACCTTTATTTGTATCCCATATATTCTGATGATAGCAAAGCATCGTGAATTGTTTTTGGATATTCACGGTTAACAGCCCTTTGATTATCCTCTTTTTGGTTGTTCCATCTTGGCTCGCCCTTCTTGTTAGTAGTGAAACTGGAAGTATTGTCAATAAAGTTTGCGACTGTAGAGACCAGCGTTCAGAAAGAGAATATCAAAAGAAGAAGTCATTACGTTATTTAGTTTAGATTACACTAGAAGCAGATCCGGTATTAGAATTTGGCGGCGCAGTTTCCGGAGAAGGTGTTCAAAGTTTTTAGGTTTCTTAGTTGGGTTGTTACAGTAAGTGGATCTAGATCGTAGTTGTATCTCTTTCAGAATTTCAGGGATAATCATTATTCAGAATATTTCCGATCTTCAATTGAGAAGCTTGACACTTGAGAACAAGTGATTTGAACTTTATTCGCAAATAGGGATAATATGCGGCAACAAGATCACCTTCAAAAGAACAAATCTTGGTCTAGAGTACCATCTATTCTCTAAAATTTAAGAAAATTCGATAAATATTCAAAGAAATGTTTAAAAAAAAATCGCAACGACGTTATGCAACAAGCAAAGTAAGAAAAGATAGCAAGTATCAATTTCACCTTAGAATTGAATTATATTCACCACAAGTTTCATGCTTTTTCCCTTGTTCAAAAGCAATCAGTTTTTATTTAAATCGACATTTAAACATATCAGGGTGAACAAAAGAAAAGTATTCGAAACTCTTTTACTTGCTTTTTTGCTAAAATTGTTTACTAGTAGATATTTTGATTTCCTTATTGATAGTATTCATCATCAACCTTCTCTTAAAGCGCGCACCAATAAATTTTGCACCCAAAAAGTTCTTATCGATATCACCGGCTAATACAACATAAAAAGATGTGAGCAGCAAAAGAGCACATTAAACTTCTTAAAAGTCATAAATATGCTTCGGATCTCTAAAAATAGACTCTGAAATATATCTTCTTTTTGTTTGTGGTCTTGTCTAATACTATATCTCTACTTGGTAAATTCTCACGCGAGATAATCACGTGATCAAATTGAAGAAGATGAAAATTTTTTGATCAAAAAAAAAGCAGTACAAGACAAAACTCGATCAAAAAGCATAATTATAGAATACTAAAACTAGGCAACATGTTGAGAACTTTCATACGCCGTGCTTCTACTAGAAAACCACAAGGCATACCATACGAGCCTGTCCCAATCAACAAATATAACCAGGCTAGATCCGCCTTTAACTTCAAACCTAAAAAAAGAGAAGGATTGGTTTACAACCCACCAGCATCTATCAATAGAGCGTCTATCAAGACCGCAAAAGCTTTCTTACCTAATTCTGATCCTAGAAAGACCTTGATAAGCGGGTTTGAATATACCAAAGAAGAATTGAAACACTACCCTGTTATCAACCACTATGCACCAGCTCATGAGCGTCAATATGAAATAACAGCCGATATTGTGGCTCAGATCAAAGAATTGAGACAACAGAACCCAGAGGAATGGACCATCAGTAAATTACTGAAAAAATTCAATATTGAAGCCAAGAAGATTAATGTTTTCACCGGGGTATTAGCCGAAAAGCGTGAAGAAGGACTCAATGAAAAACAAAGTGCTAGAAGAGCCGAAAGAAAGAAGAGAGCTCAATTATGGTTGAGTGGAGAATTTTAAAAGGCAAATGTCTTCATACCATATTTTAACATGAAATATAATTCTGATAGCAAGAGAATCTATATTTGTACATAGCATCTGTAAATTAATAAATGAAATCAATTCACTAACAAGAGAAGTGTATAAAGATTCTGGTGATACTTTATCAAGTTGTTTTACGTGCCCGCGCACAAAATGAGAAAAAAACTTTTAATACTAAAACGAGTATTTCACCAATTTATTCAAAAATAATATAATAAAATAGATCGATAAAAAATGAGTGAAAATGTATGTAATATCAAAGGGAGATTGAATTATAAAGTGATGATTAAGAGTAAATATTAACGATTATCTAGCAGAGATATAACAATTACAACAGAAGAAGGTACAACAACAATAATAACAACAATAACCAGAATAGTAATAGTAACCAGGGTAGTACTAAGCATGATGGTCCAAAGAGAGAAGCCATCTTGGATTTGAACAAGTATAAGGATCAAGAAATCAGAGTTAAGTTTATTGGGGGAAGACAGATTATTGGTGTACTTAAAGGGTTTGACCAATTGATGAACTTGGTGTTAGAAGATGTGAAAGAACAATTGAGAGACCCAGAAGATGAAAGTGTACTCACTGGTAAATCCAGAGATTTGGGTTTAGTTGTGGTGAGATGTACTTCATTGTTGACTATTTCCCCGGTGGATGGAAGTGAGATTATTGACAACCCTTTTGTCAGTGAAGAGTAGATACTGACCCTTTGTATTATAGTAATATTATGTCCACAGTACAATATGGTGTAGATCATCGAGATTTAATTTGTGTTAGTCTTGTGACTAAGAGAATATATTGAGATAACCTTGTGAAGTATATTAGTGCTGAGTATATATTCAATTTCGTTCCTTTGTACGGTATAAAAATTATTAATTTTTAAACGCAAAAAATTGTTTTAACCCAACCTTTTTCATCAGTTGATTTATTTCTGATATTTATCAACACTTAGAATTATATAATACAGCATGTCCGCATCACAAGAAGTCAACAAGAACGTAGTATTGCTTCCACAAACCAACCAACTTATTGGTTTGTATTCGATCATCCGTGACCAAACCACAAAGAGAGGTGACTTTGTCTTTTATTCGGACAGAATCATTAGATTACTTGTTGAAGAAGGCTTGAATCAATTACCTGTTGAACCGACTGTCATCAAATGTTACGGTGGCCATGAATACGAAGGTGCCAAATTCTTGGGTAAGATTTGTGGGGTTTCAATTGTTCGTGCCGGTGAATCGATGGAAATGGGGTTGAGAGAATGTTGCCGTTCGGTTAGAATCGGTAAAATATTGATCCAAAGAGATGAAGAAACAGCATTACCTAAATTATTTTATGCCAAATTACCCGAGGATATTTCCGAACGTTATGTATTTTTGTTGGATCCAATGTTGGCAACCGGTGGTTCTGCCATGATGGCTGTCGAAGTATTATTGTCCCGTGGTGTTCAAATGGACAGAATCTTCTTTTTAAACTTGTTGGCTGCTCCCGAAGGTATCAAGGCTTTCCAAGAAAAGTATCCTTTGGTCAAGATCATCACTGGTGGTATCGATGAAAAGTTAGACGACGATAAGTACATTGTTCCAGGTTTGGGTGACTTTGGTGACAGATACTACTGTATTTAGGATATATATATAGTGTCAATACTACATGCATTTGGTATGTATCACGTCGGGATCTTCCATATACTCCAGTGAAGTTATCCACATTTTCTTGAATGTAGATAATCCTGCCAATATTGATCCACCGATCCATGTTGAGTACTTTCTTTCGGGAGGTGCGTATATCTTTACCTTCATTTTGGTGTTGTAGTTGTTACTTGCATTCTTGTTCCAGATACTTTGCGACTGTTGTTGCTGTTGCTGTTGTTGCTTAAGCTCAGAGAGTAAACGATCTCCAAAGTTTGCCAAAAGTGTGTTCCCACCTGAAAGAATAATGTTTTGGTATAATACTGGTCTTAAATCCAAGTCTGTTTTGGCAATTGCAAGAGAAACAAGTTCATGCAACCCTGGTGATTCGTTCCCTATCAATTGTGGGTTGAATAAGATTTCGGGAGATCTGAATTTTTCAACCCCAAGTTGAATCTCATGACCATCAGGTAGTTTAAAAGTCGAGCATAACTCCGAATTACTGGTATAATAATTGGATGTAGCATATAATTTTTCATCTCTGATTGGATCTTTCGAAATAAAACATGATTTCTCTTTGATAAGCCTTACGATTTCCAATTCGGAACTGCTTTGTAACGAGATCCCATTCATTCTTCGTAAGTTATACAGTAATTGTTCGGTGATATCCCTACCAGCAATATCCATCCTTTTAATGGAAGTTGGCAACGAGAATCCTTCATAAACAGGAACAACATGTGATACACCATCACCACTATCTATTACAACACCTGTTGTTCTGCCACTGGCATATAACGATAAAACCGCTTGAATCGAAATATATATACATGGAATATTAAACTGTTCAAACAAAACCTGACACATTTTATCTCGATTGGCTCGTGGATTTAACGGAGCTTCGGTTATGAGTAATGGATGATCCTCGGCATTAGTTTTTAACTCTTGCGTGTATGTATGGTACCACAACTTCTCCATATCGTCCCAGTTGTTTACAATGCCATGCTCTATTGGATAGTTTAGCTTGAGCAAGCCTCTATTTTGTTGTGCCATATTTCCAATATATGTTTCATCAACACTAGTACGTGCAATGCCTCTTGCACCAGCACCTGCTGATGCATCTAATTCATTAACAGCTCCCATTACTCGTTTCTCTTCATCTTTTGTCGATTGATCGCCGATGAGTGATCCCGCCATGATCTTGTGATACTTAGGTCTACCCACAATTGCAGATGCATATGTTCGTGGTTTGTCTTCACCGGCAAAACCGGCCTTCAAATTACCTGATCCATTGTCTATTACCACGGGCTGATTGTATAAAGTGGATGTGTCCATGAATGCAATTCTATTTTTTTTTCTATACGTTTCTATGTAATTTTCTATTTGGTTATATTAGAAATAGCAACTGGCTGGAGATCTTCTGTAGCCTATTGCGATGATGTTTCTAAAAGATTTGGGTGTTGATGTTTTGGATTTGATAAACGCGCTAAAAAAATAACAGTATCAGATCTCTTTTTTTCTTAAGGTAAAGCTCTAGTTAAACATTTGGGTTCGCGGTGGAAAGTATACGCTAGAGATCAAAATTCACGACGTATAGCTAGACTAGAAAATATAAACAGCCAAATATTTCATTATACACTTGAGAATGTCAGCACTCAATACACTCTCCAACAACCAGAAAGGACAACTTCGTAATGCATTCACCTTAATAGACGGTGATTCGCGCGACTCAATAATCACAAAGGATGATTTGGTCAGATTATATACACAATTGGGTCTTAAAGTACCCACTGATTTGCAACTTACTAGTATGCTCTCTGTTGAATCTAGTACTGATTCAAAAGGGATAAACTTCACGCAATTCCTGAATATTATGGCTAAAGAATTCCTGAAATTTGAAGATCGAATGACGATATACAATGCACTCAAAGTTTTCGCTGAGGAAGGGGACCCACGAAAATATTCAGACGATTTGATTATAGACGTTGATAATTTGAAAGAAGCTTGTTGTTCTGTACAATTGGGTGAAATCGGTAGTGGGGACCATCGCTTATCCCGAGCCACATTCGACAAGCTAGTCGAAGGTTTTGTTAAGGAGCAGACCGATGGAAAGAAGTTGTTTTTAGCATCCAAATGGTTGGATGCCTATATCGATTAGAAATGACAGGTTTATCATCTATTTTTTTTGATCTCTTCAAAAAGCTCTACGGCTTGATAATATATTTATGCACTTTTATTACGATATACAATGACACGCCGTCTCTTTTAATATTATTATACAAAATGTGTGCTCTTTTTCAATAAGTCTAGATTAATGATCCACAATTAACTCATCACAACCCCAGTCTTCAAAAGAGCCGTCTGGTAAGTACCTTCTCACAACCAATGGGATTTTTCTTTGGGCCAACTCCTTCATGGCAATTTGCAATGGGTCGGTTTCACCTTCAATGTCTACCAAGACAGGTGCATTAAGCGAAATCTGTAAAGCTCTGGTACCAAGAACACGAGCACGTTCGTATTTCGTCATATAAGGAGTTGTTGTTCTCTTTTCCTTAGGTATGGCCAACTCCTTGACAGTCTTTTGTCTGATTTTGTTGGCAGCATTGGCATCATCAGGTCCAAAGCCACCGTTGACTACAGTCTTTCCATCTTCGGTTTTCATGCCAACATCGCCGCCGTTACCGTTTTGTTCGGTTTCTGGTTCTTGAAATTCTTCGTCAGAGAAGTGTTCTGCTTGGTCAAAATCATCGTAGTTTTCAGCACCTTCATTGAATGCATTCTCCTCAAGGTCGGACATTGTTTATTTTTATTTATCTATATATGGTATGTGCTTATATATCTGTTATTTTTTCGATATCTGCTCTGCTCTGAAAAATTTCAAGATCTTTTGTTTGTGTCGTACACGACCAAATATCGAATTTTACACTAATACAGTTGTGAATCATCTTTTAGAATAAATATGTTATTTGAAAACAAGTCGATAACTACATGTAAATATGCTATAAATATATTAGGCTATACGGACCATAATCATCATTAGTTTGTATATATGCTGACTGTTGACTTTTAGGAAGTGTGGTTTTGAAGGAGGATTGTTGAAAGTGTTTTTGTGGTGAATTCTGATATATTTTAGTATTCATTTATTTACAATTCACTTGCGTATGGCAAGACATCAACGTCACCAATAACAACGTAGTTGAATTCACCCAAGGAAGCACCGGAAGAGACGGCAGAAGCGTCAATCTTCAAGTCTAATGGAGAATCAAAAGTGGATTGTAAGGCAACAGACAATTGAGCAGCCTTGACAGAGTTCTTCAATTCAGCGTTTGAGACAGATTCAACAACCTTCTTAGCTTGCTTGATTCCTTGAGCAACGTCAGCAGCAGAACCACTGACAGAGACAACGAATAAACCGGCATCGTTGTACTTGTGTAAGTAAGAGGAAGCACCTGGAATCTTGCTCAAAGGAGCAGTAGAACCATTCAAGACAGATGATCCAACAGCAGCAGACAAGGTTTCGAGCTTGGCGAAATCAGTTGGCTTAACTGGAACACCAATCAAGGCGATGGATTCACCAGCAGCTCTGATTCTAGATTCCTTACCCTTGAAGATCTCAACGGCTGGAGCAGAAGTCGAACCTTGCTTCAAAGTAGAGAAGGCTGATTCGGAAACAAACTTGGACAAGTCTTCACCGTTGACACCAGAAGCATAGATCGAAACGTTACCAGCAGTATAAGTTTGCGAGGCAAATTCTTCAACATCTTCAAGGGTAACCTTGGTGGTACCGTCAAAGAGTAATGGGTTACCTAAACCCTTTCTGAAAGACAATTCGTGCAAGGATTCCAAAGCAGTGTAAGCGTTAGAAGTGTGTGCAGCTTCGAATTCGGCCTTAGCAGCTGGTAAAACAACTTCGTTGAATTCATGTGGTCTGAAAGAGGTTTGGGCAACAACGTTACCTAAAGATTCAACGTAGAATGGTAAATCTTGCTTCAAGAATTGAGCTTGCAAAACAATCGAATCTCTCGAAACTTGAGATCCAAAAACACCACCCAATAATTCAGATTCTCTTGTGAATCTCAAAGCAGACTTACTTTGAGTGTTTAAGAAGTTGAATTTGGATAACAAGTGCGAAACACCAGACTTTCCAGCCTTTGAACCGGCATTGTTGATAACAACGGAAACACTAGACAAGTTTCCAGAAGCATCTCTGGCAGCGATCTTGATGTTTGAGGCAGCAGCAGCAGAAGTGCTGAAGGTACGACGGACAGAACGAGATAACATTTTATAGGTTCTTGAAAGATTGTGTTATTAGAACAAAACGCTTGTTATAAGGTACGTTTTTCGATTCTCTTTATGATTAAAGCATTTTTTCGCTGTCTGACTGTGTAAATGAAAATTTCGACAATTTTGATTGGCTGAAAAAATCATGTGATTCAACGTCACAAAATTTATTTTTATTTTTTAAATGAAAAATGTGAAGACTCCGCGAGTTCGATTTTGATGCACATACAAATATATATTCTATAAATATTTATTGACTGTTATCTTCATATTTGGGTTAATCTCTTTTCTTTACCTCTAAGTCTGTGTTGTTCAAGGTAATCGAAAGTTAACTTACCCCAAATTAAATCCATAATGATAATTATATGCACAACCCCCCAGATCAAGTTGATCGAGTAGAAAAAGTTGGAATTACCGTTGCCGAGTACGATCCAACAGTAGTAGAAAATTGGGGCCAAAAGAAGGCATATAAGGAGTGTAAGACCTGCAATAAATGCATATTTACAATGTGGGAGGATTACATCCTTGAAAATTGGCAAAAGCGATATGCCAAATCCTAAATCCCCCAAGGTTGGATATGATTTTGTGAAACTAAGCCAAATGTATGTAATGACAACACTCAAAAATGAATCACCAGCTGAACTGCCGAATTCTAAGAATCTAATGGCGAATGGAATGACAAACACAAATTGATATAAATTGAACAATCCAATATAGAAAGGAGTGAAGAATTGAAACATTTCAGTAAAAAGGTACCACCATAACCCCATGTTTGGCAGGATTTTGTCATGTAATATTATGGTACCATAACATTGTCTAATAAAATTAGAAGATCCACCGATCAATGTATATGAAGTGATCATCAAGAAGAACAATACCGAAACGTAAACAATACCAGACTTGATGATTTGATACCTATTCAATTGTAAGGCCAGTGTCCCCAAGAACCCTATTGAAGGCACCATATATATGGCAGGTGTCAAAGATAAGTAAGTTGCCACTGCCAATGCTACCATACTTCTTTTGAAGTTGCGTACTAATAAAAGCTGGTATAATGCTTCTATAATGAAAAAATTGGTAAATAATAAAGTCGATTTGGAAATATTACTCAAGATTAACAAAGGATTGAATAAATAGAATGCGGCGATCAAATCATCATTGAATCCTTTAAAAACAGTTCCCACACGTTTTGAATTGTAATCATTATACCAACGGTTCAATTTGACCAATCTAAGAGTGATTATTATATCAATTGCTGTGAACAACAAGTTGAAGATCGCTGGGTGGTTAATTACCAGTAATATTATGATCAATAATGGTGGGTGATGATTTATGCCACCATCATATAAATTGATATGATGTTTTAAATAGTAGAATGCTTCTTGTAATGATTTATACGAGTTGAGCGGAGATGACAATAAATTTGTCGAGGCAAGAGAGTCGACAATCTCAGGAAATACAGTTGGTATAACGGATCTGATTAGCCCACCAATGACAAGCACCTGGAGTAATTTACCCATTTTCAATGTTGTATATGTTTTCAGTATTTTAATATCTGTTCTTTTGTTTTTTGATTTATTGAACGCGAAATCTTCAATTCAAAAAAATAAACCAAAACGAAAAAGAAAGAGAAGCAAACCAAATCGAAGTTTGAAGCAACTACGCCATATAAATAAAAAAAATGTCAACAGTAAGTATTTGTTTTATAGAAAACTTTTTTAAAAGAGCCAGTACTAACAAATAGTTTCAACCTATTAATCCAAAACCGTTTTTGAAAACCTTGATTGATAAACAAGTCATAGTCAGATTGAAATGGAACAAAACAGAATACAAGGGTAGACTAGTATCGATTGATAACTATATGAATTTACAATTGGACAACACTTACGAAGTGGTAAACCTGGAAGAAGATAAGGAGGCCGAATTGATCGGTGAGATATTCATCAGATGCAATAATGTTTTATTTATAAGAGAAGACGTCTCAGTGAACACTGATAAAAGCGAAACGATGCAAGATTAGTCAGTCAGTAGTACTTTAGAATCCAACACTCATTAGCATCTCATCTTTGTATATTAGCACCATGTATTAATTAGAATTTCAATAAGAGAACATCGAGGTATATGTAGCATCAAAAGACATGTAAAGAAAAATATTGCTCTTTAATTGTCCTAAACACTTTTTAATGATTGAAAGCTTCATTCTTTCTGGATCTTTTCGATTCTCGCTAAGTGGAAGCCGAAAAAAAAACTTGAGATTAACTGGTCAAAAGAAAAAACAACAAACCATTCAAGTATAATCGATTATGACCGAACCGGTAGTGGCACCTTACGGTGGACTCATGACTAAGCCTTTAGAAGATCAAAAGGAAAGAGAAACCAAATTGAGAGAACAGCAAATCGAAGTGTCGTTCAATGGGCACACCGAAATTTTACGTCCTGAGGCCTTGAAGATTCGTGGCGTTGACAATTTATCAACAGATGATATCACTTATTTCATCGACTATTATTTGAACTATAGAGAAGTTAGTCAAGAAGATGGCACTATCAAGTATGAAATGCTCGATAGGCAACTCGAATTTAGAATCGAATGGGTGAATGACTCTAGTGTCAATGTTGTTTTCCAAACACACGAAGCTGTCTCTGAGGCTTTGAAATTATTGTCAATTACTTCACTGAACCCTAATATAATAACTCCAGACAATTTTCAAGAACCCGATTTGAATAATCAAGAATATGTTTCTGAAATTATGCAAGAAAGAGAAACAAAACTGTATAATCCAACACTTGAATTCCGTAAACATCAGAGTTTATTTGCAAGATTGGGAATAAATAAAGAAAAATCAAATGAAAATGGTGATGAAGATACTGGTGATATGGACGAGGATGAAACTTCGATTATATTATATATCAGACAAGCCCTTCAACTGGATCGTAAAGTCAAGAATGCAGCTCAATATTCTCGTTATTACTTGATACATGGTGAGCCAGAAAGACAGTCAAGAAGAAAGTTTAGTAGAGAGGGAAGACATTCAAGCGAACGCCGTGAACGTCATGATGATACAGTCCCCGCAATTCCACAGGTTCAAGAACCTGAAGAAGACCTTTTCGCAGATAAATTAAAATCGGGTAATGGGGCCAGACCAAATAGGCAAAATAATCTGAGAAGACGCAATAATCGTAATGAAGATGAAGAAGATTTGTTTGCCCATAAAATGAGAGAAAGATCTCCACGTAGAAACAGATCAAGATCGCCAATGAGACACTAAATGCATATGTATTATATTGACTATAATGTTTTATATACCCCGTTGTCCAGAGCACCACGGTAACCAGACTATTAGCTCTAAATGTATACTTATAATCCAAAATTATGTAAATATAGAAATATAAAAATTTATCAATTTTTTTTGTCTACTTGATGGAAAAATTTCAATTCCCTTCTTGACCGAAATCATTAGTAAATTTAATATGATTGGAAATATCATCATTATTAACGGTCGGTCTATTACTTTTAATAGCCTTTATGAAATCTTTGATTGTAAGTTCGGGTTCCTTTAATTCATCGGTACCGATCTCCATCCATCCAATCTCTCTAGCACCTTCATCACCTGGAGAACAAGGTGTTAATTTTTCAGTCTCGTCTTCTTCGAAAACTGGTTTAAAATGAGTCGCCTGTTGGATTTGACGAATCGGTTGCATAAGAGCATCTCTCACAACAACAGCTATATCATGCCCCGAGTACCCTTCAGTCATTTCAGCAAGTAACCTGAAATCTTGAGCAGTACAATTACATGGTACGTCATTACCAAGATTGATTTCAAACATCACGGTACGAGCTTGTACATCGGGTAAAGCAATATAAATTCTCTTTTCAAATCTTCTTCTAATAGCTGCATCTAATTGCCACGGAATATTGGTTGCACCTAATACAAGTACACCATTAGAATCATTTCCAACACCATTCATCTGAACCAATAACTCAGTTTTGATTCTTCTCAGCGCTTCAGATTCACCTTCTCCACGAGGTCCACATAAGGCATCCACTTCATCAATGAAAATAATCGATGGTTTACTTTCTCTAGCCATAGTGAATAATTGTTTAACTAATCTTTCAGATTCACCCATCCATTTCGAAACTAAATCAGATGATGAAACAGAGAAGAACGTAGAGTTTGCTTCGGTTGCAACAGCCTTTGCAAGATATGATTTCCCAGTACCTGGTGGACCATACAACAAAATCCCCGAAGTTGGTTTACGGTTCCCCACAAAAAGTTGTGGGAATTTAACTGGTAAGATAACGGCTTCTTTAAGTGCTTCTTTCGCACTTTCCAAACCTGCAATATCACTCCATTTAACGTTTGGTGTTTCCAGAAGAATTGCTCCTGCAAGTGCACCTCTTAATTTCTTATTATCCTCGGAATCATCATCACCATCGCCCCCCTTTTTTTTGGTGGCGCTGGCTCCACTTGAACCATTACTAGTATCATTTTTCTTATCTTTCTTTTCCAAATGATCTTTTAATTGTTCCGCCCTTGTAAGGTACTCTGTAAACTTTGATTTGATCAACTCCTTTGATTTTTGATTCTTTTCATACTTGATAGCGAGCATTAAGTAATCCAACCCATTGTAGTATAATTTATAAGCTTCTTCATAACGTGTGGCTGTATCGGCATCAATAGCCTTCTGGACTAAGTCAATACCCTTAGATAAGAAGTCAGAAGTAGACATGCTATTATATTATTTGTGTTTATTTGAATCTATTTGCTTGGTGGAGGCATGATCGTTTTGTTGAAGCGTTGAACTTTTAAACGGGGCCACAAGCACTGATCGGTCACGTGCATCAGCGCGTGAGATAAGCAAATTGTAACACAATAAAGTGGTTGCGAAAAAAGCAGACATTCAGTGCCCGTTTTCACGTCTATATGGATCTGAAAAGTTAACTTGGTTATTGTTAAAATCTAAGAAAATGAAAGAAACGTTAAACTATCTCACTATTAGCACCATTCGTAGCCTGATTTCCCTAGCTCCTTTCCCTCAAATGATTTCCAATTTACGTATAATAATCGGCGATAGCGATATGGGCTTCTAAATAGTGAGCACTCGAATAAACTCCACGAGCCAACCTATGTATGCCCTTGAGAGGTATAAAAGGATGCATAAAAAACCCAATTCAGCAGTCGATTGCAAACTTCGTGCGTACATCTATAGAAGAATCAGAACAAGGCACAAACCCATACTGTAAACCTGAGATTTTTGTGGTGGTCATGAAAGTCATTTGAATCTTACAAAGCTTAGTTTAGCCCACACTGAAATAAGTAGACACGCAAAGCTCGAAAATAGACACTATTTTCCGCTTTTTTCTAACCAAATAATGTTATATTATAACCTACAACAATAATACTCATTTCAGAAACTCCTCATCGAGCATCACCGACTTTTTTTTTAAAATGCCGCGTCTCTATTGAGAAGGAAGGCACTCGCGTGATCATTATACGCTCGGTGTGATTCTTTTTACAACATATGGGCTCAACCTCTTTATGCCAAATTCAAACTACTGATCGCAATATTCTCAAAGCTAGAACGTTCCTAACAAAACTTGAAAGTTTTATTTGAGCGAGTAGAATTTTGATTTAACGAGTAAATAACAAGAACAAGTAAAGTTTATTTAAACCAAAAATGATCCGGCCCCTTCAAAGAAGAGCCTTCGAAACAGTCACCAAGGAACTTATCATATAAAGATTAAGGCGAAAACTGAAAACAATGATAATTTTATTATTGAGAGATGAAAACACATACTATATAAAGAGTTGTTATCAAGCTTTAGATCAAGTCTAAGAATAATAAAAGTAGCCAGTGTAGTTGCAAAAGTTTTGGATTTTTTTTTTTGGAGTTTTGAAGTTTTATATTTTTTTTGGGGCATTTTTGATTTTTCTGATTTTTTTGGGGGTTTTTAATTGTTTTTAATTGTTTTTGATTTTTAAGCTTTTGATTTGTTGATGGTACACATTCCGTGTAGATCCTCACTCTTTTGAAGTTCAAGGAAAGTTTGGGTTGGGGTTTGCCTCAGACCAAGTTTTTTTGGTTCTGTATTTCTGGAACTTGTTCTTTACCTTCATTCTCTTGGTTTTAAACTTGAGCTTGCTAACCCAGATCTTTTGGTCAACACCTTCTGTGAAGGCAATTCTGTTGAATCTATATCTGTATCTCCGCATAACCCATGTGTGGCGGATATCTCTTCTCTTTGCATCAAAGTGCAAAGTATAATTTTCTTTTTGTGCACAAAAATATCCACTCAAAAAATTCATGATATTATCATAAACAATAGGAGAATGCAATTTGAACTTGAGAGGTGGTTGAGTGGGGGTGGATTCTTTAGGCTTCTGATCAACTGGATGAACTTCACTTGTCTCAAATTCAGTAGATTGTTGCTCCTTTGGTACTGCAGATTCCAAAGAAATAACATCTTCTTCCTTGTGAGATAAGGTAAGGTCAATAGCTGATTGCAGTGAAGCAAAAGTGGCGAAGAATGATCCTAGGAGTTTTGATTTGTGGATACTACGAACTATAGAAGGGGTGGCAGATTCACAAATGGTAATGTAGGACGAAGCATTTGATGAAAGCAAAGATTCTGGTTCTGGTTCAATAGTAAAAACAGAGTGAGGACTTTTTTTAAACTTTTTGATAAATGATCTAGCCTTGCTCTTAAAAGCAGCTCTTTTGCTACCGTTAATCTTGGCTGGAATTGGTTTCTCTTTCTCGGTTTTTGTTTCAAAGAGTTCCTTCATTGAAACAAACTTGATTGATTTCAAGTGCATTCTGAAAAAGTGAATTGGTGGTGGTTTGGTTATACTTTCGGAGTCTGAGATAAAGTTTTATCTGTTCGGAAAGTAAAGAAGAAGATATAAAAAATTTAAATTACATTCAAGAGATTTAGTCTGAATTTATACATCTTGAATCTTGCGAATTTTTGTGGTTTACAAACGCATCTGTGGTTGGATTGAGGAGAAAATTGATAGAGGTGGGTAATTTTGCAGCCAATTTGGCAGGTATTAAGTTTACTCTTTTGAGAGAAAGACAGAGGGGTACCATTTTGCAGCCAATTTTGCACGTGGAAAATTGCATCTGTGGATTATTTGGGGGGAGATAGAGGGGTATTATTTTGCAGCCAAATCTGGAGATATAAAAGTGCGCAGATTATTTGAGAGGAAAATAGAGGCAAATTGTTTTGCAGCCTATTTTGTGCAGATCTAAGACAATCTTTCATTCCCAACTAATTAGAATTAATGGAAGGGAGAAAGATTTTATTTGTGACGAAAGTGTAGACCTTTAATTTTCTTACAAACAACAATAGAAGACAAAAGAGGACTTCCAGAGAATACTTCGAGGGTGTTTTTTTCCACTGTTTATGCAACTGGCCCTAGGGAGATAAAATAAGACAAATATATGATTATACTTAAAATCCTTATTAGTTTTGCCCCAACTTTGGCGTATTGCTTATGTAATCTAAACAGGGCCAAATTTTTCGTTAACTTTCCAACATATAATTCGTCTGCAAATATGACATTCAAGTTTAGGCTTCTGTATCTTATCGATTGATGGTGTATTATCTGTTTGAAGCCATTTCTACACTCACGAAGGAATGTTCTTTCAAAATGTCATCTACAAAGTCCCCGTAATATGCGGGTATTTTCATCGGTAACAATAACTTTGTGTGTCGAAGAATGTTACTGATTTCTATTTATACAAATCCGTTGATTGGTAAATTTAATTTCCTTCAATACTATTTATCTTATGGCTCTTCCAATTATTCAGTTAAGTATTCTATGACTGCGCGAAACTCGCTGTTGATAGAGATCCCAAATTAATTCTGAATCCCCAGGAGACACATTTATACCTTTTGAACCCAAAGGTTTGATGGCAACATCAATGATCTCAAAATTACTATATCGATATTTTCCTAAAAGGGATATAGTAAACTTCGCTAATATATCTGCACAGAAAGACTTTGATGGCATATAAATCACAACATGAAGGGTTTAGTGATTTTGATATAGGTAAATTTGATGTGAAACCGTACGATGGTGTTAATAAAAAATGAGTATGTGAAAGTGGAGCAATTAGGCTTGAATGATATCTTGAATATTTTGGATGCAAATTTTACCTCAAAACGGAGGACCACTTCACGGAGATGGAATACAGGAACAAGAAACTGCCGTGTATTGACAGACTCTCTTCTACTATAAATATAAAGTTTGGACTAAGCATTACAATAGATGATGTAGACTTCGATGTACCTGAAAATCGATATAAGCTTACCAAGTGCTCAAGTATAAACTGTCAACTGTAGATACAGCTAATTTCATTTTCTGTAATAATACACTTTTGCCAGTCATTTCAGGTTTCAATCTAGATCACATTATCACTTATGCGGCATAAATGTAGCACTACTTTTTTCTAACGATGTTGTGTTTATGCTTACTATGTCGCATCTCGTCCATACGAAAGAAACAAATAAAATGCTTCGAAAACGTAACAAAAACGAAATTTATCAAAACTACGCGGCCATTTGGAAATGATAATATTGATTTAGTCAAATAATGCAATAGAAAGTTCCTCGTGCGCGGTCGCAAGTCATGCGCAGGTTTGTACCATAATCGAGTTTACGATTTTAGATTAATTATTACAGATGATTCCACTTTTAATTAATAAGCCTGTGTAAAAATAGGACTTAGGAGAAAGCACCCACATCGATTGATTATGAGATTGATTCTAGTTCCCCACAGAATAAAATCATATTACAAAGCAGCACCTTGAAATAAACCGTTTCACTTTTGGTGCAAATATTCAAAGGCGTTTAGCACCGTTGTAGGCAACTAAAAGAGGGAAGGGAATCGCGGAGTTTGCACCACATATCACAAAAACGTCATGCGTACACTAAACGCAATTTTTATATTAGCCGTACTTACGAGCACTAAAACAAAAACGTAGACGAACATTTTTTCGTATTGAGATACCCATGGAACAAGCGCGCATACCCATGGAAATGTTTTTAAGCACGAAATAGGGAATGTATTTATAGTTAGATTTATATTTTAAGATCTGGAAAGGAAATGAGGGAGGGGAAGCCCGCAGTTAAAAGTTGGTTGTTTATTCTTATGCAATATCGTCTTATCTTGTATCGGAGAAGTAGTTTTTAGCTCCGATTTTGAAAACATCCAGTTCGTTTCGTCAAAAAGATACAATTCATGCATAGGGGAAGGCATGGATTTTGCGCGTTCTACCATGTGATGACTTTAAGTTAAAATCTAATGAGCACAAACATTTCCTCCAGTACTTTATTGCATAACATGCCACAAGCGGCTACGCTTTTTCTGAAAAGTTAATTGTTATGATCGCAAACCTTTTTTAGTCCATTTTGTGCCCGACAATTACTAATCTTAAACTTCCGCTCGGCCTGAGTTGGGAAATTTTACTTAAATAGGCAAGATGGAGCTTCACCCCGACAGCGCTCCGTTCCGAGTTTGAACGATGCTTTCTTTTTTGCGTATGTATTGCGGCTTTAGGCACTACTAAAAAAAAAGATGGCCGCTGGCGGGGCTCTATTCAATATTACTCATCCTGGCCTGTATAATAATTTGAAAATATTAAAATGAGAAGTATATATAGATTCATGTTAGCATAAAGCAGACATAATATGAACGCATAAAAATATAGTATATCAGGTACATAATGTCTAGTTATTCAGATTCAGAGTCATCAAAACATAAAGAAGTGAAAGAAACGCAACCTCTTGATATTGAATCTATCAAGCAATCAAAAAATGAAGATACCAACATTCATTTAAGTCCAATAACAAGTAGAAGAAGTATTCGAAGTTTGCATCCTGATAGTATACATAGTGAAGATTATCCTGATCTCGAAACTCTTAATGAAATTGAAGACGAATTCGTCGAACCTCCTGATGGTGGATATGGTTGGGTTATTGCAATAGCTGCCATGTTATCTATTTTCAGTACTTGGGGGGCTAATGGGGCATATGGTGTCTTTTTAGATTTCTATCTTACGAACAATACGTTCCCTGGTGGAACGAATCTTGACTATGCAATCATTGGTGGTCTTGTTATTTTCCTTGCATTTGCTTTGGCGCCATTCTGTGCACTTTTATATAGAATGATTGGTATAAAGCCGGTAATATTTATAGGGCTTGTCATACAAACTCTTGGGTATCTTTTAGCCTCTTTTTCAACAAAGTTATGGCAAATTTTCTTGACGCAAGGTGTTCTTATCGGTATATCATTCGGTTTAATTTTTATACCTGCAACCGTTGCTTTACCTACATGGTTTACAAGTAAAAAGGCTACGTCTATGGGTATTGCAATTAGTGGGAGTGGTCTTGGTGGTGTTGTTTTCTCTCTTGTTATCAGCAAACTTATCCAAGAAACAGGTGATCAAAAATGGGCATTGCGTATGCTTTGTATCGTCACTTGCGTCACTTCTTTGGTTGCCCTTGTGGTATTAAAACCTTTCAACACAAAGCAAAGACCTTTGAAAGAAACTTTTACAAAAGAATACTTTCAGCAGAGTTTGTTAGAAACTTGTGATTTGAGTATTTTCTACAAACACTATGAACTTGCCTTTTTGTCTGTCTGGTATACCGTGACTTTTATGGGTTATATTCTCTTACTTTTCACGATTTCTCCGTACGGTACTGCCGTTGGTTTGAATCCAACTCAAGCAGCTAATCTTACCACAATGCTTAATGTTGGTCAATGTATCGGAAGACCTTTTATGGGGTACATGGGCGACTCTTTTGGAAGGACAAACGCTACAATTGCGGTGTGTATTTTTATGATGATATTTTTGTTTGCTTTCTGGATCAATGCTACAAAATATGGTGCATTGATTGCTTTGTCAATTCTACTTGGTCTTTTTTGTGGTGTTGCCCCAACAATGGGTATTCCAATTGCATCCGATATTTTGAGAGGAAGAAGACAAAATAAAGTTACTTCTGCATGGGGAGGTCTTAATCTTATTTCTGCTCCCTTCTGTCTTTTCCCAGGTGTTATTGCACTTGGTCTTACCCAGAAAGGGGTTTCAAAACCATATTTACATTCACAAATTTTTGCGGGATGTTGTTTTGTATGTGGTGTTTTATCCTTGTTTGTGGTTCGTGAATGGATTGTGCGTAGAAACTTAAATGAAGAGTTAGCATTATGCCAAGATAGGAAACAAAACGAACCTGAAAACTCGGATGTTATCTTGGAAGAGATTGTAAGACTTGAAAAGTTGGTGAAAACGGATGTATGGCATTACTTAAAAAGATGTTTTACCATCAGCAAGGTTTAAATTATTTTAATCATTTTATTATTAATAAATTAATCAAAGATCTTATCGATCACTAAAATCTATAGTAAAAATAATATCAACTTACAATACACCAATAATTTTCAATATACAGACATTAAACATAATAGAGGCACAACAATATACAATTAAAACTTATATTTAGATATGCGTGTTTTTTGCTAAAAAGGAGTAAAATACATAAGAAAAGAATAGCATAAGTTTCTTAACGGTTAGACTTGGCAACTCTTTCCAATTCATCCTTCTTCTTGATAGCGTAAGAAGTAGAAGAACCCTTAGCGGCGTTGATCAATTCTTCAGCCAAACATTCAGCAATGGTCTTGATGTTTCTGAAAGCAGCTTCACGGGCACCAACAGTAACCAAAGAGACGGATTGGTTAACTCTTCTCAATGGAGAGACATCAACGGCTTGTCTTCTGACAGCACCGGAAGAACCAATTCTGGTAGAATCTTCACGGGCACCAGCGTTGACAATAGCGTCAACCAAGACTTGCAATGGGTTTTGTTCGGTCAAAACGTGAATGATTTCCAAAGCTTGCTTGACGATTCTGACAGCCTTCAACTTCTTACCGTTGTTTCTACCGTTCATCATCAAAGAGTTGGTCAAACGTTCAACAATAGGACATTGAGCCTTTCTGAATCTCTTGGAAGCGTATCTACCAGCAGTGTGGGAGACAAAGACTGGTTGTCTGATTTGAATGTAGTCAACAAGGGAAACATCCTTGACTTCAACATCTTCAAAAGACCACTTGTTGAATAACTTGACTTCTTGTTGAGCAGCTTGAACGTCAGCTGGGATGGCGGTAGCCAATTCAACTAATTGAAATTCTTCTTGGACAACTGGTTGTTGTTGTTCTTCAACGTCAGACATTATGTATATATGCTTTGGTGATAACTAGTAGAAAAATGGAACGGAGTGAAATATTTTAATTTTTTTCAAATATTGAATTCGATTTGTTACGAAAAAATTTTCGCAGACTTAGTGATTTTATTAGTGTGATCATTATATGCACGCTTGCAAAGGAAAATTTACCCGGATATCGTATCGCGACTTCCTCATTAGGAAGGTGTGCCCTACTTTACGTCACGTGCTTTGCTATTCAAGAAGCATTTCAGTGGCATAATGTGTTTATATGATAAAGTAAACACAAGTGTTTGCATTATTGTGGTACTTTAGATACATTTAAGCTTTATTAGAAGGACTTATCTTTTGATTTACCCAAAGAAGCCCTTCAATTGTTGTATTTACAAAGAAGAATTGAGCCATGCATAAAAGCAAGTGGCCATATTGACAATTTTAAATCATAATAGTTTATCAATGGCCGTAGTGTATGTACCAAGCTGGTAAGACTATCACTATTGCCATTTGCAATGCTTAAATGGCAGTTTACCCTGCATCATTTTGATATCGATAGAATGTCCTTAAGAGACCAATTAGGAAGTGTAAGTTCCATACTGATCTAAGGGTAATTATGAGTATGACTCCAATCTACAAATTTACCCTAGAGGCTCAATTAGGAAGTGTAAGTGCCATACCAAGATGTGTAAATTTGGTCATGCTGCAAATAACTTGAACAGTCCAATTAGGAAGTGTAAAACCTATCATGCTAAGGGTAAATATCATCATACATCTAAACTTTTTGCAGCAGGTTGCAATTAACCCTAACAGACCAATTAGGAAATGTAAGTTCTATACTGTAGTAATATTCAGTACGGGCGTTTATCAGCTGAACGAGCACGTGTAAAATCTGTTGATTAACTCAATACAGCAATCTCCGCTGGCAATTATCGAGATCGTATATAGAAAAACTCTTGCAACAGATATCCGTTGCAGAACGAGCACATAAGAAACAGAAAAAGAATTGATTACAAACTAATTTGTTATGATATTTCTTCATCATTTCAATTGCTAGCACCGATATATTCATGATCTTTTTGTGTTTCACCTTTTCTATCAACTCAAACTATTGATTAAAGTAATAATAAACTTAATGGTCTTCCAATTGCTGATCATAAGATCGTCTGGTAATTACTTTTCCATCATACATGCCTTGTTAAAAAGTATTTCGCGTGGTTTAACTAAAGGGCGTTAAGACTCATTGGTGACTAATGTAGCGATTACGATTTAAAAATCTATCCGCTCCGGCGGATACGTTTATTTCCGGGCTTAAATTAGGAATGGTGGAGAACCTTGATCCCGCATTAATTAAAATGGGTTAATTTGTGGCTTTTGCGCAAGGTAAAAAGGAGATTTCAGGGTCCTGCAGAAAGCACCTTCTGCAAAATTGCCAGACGGTCAATATCTGGGCTTATGATATATAGAGAGAAATTGCAGGAAGAGACCTACTAAGATAGATTGTGCTAGATATTATCATTTAAAACATTTGCAAAATAATACGAGATAAAGGATAAGAGAATCGTGCCAGTTTAGTAATTTTCTTCGACGTCAAACTTTTTAAGTTTTGCTCGACATGCGATAAAACGAAAAAAATATTCCATTCCCCCGCAATGGACAGGCCCTATACCGGCATTTCGGTACAGGAAATGACTCAGTTACGTTTTTGATAATGGGAAATTACAAAAATACTTATGATATATAAATACAATCTGAATTTCTATACTTTGATGTCTGTAACTTGACAACTTAAACACAATGTCTACTGAAAAATTGGATAGAGTTGAAACTAGAATCGATAGCGAAGATTTTTCAAATAATGAAGGGTCACAAACTTCATACATAGATACAGACGATGCCTTACTGGAAGATGAACAAAACGCACAAGTCGAGAACCTTGCGACTGAAATGGGAATCAACCATAAAAAACTCATGTGGAAGATTGACGCTTGTTTGATCCCGCCATTCTGTTTGCTTTATTTTCTTTCTTTCTTGGATAGAGTGAATATTTCAAATGCTAAATTATACAATATGGCCGAAGACCTTAATTTGACCGGAAATCAATATAACATTGCTTTGACTGTTTTCTTTGTGCCATATGTCTTTTTCGAAGTTATTTCCAACTATTTGATCAAATACATCAAGCCTCATGTTTGGCTCAGTGGATGTATACTTGCATTTGGTGCCACTTCGATAGGAATGGGGTTTGTTACTAACTTTGGTCAGTTGGTTGTTTGCAGATTTTTAATTGGTATAACTGAAAGTGGGACTTTCCCTTCGATTTTCTACTTATTGGCCAATTATTATACAAAGTATGAATCTCAAAGAAGATTTACTGCTTTCTTTTCGATCACATCCTTGGCCGGTGCTGCATCCGGTTCTATCGCTTATCAAATTCACGGCATGGATGGCAGAGCTGGTCTCGCCTCTTGGCAATGGATCTTTGTCATTGAAGGTATCGTTACTTGTGGTTGTGCTGTTATTTTATTTCTTACCATTGCTGATTTCCCTGAAGAATGTAGATTTTTGAATCAAAATGAACGTGATTTCCTTAAGCGTAAACTAGAAATCACCAGTGGCGCCAAATCTGCATTTGAAATCAAAAACACTGTTAAGGATGTTATCAATTGTTTCAAGGATATTTTAATTTGGTTACCTGCATTGGCATACTTTGGTTTAGTTATCCCATCCTATGGATATGCCTTGTTCGCTGCGACTATCATCAAGGAAATGGGTTACACTGCGATTAATGCCAATCTACATTCTGTTTACCCATGGCTTTCTGCTTTCTTTTTCAGTAATGCTATCGCTTACGTTTCAGATAGATTCAAGAGAAGATTACCTTGTTTGATTTTATGTTGTGCGATTGCAATTACTGGGTTGGCTATGATTTTGGGTGGTAAAGAACAACCTCACGTCAGATATGGTGGTTGTTTCTTGGCAGCCAGTGGTCTATACAGTGCAATGCCTCTTATTGTATGTTGGGCAGCCTTGAATAACGGTGGGCACATCAGAAAATCGGTAGGTACTGCATGGCAAGTGGGTTTCGGTAACATTGGTGGTATTATCTCGACTTTTATCTTTTTGAGTAAAGATGCTCCAGTTTATAAGCCGGGTCTCAGTGTTTGTCTTGCTTCCGTTTGTTTTGCCATTCTTACATCTTTTGCATACTTTTTTGCTGTTCAAAGATTGAATAAGCAAAAAAAGAAAACATCTTATAAGCAAAAATTCTTCTCGCTCGAAGAAAGAGATCAAATCTTGCTTGGTGATAGAAGCCCGCAATTCACTTATTTGTACTAATTTTTTATTTTAAAATAATTCAATTCTCTTTTATTTAGTTTATTCCGAGGTGCAAAAAATGGGCTTAATCGGAAAAATGTCAAAACAACTTTAAAACATGCTTTGTAAAAGAGTATACCTGCAACACAATGCATACGAACCCGCTTGTGGTACCTTACTTTTCGTTTTTACATGCTAAACTTCAAAGTATTCAAGAGTTGGGTTCAACTTGAAAATGTTACAAAGAATACACTGATGATATGAATTTAAACAATCATGATTCGATTCAAGGCTTTTGCATCATTATTGGCTGACCGTTGGCTGTGTAGATCCGGTTCCGATTTTCCCTTTTTTTCTTTTTTTGCCTCGCAAAACCAGCACCGAATATAGGCTTTTGTCACCTCTGCATCATCATTCTTTTCCTGCACGTGAACGAGGAAAATAGCCCACTACCCAAGAAGGTAAATGACAATTATATATAAAAATAAAACCAAGTCCTCAAATTCAGCCATTGAATAGATCTATCTACATCTAAATAAAAGTAATGTCGAAACCAGGAGATTACAATCCACCTACCGGGCCACCACCAAGTTGGTCACAACTGGGTGGTGGTTACAGTTCCCAACCACAACCCGCATATAACAGTAGTACCCAAGACAGAGGTTGGGGTGGTGGTAGCGGTGAAGGTTACCAACAACAAGGATACGGAGGTTATCAACAACCGCAAAGTTATGGTGGGTACCAGAATGGCCCTGGGGGCGGGTATAACCAAGGATATGGTGGTGGTGGTGGGGGATACTACCAACAGCAACAGCAACCAATGTATGTCCAACAAAATAGACCTAGTGGTAGTGGTACCGAAGGTTGCTTGGCTGCTTGTTTGGGTGCATTATGCATCTGCTGTACTTTAGAGATGCTTTTCTAATAAAAACGTTGTGAATTTTTCTTTCTTCAAATCAATTTAATTTGATTATTGTCAATTCTTCAATTTAATACAATTTTCCATTTCAAATTTCAAGCAGTAGAAAGTTCATGGCAAAAATTGTGTCTGCAATTAAGACGCAAACACCATTGATAATAAATCCCATGTAGAGTTTGTCATGAGATGCCAATTTTCCCGTAAAAATTGGTCCCACACAACGGGCGAATGTCTTTCCGATATTGACAATCCCCATTACTTTTGTAAGTTCGTGATTTGGAATTATCGAAGTAAGTAATATTTGACGTGGAATCACATCCATCGCCATAGTTGTATAATAAAGAACGAGAAAGAAGGAAACCATTCCAAAATTGGATAAAAATGCTATAGCGATAAAAAAAATTGCGGATGGAACTTGTGTAATTAATATCGCCTTGACAGGGCCAAAGATCTTAGAAGCATACGCCGAGGGGATCGAAGAAATCGAGTTGATGGCATTATTAACAAAGAAAATTATACCGATTGCAGTAGCAGTTACTTCGAAAGTTTTCTTCAAGTAGTAGACAATCCAGCCAGCGGGCATAAAGCCATATCCCATAGAATCGAGCATGAAAATAATAAGCAAACGCGATAAGTAGTATTTTGTACCAGAAGAGAGGGATTCAGAGTTGACTGGCCGTCCCAACAACTCCTCATTTTCACCATCTTCAGCAGTAAGCTCATTTTTGCTTTCGATTTCACAATCGCTCGATAAGAATAACATAAACGTGAATTTCAATACTGCAATACCTGTATAAACCAAGAACACTATTCTATAACAAGTTATAAGTTCGATACCCAAAGTCAAATTCAAGTAGTCAACCAAATACCCGCACACTAATGACCCAATAGCCCCGCCGAAAGCGGTGAATAAGCCGTAGAATGCGAATATCTCCGTTCTGGTTTCGTGAGGAGTTAAATGCGCGAGACATGCTTCTTCAATCGACTTGAAAGGACCGGTTTCATCACCCGAAGGTGAAATAACACCAAAAGTGGCTGCAACTAAGAGTAACCAAAAATTGCCATAGAAGCTAAAAATAAGACCCGCGCTGCACATCATTATAGTCCCAAGGATCATAACAAAACGACGACCCAAACGATCCGCGTTCCATGTCAAGTAATATGAAATGGCAGTGTCCCCAATTAATGTAAGTGTCATAAAAAGACCAATCTGCGTTGTGGTACAACCTAGAGATTCCAAATAAAGAGTTAGAACCTGGTTAGTAAGCCCATAGCTAGCTAGTCTAAGAAAAACTGAAGCCCATAATATAAAAACATCTCGTTTTGCTTCTTTAAATGACTGAAGGAGTTGCATCGAAAATTAAATATTGAGAAGAGTTATAATTATTCTTTCGTTTCGTATCAACTGAAAAATAAGACAGAAAAAAAAATATTCGCGTCTTGAACTAGTGTGGGGAAACAGCTTGTAAATTTCCAGCGATTTAATATATAGTATCTTCTAATCAACTATAATCAAATTATCAACTTTTATCCGTCTATTTAAATTTTGGGACTATCTACAATCATTTTATAAAATCAATCATTATTCATTATATACTTTTAAAATATATGCTATTTTTTTAGCAAAAGAAGCTACCAATCTTTTTCCAAGTTGGTTGTTGTGCAGCTAACTCTTTTTCTAAGCGAATTTCTTCTTGTAATGCAGCAACATCAGTCTCTTTTCTACCGGCATCGATGTCAATCGAGTCGAGTTTAACCAAAAGTATAAAGTTTCTAGTCCATAATTTATGACCCAAGTAGAATGCAATGAAAATAATAGAACCCAAGTAATTCTGGAAAAATGCAGCTGCATTCGGTTTTTCATGCAATGGGAATAAGGAAGTCCAAAATTGTAAAGCCAAGACAACGATGTTCATAATCATACCATAATACGCACCAATAACACCGGTGTTAGAAACGTAAGGCAATTCGTCGACAGTTCTTCCTTGGAATGCCAAAGCTCTTCTGAATTGGATGAAAGCAGCATTGATCGAACCCCAAGTGAACAAGGTAGAAAGAGCAGATAAGGAAACTAACCAGTTGAAAACTTCGGCTTGCTTTGGCGAGGCAGAAACAAACGCAAGTAAACCGACAATCGCACTGACGGCAATACCAGCCAAAGGTCTACCATTTCTGTCAATGTATGTGAAAATCTTAGGAGCCAATCCTTGTTCGGCCAAGCCAAGAACGGTTCGCGAGAATCCATAAACAGCAGAATTACCGATAGACAAAAGAGCGACCAAAACAATGACGTTGAAGATCGAAGGTAAAACCTTAATTCCACCAGCTCTGATGGCAATAACGAATGGGGAGGCCGAAGCACCGGAAGAACCAACCAAATCACTCGAATTGGAAGGGACTAAGAAACATAATAAGGTCAAAGTTATCATGTAGAAAACCATGATTCTCCAAAACACTTGTTTAATGGCCTTGGGCAAGACAATTCTTGGATTTTCTTTGGATTCGGTTGCAGTAAGACCAACCAATTCAGTACCAGCCAACGAGTAAGTGGCAGTTATAAGGACAGATACAACACCTTTGAATCCGGTGGTGAATGCACCAGGATGACGCCAGTATTTACCACCAATGAAACCTTGGTCACCACCACCACAAATTAAAACAATTGCTAATATATTGAACCCAACAACTCCCAATAATTTGATGACTGATGCAACAAACTCGGTCTCACCGAAACCTTTGTTGCCGCATAAGTTAAGCCCTATAATCAAAATAAAAAAGATTGTGATCCAAACGACAGAATTGATGTCAGATCTCCAGAAGTTAATTGTTAATGACGAAGCTACCAACTCTAAAGGTAACACAACGACCCAGAACATGGCATAATTCCACCCCATGGCAAACCCCCAAGAAGGATCGATAAAACGGGTAGCATATGTTGCAAAGGAACCAGTCACAGGAATAACAGCTGATAATTCAGCTAATGATTGCATTGTACAGTAAAGAAAAGTCGATACAATAGCCCAAGCCACGATAACAGCACCTGGTCCATTTCTTAAAGCAAGACCCAGTGCCACAAGCAACCCTGAGCCGACGCAACCACCGAGAGCAATCATCTGTAATTGTCTCTTCTTAAGACCTTTTTTTAATTCGCCTTTGGGTATTTCGCCCGACTCTAAGTCTAATTGTTGTGAATCTGCTCTTTTAAACGAGTCTTTGAAATTTTTCCATTTAGATCCTGATTCATACTCAGTCACCGGAGTAGAGGAGGAATATGCAGATGACTCCTTTTTGATTGAAGATGTCTCTAAACTGTTTGACGACAGCATACTGAAATAAAATTGTAATTAAATTTGGAATAACCAAAATCTACAATATCTAATTAATGCGGATCATGATCGTATTATATATTCAAATGACAATGAAAGCGCCCACAATTCAATATGTCATGCTAAGACTCAAACAACGCATCCCGGTATTTCTTTTTTTTTTTCAACCATTTTTCTTAGTTGCAGCCGGTTGAATTTCTTTTTAACGAGGCGTTTCTTTTCTGTTCTTTCCTTTTTAAAAGTTTTGTTGCGCTCGCCGGACCCTTTTTCTGCGATGTCGGGAAATTTGACCTAAACCGGGGTCCCAAGTTAGGTACCCAACAGCGCACATCGCATTGACACCTTTTTTTTTTTAAAACGCAATTATATAGGATTCAAAAAAAGATCTGCACTGTTTCAATTGGTTTGAGCATGTAAAAGCGGTACCAATCGTAATTGAAGTATATAGTAAAGTTATTTCTCTAAATCTCTTCTTGATTTGTCTCTTCTATGCTTACTCAAGATGCAACGGTTTCAAGGTTTCACGTACAACGGTTTCTCCTCTAATATATAAGAATGGAAACCCAGAGCGAGACCGTTTTCGGCCCTTTTAAGACCACAAATGCACCAATAGAGAGTATAAGGGCACGAACCGGCCGGAAGACCAGCAGCGCATATCGATTTAGTAACACGCCAATTGGTAACATTACACAGGAATCCAGGCTTATTACTTGAATAGGATAGGAAATAATTTGCCTTGTTTAAGCTCTCCAATCTCTTATTGTTCGTTGTATTTAACCCGGCCTGAAATTATAATTTTACTCCGCATTTCATGATTTCTTAAATTTTCATGGCATTTTAACCGAATTCTGGAGTTCAACCGGATGGTGCTCTATTCGTATCATCAAAATGATGTTTAATATTATTTCACTTGTTGGGATAACAAACATTTCACTATAAAGTACTATGTGACACATTACGGCAAGGTGATTCCAATAATATTTGAAGTCTACAAGCGAAGAGCCATAAAGATGATATGCAAGAACATAAATGAACCGTGCCAGCAAGGAAGCACGCGGTCAAGTTACTTCAATATTAATTAATATCTAGCGAAAGCACTTCATAATAGAATGGCGATAACATTAGCTTTAAAATATTAAAAGATCCAAGTAGCAAAATACTGCATACCACCGATAAGTGACTAGCAATTCAAAGGTTCCCCATAGTGTATATTTGATACCTTAGACAAAGAGCATTTATTAGTATGCAATGCAAAATGCAATTCAGAAGTCCGATTAAACGACAAGGAGCAACTTGAATATTCGCAACTCTAGCAGATTTCACAGCCGTTTTTTTAGCATTGATACTGCTTTGCAAGATAATTTATGGTTGAATAGCAACTGCAAAATTAATGCAAACTTACTTCGCTACCAGTCCTAGTGAAAACTCGGAGTCAAAAATGATCGAAATCTGAACAATGGCCTAATCTATAACCTGTATTCAAAAGCAAGTTAATTAAGTTTTGTAATTTTGTGGGGACGTAACAATCACTACAATAGCAATTTACCTCGACAATTGAGATAATCGCTAGAAATCCTTTTACGCACAAAATCGCATTATCGGCCAGTAATTCACCTGAATAATAATGTCAGGCATTACTGGGGGTTGAATCAAACCCCTATTTATCAAGTGGGCAGCCTACTGGGAGATGAACTCATAATCACCAGTAAGAAAAACAGTAGAAATATCGAATTTTTAGTCAATATGAGGAAGGAAATTTCAAAATAATACGATTGTCAGTCGCCGTTTCCACTGATGGTCGAGTACTGAAAGTTAACTTCTCATTTACGACTCTGGTAGCAGGATTTCCTCAGTTTCTTTAGGTCCATCTAATTTTGAAATTGATCACAAAGATCTTTTTCATTCTCTGTTTCCAGAGTCATGCCACTATCGTTTCCAATTAAGCAATATAACTAGGGACATTCCTGGAAATTTTCTTTCTCTGTATTGAATTCGTTGCAATTTTAATAGGTTTCCTTTATCGTTCATTGGATGCATGGATCTTTTCAATCTTTTTCGCATGTTTGT
The DNA here is from genome assembly GCA_030582715.1 of Kodamaea sp. yHQL449. Taxonomy (NCBI): domain Eukaryota; kingdom Fungi; phylum Ascomycota; class Pichiomycetes; order Serinales; family Debaryomycetaceae; genus Kodamaea; species Kodamaea sp. yHQL449. The sequence continues at coordinate 75,451 of JAJMGT010000017.1, read as the reverse complement.
GTTGACGCTGACATCAAGAGTCAATAAATCGAAAATAAATGAGCCATATCTTTTAACGCACATTTCTTGATCAGCTGAATTTTAATTATAAAACAATTGTTGACTTAAATTATTTATTGAATTTTGATTATTTAGTCGAATTATCAATTTAAAGCCAAACTCCTTTCGAACAATTATAACGTATTTTATAGAGTTTTAGAATTTAGCTTCTGTAGAACGCAAACGCAGACTTTAAGATAATTTGTGATGTTCACATGAAAGCTTCTATTCTTTGTAAATAAAATGCAAAATCTATCAAATCTTTTTTTAATTTATTCATACCATAAATTCAGGTTTCCCTATGGTTTATTTGACTTGTCCTTTGTTTATCTGTAAGAAATCAGTATCAGAATCTATTCTCGTTCTAAGAAAATAAAAAAATTATGTTAGCCATCACCATCTAACTGCATTTACTTCAACTTTCGGCTTTATAACAAGCCTGTTACAGTTCCAATAGTCTGCATTAACCTGAAAACGTAGATATGGATAGCGACTACATAAATTGGTTGAGACTCTTCTTAGACTAGTTTCAATCTAAGTAAGAAATATACAGGATGCGAATAATAGACAAGCAATTAGAACTTTCTCTAAAAGTTATAGAATCTCTCCTCTCTCATATTATTATCCAAGGAAAGCGATTACCTAATATATACTAATATTCTCTACAGATTCATTTATGATCCCGAATTCATTCCGCGAAGACTTACAGACCTTAGTTTTGGACAGTAATCGCACATTTGGAATAATCATCATTAGGAAGCTGTGGTAGAAACCATGGAATAGTTGTCAATATTTCCAGCATCTCCCAAAAACCTTCGAAACTTTGTTAAAATGTCTAATTTACCTGAGTCACACTAATTATCAATGCGTCAGTAATAACAAGTATAGAACTAGCTTGCTACCGCCAAAATAGCTTATAGAGAAAACGCTGAGGGAGCTCATTGATTCCAATCCATTCATTTAATTTTTAAAAGGTATGTTACATAGCATTTAATATACATATTGTTGAAAGTTGTTTTGTTGCTTATACAACTTGGGTTTTTCTCATTTCGAGATTATAGTATAAAGTGTACAATTTTCCGTTCAAGTTGACGAAGGACGTTATTGCTTTGTAATCATTCCAAGCTTTTTAGGCGCGCTAAAATTTCCATAGCTGTTTCTTCTAACTAATATCATCTTGAACTTGCTAGATTGTTTGCATAAGACGTTTTTAGTAGAACTGAAATTGACTCAAATAACGCGCTACCGAATAGAAATAGAACTACTTTGGCTGCGAAAAATATTCATATTCCCACAAATGCACATCTTAACAGCTAAACTTTGCAGCAACTCAAAATATTATTCAGATTGCCATAAATGCATTTCAAAACCAGCAAAATTTGCAGGAAATCAGCAAAGCTTTTTATTATAACTTTCATTTTCACAAATTATAAAAATTTATCTCACACTCCAAAAGCAACTAATTATAAAATGATCAACTCTTTTAAAGTTGCCTTTAACAAGTTAAAGACGTTTTTTTCAAAGATGAAGAATAACTTTGTTTCAAAAGTCAACAAAAACCTCAAGCGGATATTATTGGCTGCAGAATCGCCGCTTTTAAGAACAAGTTTGAGCCATTTACCTCCAAAGCTGAAAAGGAAAGTCTTACCCTCGTTATCGCCAACAAAGATATCTAGTATGACGCCGTAGGTCTTGCCAGTTGGAAAGGTACCGAGTCTCTAGATTCTGAAGCCCAAAATTTACCACCGACGAACATGTCGACTATACTTCCTCAAAAGAAGGCCTTAATATTATGGCACTAAATCATCAAAAGACCTCACATCATTTTTGACCCCTGTATGCCAAAACCTCACCACTCGCGAGGATACCGAGCCTGATACTCTAACCGCTAACAACAACAAAGATATGGAATCTCCAACTCCAAAGCCTACTGGTCCAAATGTGAACCAACCAATTGAGAGTCTGTTAGATGGCGCGAGAGGATCTTTTTCCGTGTTACCAGAGCAACCAGCTGTTAGACTGGGTGTATTTTAAAGAAAGTTGATGTTGTTGCTTTGAAACCTGCAGCACTCAAAACTCGAGACTTCGCTGACTTTGAAATCGCCCAGGTTGATACTAGTGTTGCAAAGTTGGCCCAGGTTCCTAGCACAATCGAAACTGACATTCTTGTTAACAACAGTCTATATCATTTATATACTTCACCGTCCAGCTTTGGATCGAGAGATAGAGACCTTCATACTTAAAAGTCTTCTGAAATGGTTCAGGATACACCTATAATCAAATTTAATATCGGCATATTTCATTGTTCGACTTTGAAGACAAAACATCTTTTTTTTATATCTTAATATTATATTTATTTGTTTTTGTACGTTTGTAGAAAGAAACATGTGTTCACCAAAAACTTTCTTTGGAAGTAACTACCTTACTGTAGTAGACATGGTTTAGAAATTGCTAATTTCTGATTTACAAGATAGACGTGTATTTATTCTCTGTATTCTTGTACCCACTAGGCGATTGTTTTTTATACGGAAACTTTTCTGATATAGTCGGTGCAGGAAGTAGCCCCATGATATTATGCACCCCTGCGGGCATCAGCATCGGACTAGCATGAAGTACTTTTTTACGTAAAAAATGAATTGTGTTTATTGGCTATGTAAAAGTTAATATTACACTTTTTCCTTCTCTTTTGCACTGGGGGAATTTTACTAACGACTGACCGATCTATATAATGGAGAAGGACGTATTGGTGAACGTGTTCACCGTGGTTGTTTCGACCGATGATTCATCTTTTTCGTTAATATGAGATGTTCCCATTGCCCTTCCCTCTCGATCATCTACTGAGACGAAATTTTAAACAGCTCTTTCTTTGAAAAGGGAATGGCTAGCACAGAGATTTCTGATTGGGAAATATATTCATGTATATTCAAGAAGCATCTTTCTTGCATCAGTTCTAATACCTTTTCATCTCATCGTCAAGTTGAACAATCTGAAATAGTCAGATCTACGAATGATGGCTCTCCTCGATATTTTCTAATATTTTTTTTTATTATATCTTGTATTTGCATCTTCATATAAGCTAATTACTAGGTAATCTTCTCATATAGAGACTGTGGATTATTTTGTGAGGAGGAAATGCATTACACATACCTGCGGGCTTCGGGTGATGTGGGAATAACTTTGAGTCTAGACACTAAAAACGTCCCCTGGGATTAGATTGTTCCCGCTACAGCATAGTTGTACAAGTTTTTATCTGGTATGAACGAAAGTGTTTTTTAACTTGTTCCCAATTTTTGGTTTCTTTATTCGTATCTGTTGTTGTTAACCATGGATCTTGTTCTTTGCGATACCATTTCCATAAAATCGTATTCAAGGAAATTAATTGATCTTTCAACATGTGTAAGCAATGGTTTCCTTATACTCAAGTTCTTTTTATTACCTCATTTGATTTGTTTTGAACTTTAAATATCTAAGTAATCTATTCTGGCCCTTCCAGCCTGCTCATCCAATAAGCGTACTCCAGCCTCACTGATCCAACGATAGGGACCTCGTACACCAGAAAATAACCAAAATTAAATAGTTGAAACCAACCAAAATACTGTTTAAAGGAAGCATTGAAAATTTTCGATACAACAGTAATTAATTTTCAACAATTGCAACAGGTGTGGGTTTTTTGCAACAAATACCATATCTTCCCGGTACTACGACGCACCTTGTGATATCTTCAAGGGTGATGCGGTGGCTCAATGGTAGAGCTTTCGACTCCAGATCGAAGGGTTGCAGGTTCAATTCCTGTCCGTGTCAATTCCTTTCTATTTTTAAGTTTTTGTAGTCTTCGGATAATTGAATGAGGAAATTTACTTTTTTATGTCCTATAATACTGTTCTAATAGGCATTGAAATTAGGTAGCACACTTTAAACCTTGTTAATAGGTTTATTGTTGTTTGTTTTTTTGGTCACTCTACTCACTTTTTTTTTACATATTGTATTTCTGTTCTACATAGAATTTACTTTGTTAATGAAGAAAGGAAATGTGTATTTATGCACAATCGTGGGTTTCCGGTAGTGTGAGACTAGAACAAAGTCTACCCACTAAAACCACCTTTTTGTATTTTTATTGTCCCGTTGTGTTTGATGTCCTTGAGAGCTTGTCATTTGCTGTCTCTGGGGAAGAACCAGAGAGCCTGACGAAAGAAAAAGAAAATTTTTCTTTCAGGTTGAGGTTGATACGAGCTGCTTGGCGTAAATTAAGGCTGGATTCACTCCCCTCTTGTTCAGCTAATGCGCTCACATAATGCAAAAGAAGAGAATAATTTAAATAAAATTGCAATTTTTCGCAACAATATTCCATAAAATATTTATTTAATTATGATAATGTAGTTTTTAAGGTTTCCTGAGGATAGTACTATCACATAAAATAATCCGTCATTCTTTCCTTGAAGTATTTATATGCTCAATACCTGATATGTTGCCCGAGTTGCATACTTGTATAATGACATAACTCGGAAATATCAATTATTCTAGATTTTTCAGTATATGAGAAATATAAATATATATGTTTAGGTACTGATTATCTTCAAGGGTGATGCGGTGGCTCAATGGTAGAGCTTTCGACTCCAGATCGAAGGGTTGCAGGTTCAATTCCTGTCCGTGTCAATTCCTTTCTTTTTTATTTTTGATTCAAGATATAAATTTTAGGCAAAGGATAGGTTTTCAGTGTTGAAACTTTACAAATATTTTGGTTAGCATAAAGATAAGTCAATGAAAGCTGCAACGCAATGGTTTTTCTTCACTACTGCTATTGATGGTTCTCTTGGAATTGTCATTTTTTTGTCAGCTTGCACGACCAAGTTATTTTTTTTTTTTTTTGTAATTGTTGACACGGAATCGAAAATTTGAAGACAAAAATCAACCAAAACAATTGAACCTTTGAAATATAGTCCTTTTCAAGAATTGATTAAACAATTAATTTCAAGAATTGGTTCGTGAAAAATATTTAAGCATTTACAAATAATTCATAGATCCATTTTACAATAGACAAGAATCTACTTAAAATAAAATGGTTGTTTTAGCTGCTTCAATATGCACTCGTGGTGGTAAGGCTTTGTTATCCAGACAATTTAAAGATTTGAGTAAAGATAGAATTACAGAGCTCCTTGCAAACTTTCCTAGCTTGATTTCAGACGCGAGTAGCGAACATACCACTGTTGAAGATGATAATGTTAGATATGTTTACCAACCCTTAGAAGAGTTTTACATTGTGTTGATAACCAACAAATCTTCAAACATTTTACAAGATATTGATACTTTGCATCTATTTGCTTCCACTCTTTCAAACTTATTGAGAAGTGTTGAAGAAAGAGAGATTTTTGAAAACGCATTCGAAATTATTAGCGCTTTTGATGAAATCATCAACTTGGGTTACAAGGAAAACACCACTATGAGCCAAATTCAAACTTTCTTAAAGATGGATTCGCATGAAGAAAAGATTCATGACATTATCGAAAGAAACAAGGTTGTGGAAGCCAATGAGGAAAAGAAGAGAAAGGCAAAGGATATTCAAAGAAGAGAATTAGCCATTCGTGAGGGTAGAAAGATAATAGGAGACACTACCGATGTATATGGGGGTATTGGTGGTAATAGTTTGGGCAATAACTATTCTGCTCCTCTTTCTCAGAACAACTATCCTTCTACTGCAATTGACAGCATTTCGCAACAACAGGAACCATTACTCAATCAACCAGCACCTTTGAGAGGGGGTGGTTTGCAATTAGGTGGTGCAAAGAAATCTACTTTCAAGGAAAAACAACCTGCAACATACACCCCTGCATATGGTCAACCAGCGGCTGCCGCTGCCCCAGTCCAACAGGCTTACGTCCAAGAAACTGTTTCGAGAACAGTTAGTGCTTCCCCAGCTCCAGCAGTTAACAAAATTCCAAACAATGGTATTTTAATTACAGTCAACGAAAAAATTGACGCACAATTGACGCGTGATGGTGCGATATTACGCTCCGAGGTTAGAGGTGATTTGCAATTAAGAATAAATAACCCTGACTTGAGCAACTGTAAGATTTTGGTCAAGACCGCAGATAAGTCCAGTGGTATCCAATATAAGCCACATCCTAACGTTGATCGTAACTTGTTTGTGAATCAAGGTGTTATTGGCTTGAAAGACAAATCAAAGAACTTCCCTTCGAATGACCAAGCCATAGGTGTTTTAAGATGGAGGGCTAATGGTGCCAAAGATGACACCTCTTACATACCACTTGTTGTTTCAGCATGGGTCAGTATTGATGACTCTGGCATTGCCCAAGTTACCTTGGAATATGAGTTGAGCTCGCAATTTATAGAGTTGTATGAAAAGAACCCAACCATGGAATTGTGTAATTTCAAGATTTTGGTCCCAATCCATTCGTCAGAAGTGGCCTTGAGTGACGATTATGAGAATGTATCCTATGAGTTGGCCGATTATGGTGTTGTATTTTCCATCACCTCAACAACCGTTGAAGAATTACAAAATGGTGGCTCCTTCGAGTTCACAATCCCAGCACAAGATGAAGAATCGTTGTTCCCATTGGAATTGCAATTTGAGTTGCAAAATGAATCAGATTTGGTTGATGACGTTTCTTTGGGTAAGGTGCATATCCTCGATGTTGTTTCTACTGCTACCGATGAAGAATCTTTACCATTTGACTTGAAGTACAACTTGGTTACTGAAGAATACCACGTCAAATAAAAAGCTTGTACAAAAAAAGTTTATTTTATATAGTTTTACGTATGAATATATGTCTATATAAATATTTCATATTACAACGACAGAATATTTTAAAGATATTCTGAAATAATGCAAGAAGAATTGAATATTAGCAAGAATTGAAAAGTAATGCCAACAATAAAATATCAGGGCCGATTGCTTTGTCTCATGAAGGAAGAGTACTTCTTAATGACTAGAGACATAAGCTTAAAGAAGTAGTAAAATTACCTATTTTCTGAACCTCGATCCAAGTTGTAGTCTAAATGGATACGATGCGTTAATCAAAAAATTTTCACAAGATAAAGTTGAACAAGTAGCAATTCTTGTTTTGTTTTCTAGGAATATTATAAACGAATGAAAGATTTAACAGTAAATCACACAACTATTGTTACACCAGTAAGGGCCACAGAAAATTTCAAATGTAGACCTTCCAGCTTGTTAAGCTCATCTAGCTCTTCAAGTATGATACGACGAGGTTCTCTTAATGGCATTGAGGGGTTTGATGAGTCAAAAAACAGTTCTTTCACATGTGTCACGATTATGTTTACACTATGAAGGGGATGTTCTGCTTGTGAATTCAAAACCTTACAGCACTGATGTAAGACTTTGAGCTCTTCAATGAGGTGCTTTGGTTTTAAGTGACCGTATAGCTCGTTATTCAGAATGGCATTCGAGTTGGAACATTCGAGGATTATGGTTTGAAGCTGCCCATTTAGTATCAATGGTGCAATATGTTGCCATATTTTCAAGTTGTAGTTTTGAAGCGACATATGGTCACTTTGGAAATCGCCAAATATGAGGATATTATTCGATTTATTTTCATTGCTTATATTTTTGTTGTCATAAGAAACAAGAAACGCAGAACTGAGGTAGGCTTCAGAAGAGCAAGGACTAAGGGTACCGTGATTCAAGGGGAACATTTCGACAGAATATTTCGAGTTGGGTATATCAAAAGCCGTATCAAACTCTAGTGTATTAAGATTAACAAAAGGCAAATCTGGCCATATCACTCCGTTAAATATATGCTTTTTCATCGAGCCAACCGTGTTTTGACAACCATATACATTCCTACTGTGGTTCCTACCCGCAAAAAAGGGAGAGTTCACCACAAGTGATGTGATATGATCTAGATGGGGGTGTGATATCAAGTAATTAGTACATTGCGACAAGATTTGCTGTGCGATTGAAAATGCCTTGTTCTTAAATCCTTTGAATGGGGTTGTAATGGGGGCTTTAATATATCCATTCAACGGTAACGAATCTTCATAATATTTTAAAATTTTAGCTTGTGATGTTTCAAGATTTGACTCGTTGTCTATTATATCAGTCAATGAAGATAAACCTGATCCCGCGTCCACTAGTAGGGCTTCACTCAGTAAGGTGGCTGTCTCAATTAAATGAGAATATGATTTGGCCAGTGGCTTTAGCAAGATCGAGCAAGTTCCCGCTTCCAAAGGTCCACCTGAGGCTCCCAAAAATGTGACTTCAAACATTTAATGACAAGGGAAAAATCTGGAAATACAATGCCTAACTCAAAAATATGAAAACACTGAAAATATATAAATGGGGGGAGGGGTAGGAAAACCGGCGAAGTAAAATACAAAATAGGATTTGATGGGTTTCGATGTATGGAATGTAATGAGAACAAGCTAACCGGAGAAACAGTGGAAAGTCGTTTTAATAGGCTTTTTTTTTTCTAATGCATGGAAGCATTCAATTTGAAGGGAAGGTGTAATCTCAGAAGCGCACAAAAAGAAATAAAAACAAATAAGAAAAGGCATATTAAGCGGGATGACGATCTATGATTGGTGCGATCCTTGCTTCTGTATTGATTATATGCCGTCACATATACAATGGTTACAGAAATACTTGCTATTGTCTATTGTTTATAAGAGAAACTCGCTCTGTCGAATTGACAATATTTTTTCATTAAGCATTTGTACTTGTATAGGAGTACTTGAAGATCTTTGGTGGTTACGTTCTATCGACGCTCAAAACGTAAGAACCTAAGCATTGTTTTACAGCGCAATCATAATTACGTAAATAAATCAGTTTTAAAGTTTGTGTCAGGTTTCTATGCAATGAGTTTCTAGAATGTACTTTATTATTGTGGAAGGGTTGAATAAGGCGATCTCCCACAGTTAAAGTTTACCGCATATAGTAGCTACGAATTGTGGGAATAAAATAGTAAAACGTAGAAAGATGAAGTATTTATGAGAGTCAAGTGAATATTTTAAACATTGAACTATATCATTCTTACCCGGCTTTGCTATGACCAAAGATAAATTCCTTTAGATTTGGATTCTACAATAAATCATTATTTACCTTGGAATTATAAAGTACAAATAATATATCTGTTTACGAAGAATGAAATTAATTTTTCTACTGCTGCACACTACCGTAACCTCTAATATCTTCAGCAAATCTCCAGCTTTGATTAGTAACTTCAATATTCTTTTCAAAATCGAATTCCAAGCCTTCATCACCTTTCTTTATAGTGACCATAGAGAATTTATCAAGGGATCTAGCATCTCTATAGAACAAAACTCTCATACAGTCCATGACTACCTTCTTAGCTTGTTCTTCAGTGACATTTACATACTCTGGATCAGTTGGAAGTAATTGTCTCAATAATGGGATTGCCAAGTGTTTACCGAACCCAGTTGCCAAGGCAGAAGAGCCATAGGTGACACCGTATAAGTCGACATATCTCAAGAAAGGAGTACCGTCATCATTGAAACCACCGACGATCATAGTGTTCCATAATGGGTCGATCTTGGATCTTCTGTTATACATCACTCTGGATAAGTATTCATGCACATGTGGAGCTCTCAAGTTATGACCACCATCGTTGTCATAAACTTCTTCAGTGGTTTCTAATTCTTCCAATATTCTTTCGAGTTGTTGTAAGTCAGAAATATCACCAGAAATTCCAACAACAGTTTCCTTCCCCACTTTAACCAATCTTTCGACGTTATTGAAACGCAAAAGAGAACCATAAGAACCCATGGTATCAGCAGCCATTATTATCCCACCTTGGAATTTAAGTGCAATCACGGATGTGGCGGTTATAATAGGTTGTTGTGTGTGCATCTTTGGGAACTTTTCAATGTTCTCGAACGAGTTGTCAGGAACTTGGGCATTGGCAATCTCGTGAGAGTATCTACCATAAACTTCATCAGTGGGTCTTCCCCATGCGAATGGATCGTGGTTCATTTCGTAGTTTTTCTTTTATAATTAATATGTATTCTCAGTTAATAAATCCAACTTTGTCAAATTCCAATTGCCTACTCAATTAACAGATTAATGCAATATATTTCAAAAGTGTTTAAATATGCTTAATTGATTGTTATGAAGATTCCAATCGTCTCGACAGTTCTTTCAATAGTTGGGCTATTCGATTAGTTTCAAATTCAAAATCTTAAATTCGAGTGGCAATTTTTTGGACACTCGATTTTTTCTTCGTGCTTATAGACTTGACTAGGCATTATTAACACTATGTGCAGGAATATATAAATGTTATATTCCCTTTTAACATAACTTCCAGAAGATTGAAGATAGAATGGGCTTTTTTGCATTCAATTCTTACTGATGATATACTTTCAAAAAAGTGTCGAGTAAACACTATGACAATATCTATTTAATTTTCGTAACATTTCAATTTTAATATACATTATAAATATCTAAAACACCAATTCAGCACCACCACTGAGAATGTTCTCACTTTCATCTTCCTTTGGAAATTTGTATCTAAATTTCTTTGACAATTCAGCTCTAGAAAAGTATTCACCATTTTGTGGTTCAATAGGTGAGTTGTTTACATAAGATGAGGATTGTGAACGGGAAGAACCACCAACCTTACCTGGAATCACACCATTTGGAGCCATTGGATGAGCTTTAACTGCGGAAGAAATATGTTCTAAATTAGTTAGTAATAGGTCGAACGAGATGCAATCGGTTATTGTTAAATATTAACACCGGTCAAATGAGGGTTTCATGTACTTACTTGGTGCTAGGTGTGGGCCACCAACGAACTTGATAAGTGGCACATACTTCATTAATCTAGTGGCAGCTCTCATTGTGTATATGCGTTTTATATTTGGGTCTGATATATAGTGTACAGCTTATGAATCAGTCTTGTACTAAATAATACTTTTTTTCTATTGGTCTAGTTACATGACAGTTGGGCCTACCGCTAATTTTTTTTTTCTACGCTCTCCGCCCGAAGTTTTCCGGGATTTTCGTTTTTGTTTGCGAAGTTTGGTGCGCTACCATTCTACATTGCCAAAGTTATTTGCAGCAAAAGTAGATGACAATATTAATTGTTATATCTAGATTTTTGTTAAGCTAAAGAAGTTAGGATCTGTAATACCTAGTGGTACCAACGCAAATGTAATGGACAATAATACAGCCAAGGAATCAATCCGAATAGGCGAGATCCCACTCCCGTCAGAAATGATATCTCGAATCCTTTACTTTTTATATATACACAGTAATAATAGCTGCAGTTATATAATCAACTTTATATGTACGAGCAAGTTCTATTATTACAACTTCCGGTACGTTTTATTTGCATTAAAGCCAATTTGTCTAACACAAGAAACGAAGATAAGAAATGCCAGAAAATTAACTTTACTGGAGCTGATAAAATTGTTGACAAATGATAAAGGTATATGTGTAACTATAAAAGTCCTCAATGTAGATTATCGAGTCAGTAAAATACTTGGGTCATCTAGGTATATCCAATTAATTATTGCTAATATCGAGAACTTTCGCTCCTTGAGATCGCTTTCAATCAATACCAACTCGGTCGAATGCTTTAGGCTCATCAATGAAAACACACCACCTACATTGATTAAACTAACAATACTATTTAAAAATTGGATATTTCCAAAGCTTGAACAGGTGGAGGAGTTTAAAGGGATGTGTACTAAAACAAAATTCAATTTGCAATACTTTCAAATTTCGAGTGAACAGCCACTATTAAAATCGAAACTACATTCTATATTTTATTTGATTATCGGAAAGATTCATATTGGTAATGATAGAAGAGAATTTTTGCTGGAATATTTTAATCTGAAAATTGTTCAGAAGTTTGGATCATGGGGTAAAAGCGAAAACATACTAGGGCTTGGTCAATTATTATACGAGTTGCTCGATATCAATAGAAACACGCTAAGATCTATCGAATTGGAGAACTTAGATTTTGCATTAATCTTTAATTATAACTACAAAAAGGATTATAATTTCCAATTTCCCATGCTAAATCTTTTGCTTATAGACTCAATTTGTTACGTGAATTTCACAACCTGGTTCCACGATTTTCGGAATGCAAATTTACAACTCAGAGAAAATGGAAAGCCTTTGGTCGTTGCAGTATACACCACGAGCAGAGGATCCCTTTCTATACTAAGCGGTAGTAATCTATTAGATTTATGGACCTCGGCAAAGGATCCTGAGTGCACCTTGAAGAAAATAAAGAGAGAGCTTCAGGTGTATTTGTGATGTGTTCCTTTTTCCGAAATTCTTGATATTTTGTATAACGCACCAAATACGATTTCGAAAAAATATGGAAAAATACAAGCCAACACTAGCCAAGATTTTAAAGTCAACTTATACCAGAAATGTCCGATATCAAGTTACAAAGAACTATTCAAAGATTTCAAGCTAAGGTAGACTCTGGCTCTTTCTACGAAGCTCACCAAACAGTGAGAACCATTGCCAACAGATATATCCATTCAAAGCAGTACACTGCTGCCGTGGACTTGTTGTACCAAGGCTCCCTCATTTTGGCGAAGAACAAGGAATATGCATCCGCCAGTGACTTAATTGCATATTTATTACAAGTATATAATGATGCAGGTATCAAAGATAAAGAGCACAAATTAAAGTTGATGGAGTTGTTACTGTATTTGCCAGACTCCGAAAAGTCACTCATTGACTTATCCAAACAGACAATTGAATGGTCACAGACAGAATCTAATAAATATGGTGATAGCGACTTACATCATTTCTTTGGCTCAAAGATTTTGAAGCTCTTAAAGTCATCAGCCAATGAATTTCCAAAGGAAGAAGGCGAAAAGTTATTCGCTTTTGCTGAGTTACATTTGATTTTGGGTACTCACGATTCCTTGCCTCTTTACGTTGACTATTTGCACCAGTGGTATGTCTCTGCAAAGGCAGAAAACACTAGCGTTGATGCTGGTCTTTTTTTGAGTAGGGCTGTTATCAACTATGCATATTTGAAAAACATTAAGTTTGTCCAGGAATCAATCGACTTATTCCTTAAGAAACTCGAACAACAAAGCACCGAAATAATTGACTATGAAGATGGCAAGATACATTACTACGAGAATTTCCCATTACTTAACTTTTTGCAATTGCTTGCAATTACATTACACAAGACCAGCACAAACGGCAATAAATATGTTTCGTTGTATAACCAATACAAGCCTGTTTTGCAAGCCAATGAATTAACCAACTCAATTGACTACTTGGGCAAGCTCTACTTCAACTTAAAGCTCGGAAACCCGAACAACCAACAAAGCATGGCTAATTTAATGGCTGGTTTGTTCAAATAGCACACATGAAATAAATATACAAGAATATACGTGTAAAACAGATAAAAAGTATCTAGTAGTCACCTGTATCCCTAAGAATGCTCGACAGGTCTAGAGCATCGACCAATTCCGGTCTTTTGGCTTTGAGAAGCTCATGCCTTGCCTCTGAATAAGTACACCACCTTCTCAGTCTTTTGTCGGATTCGGGCCATTTAAAGCTAAGGTCGGCTACAATGAGCTCATAAAAGTGAAATTCGGATTTGGGAATAAAGTCTGTGCTAAACTCGCCCTTTATAACGGGTGCCTTCTGTCCCCGGGAGTCATACACTATGGGCAATTTTTGCAGGACTTTGCCTTCAACACCCGCCTCTTCCCAAGTTTCACGGATGGCAGTGAGGACAAAGTCATCTGACTCATCCAATTCTACACCACCTTTCGGCAACACCCACTTTCCTTCATGTGACAGCGACAGAATCATAATTACCTTATCTTTCGACTCATTTAAGCATATACAACCCGCAACCATCCGAGCCCCTGTCTCATCGTTGTATTTCTGGTTGTCTCTACCTGTGCGTGAAACAGTAGGTTTGTTAGGCATGTTCAAATTGTCCATATTGTTAAGATGTTTGTGTATTTTCAATTAAAGAATAGAGGAGTCATTTTAGATCGGTCTGGTGCGAGAGCTTAAAAAAACGTGGAGAGAGAGCGCGATAGAAAGTGAAAATCGACGTTTTTTTTGTTCGATTTAATTTGTTTACCTGCAGTACAAATAAACAACTAAATCAACTTAGAACAGATAACATGAGGTATTCACCGTTGATTCATGTTGCTACATTGATCACAAGCGTGCTTGCGCACGCAGGACATGGAAGTGATCAAATAGCACAAAAGCCGGATACGCTTTCATGGCAAAACTGGCATATGATTGAAGAACACGGAATCGATTCATATGACGCTGATTCGTTCTTTAAACTCCATGATTTACAAGGCGCTGGCGTGTGGGGAAGAGACGATATCTTGAATTTATACGGTTTACTTCGTGAATCTATTGTTGGTGACGGTTCCGGAATGGGGGAGCACACCAGTCATAATCATGAGATGATTAGTGCCGAAGCAAAGCTGCATGTTGTCAGTTCGATCTTGGAACTCATTGATTCCGATGGTGATGGGAAAGTGGGCATTCAGGAGTGGCGCGATTTCACCCATAATGGTGGAGAGTTACCGGACTTTGGGTATGGACAGGGTCACCATCTAGATTTCGAAAGCGAATATGAAGAACATCACTGGAAAAAATACCATGCTAATGACGATCCTGATGTTCTTATTAAACATAAGGAAGATATCGAACATGAATTATTACACCACGAACATGAAATCGAAGAGAGCCATAACAAAGCGCCCAACAGACAATTTACAAGCAACTATTTATCGCATATCAGATTACAGAACTTGCCATCCAAATATAGAAAGTAATGAATCCGTTTTCTTTAAGTATATACAGAAAAATACATAATTATCTAAGCAAGTGTGCCGGTGGCACACTTTCTTAATGAATTCAAGTCATCCTGGCATTTTGATTGACTGCCGTTTATTTTCAAACAGGCTTCGTAAGCTTGTAGTTTACCTGCACACACCCCCTGTATTTTCTGGAATGACGGTACGCTTGTTCTCACACATCTGGTCAATTCCATTTGTTCTTTTTGGCAGTCACTCGAATCCTTTGACATACACTGATGGAACAGCAAAAACTGCTGAGGGCAATAACGTGCAATGTCCTCCAATAGAATTTGATCGAGTGCAGTACTGCTCATTGTGATTTTGCTTTCTATATGGTTAAAACAATTAAGTTCATTTTTTTTTCGTGAGAAAGTTGATTTATCACTAATCGAAGAAAGGAGTCATCAAGTTTAATCGCTCAGTAAAATATGAGTTACTTGAAACATTCGTTGTTGGTCCTTACGTGGATCCCTGTGGTATACACATTTAGTAACCACTGCTATCAGCCATATCAAATAACAGGAAACTCGATGACACCAACATTCAATCCAGGAACTGAAACAAGAACCAAAGATATCGTGCTAGTCCATAAGTATAATGCAAAGGAAAGAAAGTTCTCACGGGGTGACATAATAATGTTCACATCGCCGCTTAATCCCGAAAAAGTAGTTACGAAGCGTGTTTTAGGAGTTCAGGGAGATCTCATACGACCAAGGTCCAATTATCCAAAGTCCGAAGTAAGGATACCTCGTAATCATTTATGGGTTGAGGGCGATAATACATTCCATTCCATCGATTCGAACAACTTTGGACCTATTAGTCAAGGACTAGTGATAGGTAGGGTCACTTCGATAGTTTGGCCGCTTTCACGTTTCTCAAGTGATTTAAGTGGAGGAGGTCGTCCCAACGCTAGAGAAATACAAGAGATACCGATAAAATTGATCGACGACTAAATATATATATACATATCATTTATTTAATTAATATTCTTCAATATTGTTATGGGTGTCGGTGACCTTACAGGAGCTGATTTTGATTACAATAAGTGCGTTCGAGTCATTTTCAACGTACGTCTTCAATTGACTTTGCTCGATCTTGGTATTGTTCGAATGCAACCCCTTATAGAACTGGAAATCATCTGATGTGTTGTCCAAGATATGAGCAGTCCCCATCATCATTACCGAAACACGCCCCAACTCGTTTTTATTTATATTAGCGAGTAATTCATAAAGCGAATTTCTTCTTTCGGTACTCTTGTTCTTCTTTTCTTCACCTTCAGTCTTGACAGATATCCAGTCATGCACCAAGATAGATACCTTTGGATTCAGTACCATATTCTCGTATTTGGTCGTTGCCTTTGGCGTCGAAATAATCACACTGTGCTCGCCATCCTTGCTGTAGTACGTATAGTTCATGAGAGAAACATGAGGCACATCATTGAGAGATGTGGCCAAATGAACAAAACGAGTTGTTTTTAATAAACTGATAACTGAATCTGGAATTGTCATTGTTTGTACTTGAAGGATAAAATATTTAAACCAAAATTGGGGAATACAATTTGTAATCGCACATTTTTTTTTAATTATATTCGATATTTTCCATACTAAATTTGTTCGATTTATTGATTATTTAAGAGGTGATATGTGATCGTTATTAAATTATTAGCTAGTCAAGTGAAGTCTTACAATTTGCTTAATTTTTTATAGAAATCATTGTCATCGAGTAAGTTCAGCAATTCGTCCAAAGTTATATCTAGTTGGACCATTCTACTATCTTCTATGACCAGATCTTTGTTCAAATTGACATTTGTGATAACATGCCCATCGTTATTTGTCGTGACACCAGCATTGTCCAATAACAAACCATGCTTATACATGATATACCAGCTGTTTTTCAAAGCCTTTATCGACCAGATCTTCTGGTTAACTTTGAAATTAATGAGTAGCTTACTATCGAGCCCCGAATTGCTTGATACCGTGTTAGATGTCGCACCTATATTATAGGCTTTAATCATCTCTTGATATTCCTTCCAAGCGAGATTGAAATTGATAACTGGGGTATCAAATTTCTCGATCCATCTTGCGGCAGCTATTGTTAGAAGCAATTCAAGCTGCGACAAAGAAGCTATGATACTTTGGACATTGTTGGTGTTACCGTCCAAATATCGTCTAAAATGCTCATCTTTTGGAAATGGTTGTTCGGGTGAAACTTGTGTGATTGGATATACGAACGCATTATTTAATTCACGGAAGTTCTTTATAGTGAAATGATTTTGATACAATACTCCTCGTAAGTGCGATTTCTTCATATATAGCGAGTCGATATGCTTATTCCAATCATGACCGTATTGTGGGTTTTTCAACTTTGAAATCAATTTGTCATTTACAATCAAATTAAGACGTGCTTCCTGCCAAAACTGATCGAGAGTCTTTACCTTGTTGAAAAATATAATTCTTTGCGAAAATCTTGACTTAACTCTCTTTTCAAGTGATTCTCTAGTATTAATTTGTGTCGAAAGGCCTAGCACACATACCGGCGTATCACTATTTTGGGTTAATTCAAACAAGTTATATAGCAACGTTTGTTTGGCATTATTGTCGGTAAATTTTTCGAACTCATCAATGATAAAGATGATCGCTATCAGCTCTTCACGATTAAGATTCTGATCGAGAATAGCAAGAATGTTGGCAAAAGTATCATTTATGGATCTCTGTTCAAAACTGGAGACAGAAGTTGCCGCTGGGGCTTCGTTGACGAGATCCATATCTAAATCGGCATACTTTTTAGCGTTATAATCCAACTGTTTTGCAATATCTCTCAATGCAACGTTGTCGTCAGAATGTATCAATGCATTAAGCTTGACTGTTATAAACTGCCCATTATATTTTTGTTGTAATTCCATCAATGCGGTGTCTATAACTGCAGTCTTACCCGAAGACCGAGGTCCAATGACAATGGCAGAGTGCCCTTCATGATCTCTTATAGTATGCTCAAGCAATTTATAAACTTCGTTATATTTCTCAATTAAGTTTTTAGATAACTTTATGTTGTCAAATCTACCGAGTAATTGAGCTTGGACTTGCTTTTGAACTATTATTATATCCGAAGGGTCGTATAAATAATTTTTTTCGATGAGTTCTTCGTGTGATTGCGTTCCAGTCTCTTGATTAAACGTTTCTATATCTTCATCTTCGTGCTTTTCATTCTTTTTATATGGATTCAATAATGGTATATGTCTGATTTTTTCATATTTCCTTTGTTTTCTTAGCACTGGATCCGAGACTTTCCTTGATTTAACTACTGTTTCCGATCCTTTTTCCTCGACTATAGGTTCATCAGACGTAAGGTCTATTAGGACTTCTTCACCTGATTTTAAAGGACTATATTGCAGCTCTACCAGCTCCAGCAGCAGAACTAGGAGTTCCTCTTTATCATTGCTTCTCTCGTGAGCTTCCAATCTGCTGCGCTTTAGCCTTTGTATCAACTTATCTTTGGAAAGTTCTTCCTCAGGCAATTGCTTTATCGAATCGAATTCACCATGAAAGTCGTCACCAATTGAATCCATATTCTCTTTAAAGGATCAGAGTTGGATGGGTACTGATGGACCTAATTTGTGATATGCTACTTTGGTTAAATTAAAATTTTTGGGTAATCGCGTTTTGACATCGATGAAAAAAAAATAAATGTTTATAATTTACACCCAAAATGAATAATAAATAGTGTTAAACCGTGAGGAACAAAATGAAACAGGATGAGACAAAGATGCATGGATCGGATCTTAAAACGGCGAAAAAATTGAAGCCTGTCGTGCGAGGCAAATATTAGGAGGTTCTTTTAGCGCACAATAGGGGAAATTAGAACGTTCATGGCGCAAGGTCTCGGAGTTAGCGCAAATGCGATGCCGTGGAAAACTCAAAAGATCGGCGGGCAATTATAATTAAATAGGATAAAAACCAAGATCTAACAATAGTCCAGTGTCAGAACTTAAGAGCGAGCGAAATTAAAGAAGCATCTCCTCTTATTTTTTTAGTTTTGAACTACATTCTTTTTGAACTGAATTTTAAACTTACTTTCTTAATACCAATTTATGCATCTATAATCTGTTTGCATGAAACTTGGTTATTGTTTCAGAATAAATGAAAAACTAAAGAGGAAAAATTTCTAACTCTTGTCACAATAAGCCTACTTCTAAATACTATAATTTATGATGAGCAATGCTCAAAATTTGTTTTGCCGAGTTTTTTAAGTACAATAGACACTTGTTTTTAAAAGATTTCTTAAAAGCGGGGGAGGGGCAAGTGAAAGTGTGAATTCTTTGATTTCCCGATTGCAACTTTTGAAACGGACCAAAAAATATTAGAAGGTATCAAAAGTGGGAAAACCCGCAAATTCAGCACCGAAACAAAAATTAAATGTTTAATATTTAACCAATAAGTGTTAAATAATAAAGGTGAAATCTGTGTTAAAAAAGTCTGTGGGTTAAATAACTTGAAACCATGTAAGTTGTTCTTTTGTTTATAAATATGTTAGGAATTGTATCATTATATGACTTTGATGTTTTATAAGATACAAAATTCTGTTCAATTGTGTATTGTAATCTTTTGAATTCAACACTAGTGATTTACTCTCTTGTTCACCATGAAACCTGCTGAATCAAAAACCATCCACGAGACGGTGCTGACAAATTTCAACAAGACCCCTGACGGTAAAATATTTGAAAAAGACTTGAAGGATATTTACTCCATGACGATCATCTGCTTGAAATTAACACAGGAATCATCGAAAGATCGAACTATCAGGAGATGAAACTTAAGTTTAGCAACCCATTAATTAAGACATACCCCTACGCATTTACCCTAGAAAAAGCTGTGGAAACAATGAACGATTTGAACGTTAGCATAGAATTATCTGCAACAACAACACTGATATCTTATAGCATTAAGCCTGATTTGGCCATGGCTTTGATAAAGAAATTTTACGAGGCCAAATTACTACATTCTCCTGCTGATCGAACTCGCAACGAGCCCAAAATTGGCGTGGCTTTGCAGCCAACTCCAAAAGGTGTGCTGATAGTTCAAGATTTCTGTAATAAGATCGGAATGAAACTGATCAATTGTCCCGAAATATTACAAACAAGCTTCAACTCAATGGAATTATTCAAATTTGATAGAGATTCATTAAATGATAAGATCCTTTATTCCGATTACTTTTTATACTTATTGTTCATTCAGCTAATGGGGCCAGAGCCAAACGTTTGGTCACCTTCTATGAAACCAGATCCGATTTCGGTTGAAACCGTACAAATAACAGAAACTGGAGACGAGTTGCTTGGTTTCAATTTTGGCGGTACAATGATGTCGACAATTGGTAGCTTTGACGTTGATTCCTCGCGAAACCTGTCAAGAAAGCCTGTGGCAACTATACCGAAGAAAAAGAATAAGGAGGTAAGTCCGTTTTACCATAGGTACTTCACCAATCCAGAATCAGACTCCCACGTACAGTATTATACGTCGAAATCTGGAATACGGCTCTTCCAAAACAGAATATTTACTATGAACAATAGGGAGCAAGTTGTGGTGAAGTTTTGTGCAAGCGGAAAAGCCGTATGTCAATGGATATGCGACTGTACTGACGTGATGACCGATTCCCATGCACTTGAAATTGCGAATCTTCTTCTCATTAGTAAATTATTTACCGCTGTTTCGATTCAACCCTCTAAGGCCAGTGACCTACGCTTTTCTAATTCAAGAGATGCATTTTATGTTTTGAGCGATTTGGGAGATCAATTGACACACTGGACATATAATAAGGATAAGACGAAAAACAAGAAAAATGGCCAAAACAACGAATTGGGTGCAAATTTTGACTCTTATGTTGAATCCTTTTCTGACAATTTTGAGCCCCATAATTCAGCAGATCCAATACCAAACTTAGCAAGCTTTGGGTTAAAAGATATTTTAAAAGATCCTGGTTTGCGATACCTATTCCGCAAACACTTGGAAAAGGAGTTCTGCTCTGAAAATTTGGATTCTTATTTGCAGTTGAAATTGTTTGAAAAGAAAACAAGAGCATTGGCCAAGCTCTTGAAAATCAAAGTCAATGAATCTGATAAATATGGAGACTTCAAGATAAATCAATTATTGATCAAATTAGCCAATACGACCCTTTCTCTTGCCTTTCATATCTTTTTCACCTACCTTAGCTCCGAATCTCCATTTGTACTAAATATAGACTATAATTTAAGAGTTAGGATAAGCGATGCAATGATTCAACCTACCGATAACAAGCTGCATGCAAATGAAATTAATAGTGCCCATAAAGAGTGTACAATTAATACTTTTGTATTACCACCACAACCAGCCTATAAGCCAATTCGCAAGACTGAAACTGTTAATTTGGGTCTTGATTCGCAAAATATCAAGAGTCAAGGTGTTTCGTATAAAGAATGTAATGACATTCCAAAACTGCCCTCGGCTCATAAAGCGTTTTCTATGACAAATTCATCGACGGAAGAAACGATTTCCAACATATTGGAAAGCTTGGTCAATATATCTGTAATCTTTGATGAAATAAGTGCGAACGTCTTTCGCCTCATGGAGGTTGATTCGTTTCCAAAGTTCTTGAACAGCGAGACATACAGAGAGGCGACTTCTACAATCAGCACAAGCGTGTCTTCGAAGTAGTTAGTATATATAAGACTATAAAATACAAAGTGGTTTAAGTAGAGGAAAGGTTAGCAGCCAAGTGTTTGACAGCTTTATTATGTAGAATGGTGGTTATGATATAATGATTGAAAAAATTATGCAATTGGTTCCAATGTGGTACCCTTCTTGATGGTAGCCCAACCAATCAAACGCCAGT
This sequence comes from Kodamaea sp. yHQL449, assembly GCA_030582715.1. Lineage (NCBI taxonomy): Eukaryota > Fungi > Ascomycota > Pichiomycetes > Serinales > Debaryomycetaceae > Kodamaea > Kodamaea sp. yHQL449. The sequence goes on along the minus strand of JAJMGT010000017.1, from coordinate 53,743 downwards.
GCTTGTCGATACGTCTAGACAAAGCAATCTTTTCGTTAACTTCGGTACATGCTGGCGAGGTCAATTGTAAACGGGCCATATCGGCCTTGACGGCAAGAACTCTGGCACCTGTAGCGGTAGAACCGATATTTACCATTAAAACTTCGTTAAGTTCCAATTTACGCACCTTAGCACCTTGCTTTTGACCGTCGGTCTTAACACCCAACAACCTTCTCAACAAGAAATAGTTAATTTCGATATCGGTATAGATAGATGGCAATTGACCCTTGGCACCCACGACTTGACCAACCAATCTGTCAGCTCTACACAAAGTTGGATCAACCTTGGTACCAACACCAATCAAACCACCTGGGACAGCAAACTTCAAGTCGTTATGTTCAGCAAAAAGCGAAACAATATTCGAGAAAATTGGTTGACATTGAATTTTACCATTGTCGTCCTTGGTGACAATACCTGGTCTGATTTCGATTTCATCACCAATCTTGAAAACACCATTCAAGATCGAACCACCGGCAACACCACCCTTCAAGTCGTCGATTTCGGCACCTGGCTTGTTAACATCGAAAGATCTAATAACGATTAATCTTGGAGTGGCAGAAAAGTCTCTGACGGGCACAGGAATGTAGTTTACGATAAATTGGTTGACGGCATCAATGTTGTATTTCAACTGAGCTGAGATTGGCACAATTGGTGCACCGTCGGCAATAGTACCTCTGATGAAGGAAAGAATAGATTTTTGATGTTCCAATGCAGATTCTTCTCTCATTAAATCGACCTTGTTTTGCAAGATGATGACATGCTTCAACTTCATGATTTCGATAGCAGCCAAATGTTCGGAGGTTTGTGGTTGTGGACAGCTTTCGTTACCGGCAATCAACAAGAGAGCAGCATCCATAACAGCTGCCCCTGACAACATTGTACTCATCAAAATATCGTGCCCCGGACAATCGACGAAAGAAACATGTCTAAGCAATTTATAACGGCCATTACAACCTGGAACCACACACTTTGGTCTAATTTCTTTATCAGACTTGAAAGATTTGTAACAAGCTGGTTCTTCACAGTCTTCATTGTCACATCTATAAATCTTGGCATTTGCATAACCCAATTTGATCGTAATGTTTCTTTCTAATTCATCCTTGAAACGAACGGTCTGGACACCAGAAATGGCACGCACAACGGTAGACTTACCATGGGCAACATGACCAATGGTACCGATATTTATAGTCGCTTGTCTGTTGATGATATCAGCGCTGAGTGGAGTCAACTCGCTGAAAACTGGATTGTCTGGTTGTTCTGGTAATCCACCACCTTCTTCGAATTCTCTTTTGGCGGCTTCTTCGTCAAAGTCATCATCTAATCCTGCAAAAGCAACGCTCTTTTTTTCCTTAGCATCGCCAGCGGCGTCTTGAGACTGTTCTTGTGCTGTTTGTTCATTGTCAGATTCAACATCGTGTTCATACACGAAATCTTCTTCTTCTTCGACGCTTCCGCCTATGACAATGTCTGGGGTGGCATTCTCGATGTCGTCGTAGTAAACCATTTTATCGCGTTTAGTTAGTTACTTGCAAGAGAGTGGATCAAAATGTTGTGCCTTTAAAAATTTTTCATAAAGATAAAATTTGTGTGTGAGGTCGTGCAGCGGAGAAGAAAATTTTTACAATAAAGAATTAACAGATTCAGTAGTTTACATAAGCAGTTACATAATTTTTCTCGAGAATTTTTCGCAGCCAGAACCGATATGATCGGTAAGTACAAACATTAATGATACAAATATATACAATTAATACAGAGTGTGGAAGCCAAAGTCATTCATGACACTGTCCAAATCCTTCCAAAGTAAGTCACTATTCATGTCAAAATCGGAAACTTCCAAGTTTTCGAGTCCAGCAGGCGATTCGGTCATACTCTTCTTGGTCGAGACATTTTGTAGTGGAGAATGCTTGTAAAACTGTGATGGAGCAGTAGCTGATTGCTGCATAGGGTGTGAATTAGGTAATGGATGTCCTTGCAGTTGCAATTGAGGGGGCACTTGTTGTGGGGGAGCAAAATGCTGTGTCATCGCTGTCATCGGAGACATTGGAACAAGCGAATGTGCGTGTGGTGCCAGGTGTAGCTGAGGTGAAAAAGCGACAGGCTGTGGAGCACGTGAGGGCTGATGAGGTCTCTGATGAGTCGAATTTCCCACCGACATCGAATTAGGCGAGACTCCTTCAGTTTTAACAGCTGGCGACAGCTCGGAACTCGAATGGTTGACCACTTTGAAAATACTGCTCCGTTTGCCTCCAACAGAAATAGGCTGTGGATCCAAGGGGATAGTCCTGATGATTTTTCTGGCCTTTGATTCTGCGTTGATTGTATTCGAAAGCGACCTTTGTCTACGTATTCTAGATGATGAGGTAGTGCTACCTGGAGTTGACTTTGAACTCATTTTCGATTCATCATCGGATCCCACTGCTTCTTCATCAATAATCGCAGATTCTTCACCGCGGACATCATCATCGTCATCATCATCGTCATCATCATCATCGTCGTCATCATCGTCAGCATCGTCATCTCCAGGATAATGTCCTTCGGGATTATCCATAACGTCAACCTTAGCGTCTGTTCTGCTGTTTAACTTGAGCATACCAACCTGATCTCTCAACAAGTACATACAATCAAAGAATACCGACGCCGACATCCTTGTCCTTATATTGATGCTCAAACTGCTCATCTTCTTTTCGTCTAAAGTACGGAATAATTGCCACATGTTTCTCATGATCCCACTCGATCTATGAGCAATATCATGCTTAAGAATAGACGCACGGGCAGCAAGAAAAATGGCGGCTTCGTAACTTTGTTTCCCAGAGCCCAAGTCAATAGCATGTTTGATTGGAGAATGGTAAAGCTTACCTATAATACAAGCTGCTTGCCAAATGTTCAATATGTATACACTTGGCAAGTATTTGACAAACTTTTTATCCCTAGTATGGAAAGAATGAGTGTGATTGATCAAAGTAATGGCAGCATTATATAATTTGATCAAGCCTTTATGCAACTCGAATTGAGCTATACGTGAAGAATCCATGAAATAATAGCAAAGCAAATGAACACGAGAGCAATAAAGCTGGAACCTTCTAAAACCGTCTCCCATTGGTAAATCGTTCGCCATTTTGACTTCTAATTGGTCCAAACGCCCAAGCAAAACCTTAAGCAAAGGCAACCTTTCTGTTGGATCAACAAGACCAAATGAGTCCATCGGATTTGTATTTACTGTTTTGGCAACTTGATCTTCGAAATGCGCCATTTCCATCATGAATTGTACACTTTTGGGTATGGCAACTAGTGTATTGTTCGGACGCACTATCGAGTTCCAAGCCAGTGTATCGAATTGCACAAAAGCAGGTAGCCCAAAGGCGGTTGAGATTGTTTGAGAAGCGATATTGCAAATGATCCATGTTTTGGCATTTTCCTGTGCCATGGTAATCTGTTGTGGGGTCTTAGCATCGAATGATTGACCTGGTGAATGAACCCCGATACGAATGGCCTGTAAAACAGCAACTCCAACGGTACTGTATGAAGAGTCAGCACTTAAGGACGATGTTATAGGTGGCCAATATGAATAAAGCAAGAAGGCCTGGACCGAATAAACCGATAAAACGTTTAGTATGGGTTCATCTTCTTCTGTTGGATTGTACCGTGAAATCGGAGAGATCATGATCTCGGCCAAAACACCTTTGACCAAGGGGGACATTTGGATAAGCAAAGATTTGTCATCGTTGAACCTACGAAGAGAAACAAACATGATCACCCAGAAAAGAGCAGGGCAAAGCTTATATATTCTCTCAGGTCCCTTTAAGACATCCACAACTGAGAGAACCGGATGATAATACTCGACATATTCCAAGTATAAATTCTTAATCATTTCCGGAGAAAGCAGGATCGCATCAAGCGTTTTTTCTTCACAAACCAATGCATAATCTGGAACAACAACTTTTCCATCTAAGGTTGGACTAGAAGTTGAGTCGTTATTGTCGTTCGTTGAATGTCCATATTGAGGATCCAACGGCCTGTGAATAGAAGGTGTGTTTGGGATTGAGTTGTTGTCTGATGAATACTTATTATATGGCGAATACTCCTGTTGTTTCTCGGGTACTTGAAATGGTCTATTAGCAATCGAGGTTGGCCCCTGATTTTGTTGATTAGTTATAATTTGAGCCGTATTAGTGTTTGAATGTATTTGATCATACCCATGCCGTATATTCGAATGGTTTGCTCCTGGGTGGAGGTTTGATGAAGGGTATGGCAGTATTATTGGAGATCCTGTGACCAGTTCTGGAGAAGCATCCGATCCTGTGGCAGAACCAAGTGAGTTAAGGGTTGCTCCCAAGGAAGGTACTTTGCTGAATAGTTCGGCTGCTTGTACCGAGGTCAACGTCTTTTTTAATTCTGAAAATTCCTTTTCGATCTGAGCGATACGTGCACGCTTATAAGTACGTTTATAGTCCGATTTCAAATCACATTTGAGTCCTTTCTTGGAGCATCGGGTGCAAGGGTTTGGGTGCTTCTCGTGAGCATCGCATCGCGACTTTTGTTGACGGCATTCGACACATGCCATCCGCTTTGGCTTTCCTTTTAGCGTTTGTGGTGTGTTTGAAGTGCTTGCTCCACCGCCATTCTCATTATCTTTGAGCTGTTTATTAAGCACTTGAAGTTCATGGGACATATTAGCGATGTGCGCTAAATTATCGAGTGAGCTGGGGATCAAAGTACCTCCCGATGACCCTTCGTTGGCATTTTCGGTCCCACTTACTGTGGCTCCACTCGCACTATTAGCACTCACTTTGGGATTGCCACTCATGCCTTTTTGTATATGGTTACGCCTTTTTCACCAGTATTTTTTTTGTAATTTGGTGTAGTTTGATTTTTTTTTTTGTATTTTTTCCTGTATTTTTTTTTGAGTTTGGTGATGTTTTACCGAAAAAGGCAACCCTTGCAGCACTTACAAATGGAACAAGAAAAGTACGAACTTAACTGATATGAATAAATTCAGTATTCAGCCGAATAGAAGCTTGCTGCTAAAATAGGAAACATAAATCATATAGGAACTGGTCCTTCAGTCTGTGATTAAAATTAGAAAATTACATAATTTCGCCCAACTTTTTAGTCCTGCTAAAATATTGCAATTCAAAAGGAATTAGATCGGTTTCAAAATTCACTGGAAAAATTGTTAAATGATATGCTGTAAAGGGTAGAAATCAAACTTTAAAAAAGTAGGGCACGATTCAAGAGAAACTAAAGCAATTGAAGCAGTGTATCTAAATGGAGATGGTTTGGAAAAAAGCACAGACTAGAGTTGATCTGATAGTACTCTTTACTTACAGGCACCACAATTTTCGACAGATTCGAGTAGAATATTCAAAACAAAAGAATTAGAGTGGAAATCCATGAGCTATAGGATACGTTGTTTGGTTAGTTTTCAGTTAGCTCATCTCATCGCTATTACATTGGTACGCTTCCAATGCATATTCAAAAAATCATTAATACAGCAGAATTAGATATATGATTCGAATTGGTTCCGCGTGTCTCTTTGGAAGACTGATTGGATTTATTGGTTTATTAAAGTTTTCTCTCCCCACATGTATTTTCCGCCGATACCCGGAGTATATTTTATTTTTAATCCGAGTATATTTTTCCGTTAGATCTCAAGCGAAAATATATTGAGACAATACTCAAATAATTCTATGCATTTCCTTCCTAAAAAGACAACAGATTCAACTATATAAATCCAGTCATATGCAAAAAAATTTAAACCCATTGAGAAGTTCTACCTATCCCAATGCGAAGCTTAACCAAATATTTTCTATCGGAAGCTTTATAATATGGATGCAAGGGAAGAATTAAGGAAGTGAAACTGTCCAAAACCAAAACTCTCTTTGGGTTGAGAGAATTATAATTTCTAAACCATGTCTACTTCAATAGAGTAGTTGTTTTCGAAGACTATTTTTGGTGAACACATGTTTTTTAATACAAAATGACAAAACAATTAAAATAATATAAAGATAAAAAACTATACAGAGAAACGGTGTACAGTCACAACCCCTGTATTAACCTGGGTGATTTCAAAGTCTGTAGAATCTTGAGCTTTGGGTACTGCAGGTTCCAAAGCAACAATATCAACCGTCTTTTGAAATGCACCCAGACTAACAGCTGGTAGTGTCGGCCACACGATTCATTTGGTAAACACTCTTTTCTGGCCAGATATTTTCTTAAGTATGAGACTTTACTTTCAGTGTCGATATCTTTGGAAAAGAAGCCTTTTTTGGCATACACCCATATTGTCTACTGTTTTCTTCATTAATATGCTACGTCCGGGTGTAAGCCTTTAGAGTCGGCATAGTTGCCAGTGTTAAGACTTTTTACGTTGGATAATATCACCTTGTTTTTGAGATTCACCTGGATGAGTCAGCTGTTAGTTGGACAAGGACTCCCTTTTGTTTCGTGCGCTGCATGAAACCGAGATCTGTTTTATACTAGATATCGTCGAGAATATATGGAGATTCACCAACATGATCCAGTGGTAATTTGGATAAATACTCTCTTCTTTCTCTGAACTGGTCAGAGTACTTTGAACCGATCTTTGTAAGTTGACCTTCCATTATTTCCAACTTATTATTTGAAAAATTCTTATGTAAAATAATTTCCACCATAAAATTCTGCTGTTCGTTATTCGTAGATTTAATGGTTGGTCATTGTTCAATTGATGAAGTTTTTGAAGTGTCCAGCTTGCTTTTCTTTGATATATCGTGGACCAGATTCGCAACACCTGTGTCAATCTGTGTGATTTTAAAGTCAGTGGAGTCTTGAACTTTGGGTACTGCAGGTTCCAAAGAAACAATATCAACTTCTTTTGAATTACACCCAGACCAACAGCTGGTTGTGCTGGTAACACGACAAAAGGTCTTCTTTCAGCCTCTTACAGGGTCTTAATTGGTTGCTTGAGACTGGGTCCAGTAGGCTTTGGAGTTGAAGCGTCGAATTCTCCGTCTATAAAGATAAGGGGACCTCTTGGCTTTGGAGTCGGAGAATCGATTTCCTCGTCAATGATTATGTTAGAGGGTGGTGTCAACTTGGCTCCTGTCTGTGAAGTCATTTTTTCCTCACGCTCAAGCATGGTGCCAATTGGTTGCCTGCGAGTGGAATCTTTAGGCGTTGGGGTTGAAGGTTCAGCACCTTTTTCAATTGAGATAGCTCTTTCAAGGTTCAAAGATGGATCAAGGTCTGGGACTTTTTTGCAACTTGTTTTAGGGGACTCCAACTTTTTGGGAAAATCAAAACAACATCCGTCTGGGGAATACCATTGAGAATGTGTTTCTGCGGAGTCTTTGCTAAAAGCCGCAATAGTTAGTGTCCCTAAAGATTGGTCGCCAAGCACTTGCATTTCATAGTCAAAAGGTGGATCAATGTTTTTCGACTTTAAGAATGTTCTAAACATTTTGCTTAATGCTGGGAATGTTCCAAACATGTTTCTCAATATTGAAAATGTTCCTAAAATGTCTCTCAATGTTGAGACTGTTCTAAAAAAGGCTGTCAATGTTGAAAATGTTCCAAAATTCACTTTCGAGGACTTCAATTCTTTTAAAATTCTAGAAGTTGCATCGTCTTGGGAACAACTTTCCGTGGAATCCTCGATAGCTTGGTGGGTGGTCTGGCTTTGACTTTTGGACTTGACATCTTGGAGAGTGGCAATTTTATTGTCGATATCTTCGTCAGTTTTAACTGTTAGAATTTCTGAGTGGCTATCTTTGTTGGTCAAAGGTCGTTCATTGTCGATATCTTCGGTGGGAATAACGACGGGAAGACTTTCCTTTTCAGAATTGGGAATAGGTTCAATGGTATATTCAAACTTGAACTGAATAGCGTCGATTTTGCCGCTAGTAACATCGACTAGAATTTGTTTAGCTTTTGAAACAAAGTAATTGTTTGTATTTGAGACAATCGTCTTTAACTTGTTAAAGGCAGTTGTAAAAGGGTTTATCATTTTATGAGTAGTTGTTTTCGGAATGTGTAATAAACTTTTATAATTTTTGGAAATAAAATTTAAAATGAAAACCTTTTATGATTTTCTGCAAACTATACTGATTTTGATGCATTTGTGGCAATCTGGATGATTTTTTAGTTACTGCAAACTTTACCAGCTAAGATATGTATTTGTGGCAATATAAATATATTTTCGCAGCCAAAAATTGAGAATTCAAATCGGTAGCGCATTAAGTAATCGACGAAGTAGATTACTGAGTGTAGTTGTCTCATCTCTACACCCTGTCTATTCTCCATACTCTCCATCTATACCTTCTTCTCTAGTACCTTTCTACTAGCTTCTCTCGTTTTCTTCTACCCCCTCTTAGTTTTCTAATATTCTGGTGATTACTCGTTTAGTTATATTGTAAAAACTAAGAAACGTAGCAACGAACAGAAGCTAGAAAGAATGCAGAAGTAGTATTCTTCCCACAGTGACAACACTATCAGGTATTCTTTGTGGAGAAATATTCCCCTAAAACTTACGTATATAGAGGATTAAATACAGATGAATAATGTAAAACCAAAGTTGATCTTTTGGGGTCTCAAACAAATAGTTCTCAAGCATAATCAGATAAATTGTCTTGAAAGGAACACTAGCAGAAAGTAAAATTACCTAAAGTCAGTAAAATACATTCTCTAGAGTAATTAACTAATCGCTCGTCCGCTTTGAAAAATAAAAGCAGATATCTTTAAACAAATGGTCACTTCGCTTGACCTGTGAAACACTGTATTCATAATATGTCGTTTGCGGGTTTTGCGGGTTTTCTTTTCTTTTAAAACTTTTATCTGTGATCACAATGACGAGTATTTCTCGACAGACAAGAATTTGAAAGGGATGGTGCCGTTCAAAGTTGTAGTCTCAAGCAAATTTACCTTTATAGTTCCTTTTCTATTCTTGTGAATTGTAATAGAAAGCCAAAAAATTTAGCTCGGCGAGGTGATGGAGAATCCTAAACCGGCTTCAACTCTTCGAGATGATATAATTATATAATATTGGAGAAGCTAGCAAGGTGTCAAGTTTGACTGTAGAATTCTTAAGTGTGATATATAGAGCTCAACGATTACGGCGATTATGAAAATTAATACTTTTCTATTTAGTGCAGGGTCAATTCAATAGTTATACTCGGTGTTGTCGAACAATAAGGCCTTTTTAAAAAAAGCAAAACTATTATTCAAGGGATTTGGTAAAAACTTGTAGATCAAAGTCTGATCCCCGAAACAAGGTGTTTATTTATCGACCTGATTTGTATGGTTAAGATCCGATGACAAGGTTACATCGAAATTTCGCAAGTGGAGCTCCCAACTCTTCAGGTGTTGATTTCGATTTCTATAATTACTATTATTGAAGCATCACCAATATCACAATAATACGCATGGTTCATAACTAGTATGCAGCATCCCCTATTCACACATTTTTACCTTTGAATTCATTTGCAAACGGAGAAATTTGCTTATATTGTCGACCAATCGAACCGAATATTTCTTAAGCCTATTCTCAATAAGCTTTTATTTTTCAATATTGGTTATTTTATATGAAACCAGTTCTGAAGCCTGCTTTATGAGACTTCGCTTTAAGATCGCATAAGGAGTAGAAGCTACTTATTTCAAAGGATCGAGAATGTATTAGAAGCGACGAAAAATATAGCCGATTAGGTTTTTAGGGTTATGGTTTTGATGCATCGAACCGCCTTCGGCAGTGAGGCAGCAATTATATTTACACACTTCAGCAGTTTTTCATTTCAGTACAGTTACAATATGTGAAACACAGTGTTTAGGAAACGTTTCAATTCTCATTCTCTACCTAGTTTTTTATTTTGCGTAACCTTTGAAGAAACTTGACCTGTTTATGACCCATCTTTTGAAGTTTACTAATTGTAATATACTCATATTTGAAAATGAGAAAGAAAGAGTTCGGAATGCAGAAAAATCACTTAAATATTGTTCTACAATAGAGACAAAGAAATGTAGAATAGGATAGTTCCAATATGGAGATGTAATCCATTTTCAAGTCACATAATGTGTTTTGCGTAAGAGAAGCTTCGGGAGATTTCAGAAATCAAAATGCGATGTGTGTTAAATTTCCAAAAACACAAAAAGTGTAGCGTCGTTGCTCTACTATGAGAAGCATATATAGCATTCTCAGGAAAATTGGAACTGACACATTGAGATTAAATAGTATGAAAGCTATATAACATGTAACAAAGAGCTTCATGTGTTCGACACCAATTCTGAAACTGCATTTGCAGAACAATCGGACGCGTTTGAAAATGTAGCCCCTGTTGGAACAATCAACTTCGAATACAATACTTCATCGCAAACAATATCGAAAGAAAACTCTGGATTGCTAATGAGTATTATGTCTTAGCATCCTGGAACTAAAGTCATACTTGATGTTCAAACGGTATGCTTCGGATCAGACTTTGAAGATACAATCCGATGAGATCGTATGTTTAATGTTGAATGGAGCGTAGAGGTACTAGGAGATCCTAGATCTCTTATACTGACTTAGACGAAAGGAAGAGGAAATAAACGCAGTATACAGTACCCACACTTAATTCTATGATCTTTCTTGAAAAGACGCATAAATTCTCCAAAACAACAAGCCTACTTTTGATTTGTATATTTCTCCGTGTCAACCAGTGCATATTTAAATAAAGGCGAAGCTTGAAAAAAAACCAAAGGTACAGAATGCTACTTCGGCTGAGATAGGCAAATAGAATAAGCGAATAACAGCACGCGATATTCTATTTTTTTTTTGTCCAACTTCATAAAAGCGCATGTTTAGGAAGAGAGAATTGGGTCACTGTGAAGGTGGTCTGTCTTAAACATACCTTTGATGTGTATCTTAGACTTTAAAGGTTCCCTAATGAGAAAAAGATCTCTGACAAATTATACAATACTTTATTTTCTATTATTTTTGGTAAACAACGATATCAGGCACATAACCAGTTACCCCTTAAAGGTTACGAAAATACCCCTTGTTACACAAAGCATAAACAAACGTCAGACGCCCAAAATCCTTTGCAACAGCAATAGTGTGCAGTCCTAAACGCACCATGATGCAAATCCGAAGACTTTTGTGATGTCAATTCGCGGTTCCCCTGGAAGAATAAACATTCCAGCGAAACAATGATTCATAATAACTAGATTTTTAGTTTCAAGTATATATAGAGATGTGATTTTCCTTAATTTTTTTTGTTATCATTAGATTTATCTAAAACTAGCTACTCACACTCATTAATTTTACAATATACAAATCAGCATGTCTTTATTAGTTGACACTTCATTAGCCACACCTACTTCATTAGCCACGGCATCGCTAACCAGTTTGCAAATGGTCACTACCATGGGTGATTCAAGTAATAACAAGAATAATAACGGCATTGGTATCTCAAATAGCGATTTAGCTTCGGGCTCTTCTAGTCAAACAAGAAGCAGTTCACCTAGTGCCACTTCCTCGGGTAGCGCATCTTTGCACAATTTTGAAGCAAGAGGTGCTTCAAAGTTAACTTACTTGATTTCCTCAGCTTTTGTATTATCTTTCTTGGTGGTTTTATAAAAGACAACAAACGCAAACATACACCTAGATCCTACATACTCCTTAAAGAGTAATCCTATTTTACGACTTAATGACTACCTTGGCTACATTTTTCACCCTTTTCTTTATATCCTTTTGACGAAACTTATGTCTAATTGGGTACTGTATAAAAAAAAAGACAATCGAAAATACACGAAAAATTAACAATACATTTTTTTTGCGCGTTTGTAGTTCAAAACAAAGCATTGCGAAGTAAAACTTTATATTCCGTGATTAGTGAAAGAGTATATTGTTATTGGGAATTTTATTGTGAACGTATGTTAGAAAAATTGTAGATCCTTTATATATAAGATGATTTTGTATATAAATTGAAGATACATGAATCGTAAAAGAACAAGTGACCAGGATGAGCGGAACTCACAAAACCAAAATTGTTGTCTAGAGGCAGTCCATTAAATAACTATTAGGTAAGAATTTTTATGTAATTAATAATCGAAAAATACTTCGGAGTCAACGTCTTTCCAGTGTTCGAATACCCCCTTGAAAAACTTGACACCCAAACCGACATCTTTGGCCCCCATCATACCTCTTACAGAATGCATTGATATTATACACAAACCGACATCAATAATTAACTTCGCACCATTCAATCCTCTATTACCATTACTCATTATTGGGCCTATTGTACCTCCAGATCTACTATCGTTTCTAATATGGAACTGCTGTAACTTGATTTGAGGAATGTATCTATCAATCAAGGTCAGAAGGAAGTGAACACCAATCGAGTCGGTCATGACATGAGCATTCAGGTCGATCTTGACGGTTGGCCCAACGTTTGGCTTTGGCATGTGTCCTTCCAAGTAGATATCATAAAAGTTAGGATTGAGTGAGTGTGTCACATCTGAGGATAAAAACACAGTATTTGCCGTCAATTCGATTAAGTCCTTACTTCCATAATTATGAGATGAGATAATTGATTTAAAAGTATCCACAAGAAACCCACCCTTTGCTCCTGTTCTTGTTTCACTTCCGATTTCTTCGTGATTTGCAAAGTAGACACCAATCAAACCATCGTATTCGTCCAAATCGGAGACATCAGTATAAAAGTTTTTGGAAAGTTCCAATAACCCATACATCGCGGTGAAGGAGCACAACCTGTCATCCAAAGCAGACGAATAGATAAACTCTTTAGAGGCACCGCCCCTAGATGCCCCCTGAGTATCATACAATATTAAATCAAATGTTTTGATTTTTGGAATGCTTGTCCCTGCCAAATTGGCCACATATCTTAAGAAAGCAATAGAGTGTTTTTCGATCAATGGCGATTTCTTTTCTTCTTCTGTTGGCTCCAACTTAGACTTGAAGCCAATTATTGGAACCGTCGTTATTTCAACGTTATACTTTGTTTCATCAGCAAATTCTGGAATGGTGGCGATTGTACCGACAGGGACTTTCGAATCGATCAATACCCTATCTACTGTTCCATCCTCATTTTCAACATTGACAGCACCGGCGATCCCCAAGTCTCTAGAGGCCCACAAGTCATTGATAGGGCCAGAATATGGGGCAACAGCAACCATTTCAAAGTCAGTACCATCAGACGACTTGATACTGCTACCATTCGGGTTAATCTTTATACCAACCGCATCAACATGAGTACCAACGAAACAACTCCCATTAGCGGGTTTCCACTTGCCACCCTTAATAAAGGCAACCAAACTCTGGTCTTCAAGCGTAGTGTAGTAAAATCCGGCCTTACTGAAATCATTCAATTTGTTCTGCTTAGCTTCCACAAACCCATTATTGTCCAATACAGACTTAAAATGACTGACGAAGTGGAAAGTAGTTGGATTGGAATCCATTGTTTCTATGAACTTTTGAGCGTAGTTGTCATAATATCTCTCATCAGTCACTTGAACCTTGGTGGGCTTTTTTTCGTTTTCGGTCTTAGTTATAGAATATTTGCTTTGAAGGGTTATAGTCGGTACTTTACATATGTATTGACTCTCAACTGTACTTAGCTCCAATGGCTCATTCTCGATTTCGGTATCATCGTCGGTAGTGATATCGTCTATGTCGCTGACGTTTTCAGCATTACTGTCTTCATGCTCGTCGGTTTCACTAACTTCGGACGATTCTCCATCGGTCGAAATTATGTCACCGTCTTTATTCAAAATCGCAAATGTGCGTGCGAGCGCCTTTAGGTCTTTGTTTTCTTTCAAGTTCATTATCTTTGGCTCGAAAACTGGGGTTTTTGAAGATAACAATTTTTTCTTTTTTCGAAGTAATTTTCAATAATTTAAAGCCGAAATTTGACACGGAGAAGTGAGGTTGATTAAGAGATACAAAAATTACAATGTGATGACACGACTAATATTCAATCGTTGTTCAGTTAGCTTCGTCTTAGAATGTATGGAGCTTTTATGAAGTGAAGCTGCATTTATAGTTCATTAGGCTTTTGGTCGAATGTTGGCAGTGTGTAAATGTAAATGCGTTATATATAGGACCACCGCAAACGCGTATATCTTTTTTTTTTAAATCAAAAGCTTCAACTATACCAAGCCTCAAGATCTTGTATATCCTGTATCCATGGAAGCGAGTACAATAACTATACACTGGCACAATGAAACCCAGCCGATTTACACGGTGGAGCTTCAGCCAAAGGGTGAAAATCATGGAAGATTGGTAACCGGAGGTGGTGACAACAATATCAGAATATGGCGTGTTTCGAAAAAGGATAACAAGTACTCTGTCGAATATCTTAGTACGCTTCGTAAACATACGCAAGCAGTTAATGTTGTGCGATTTGATCCCACAGGAAGTATACTAGCAAGTGCTGGTGATGACGGTACCTTGATGCTTTGGAGGTTGTCTCCCACAATCATAAAAGACTTGGAAGACTCAGAAGATGACGAGCCAATAGAAAGTTGGCAATGTGTGGCGCAATTGAGGCTGTCCACAAGCGAAATCAATGACATTTGTTGGTCTCCTGACTCAAAACATATAATTGCCGGTTCTATGGACAATATGTCAAGAATATATCAGATCACAGGATTTGAAGGAGGTAAGGTGGGTGGAAAATTGGTGCACACTTTGGCAGATCATACGCATTATGTCCAAGGAGTATATTGGGATCCAATGAATGAATACATAACAACACAGTCGGCCGATAGATCCGTCATAATATATAAGATATCGTCACCATCGTCAATTACCCTCGCTCACAAGTTTTTCAAGTTTGATAATCATTTCATTTATCATTCTGAAACATTGCAGTCATTTTTCAGAAGGCTTTGTTTCTCTCCAGATGGAAGCTTTTTATTAACGCCTGCAGGACTTGAAGGAGAAGAAGATAACACGGTTTACGTGTATACACGTCAAAGTCTCACCACAACACCAATATTCAAAATATCTGGCTTAAATAAGGCTGCTACTGTTATAGCATTCAGTCCTATACTTTACAAATCGGCCAATAATTCTTTGATCAAAAGTGAATATAAGATGATATTTGCCGTTGCGACATTAGATTCGATAGTGATTTATTCGACCGATAATTTTACTCCTGTGGGATACGTGAGTAACTTGCATTATTCGGCATTAACCGATATTAAGTGGGATGTGGATGGCAGGAAGTTATTTGTAAGTTCTACAGATGGATTCTGCTCTGTTGTTTCGTTTGAGGACGGGTTATTTGGTGAAATTTACACAAAGAAACAACAAGTAAGGAATGAAGATGACATGGATGTTGATATAGACATCGTTGTACCACCCCCCACCACAATCGAATCAAAAATTTTGGAGCCTCCCAAACCAATCGAAGTCAAACCTTTAGAACCTTCTAAACCAGTTGAACAGAAAAAGACTATTGATACATTTTTCTCTAAACAAAAGAAAGAAATGACTAACTCTACTAAAAAAGAGAAAAAGCGAATCGCTCCTACATTGATAAATTAAATAAAGACTGGTTTGGGCATAAATTTTCACTTCTATCTTATGTATTTTAATTTGTATATATATTTTTGATATCACAATTTTAGAGATTCAAGTTGTTAGACAATTGATCAGCCAATCTTTTTCTAGCAGCCAAAACCATCTCTTGCTTTCTACGATGCAAATCGTCCGTTTCAGCTTTAGAAGCTCCTGAAGCAGCTGCGCCACCATCCTCAGTGTCAAGAACATCATCCAATTTTGTCACATCAATGTCGTATCTTTCAAGCAAGTTCTTTGGTCTCGTCACCTTTGGTTTTTTATTTCTAACGTCATTTTCTGCATCTGCTTCAGGAGCAGCTGGGGTAGCGTTTGGGGGAAATGGCAAGCTACCTGTTTCCATAAATCTATCAATAGTCAATTCGACGGAACCAGTACGATTCAAGTCAAAGATAATCTGTTCACGTGTCAAGTGAGGAGCAATGGTCTGCACCACTTCAATCATAGTTTCAGTAACTGGTCTTCTATTTGATTCACCAGTGGTATTGGATCGACCTTCAGTACTTGATTGTCTGTCATTGCTTTCTCTCGTAGCATTTGCTGCGGTTTCAAGGGTAAATTCATTTGATTCAGGTACAGGCAGAATTAACCATCTCAAGAAGATGAAAGCTACTGCAAGCGTTGCTATAAACACTATCGAAGAGCTGTCCATTTTTAATTTCAATTGATAAATATAGTTTGCAAAAATGAGTTGAGAATCAACGAAATTTAATATGCGCTTAATAAAGAGGAATTACAGTGCAAAAAAAAAAGTATAAGGTATAAAATTGTTGGATTAACTAATTATAAAAATTGATGAAGATAATTGTTATTTAAAGGTCAATTTAAAGTCATGATCTTGGTGTTTCACCTTGTACAAAAAGTTGGCCACAATCTCGTTCTCTTTGCAGGGTAAGCTTAAGAAATGGTTTTTTATGTGACCTGCCAATTCGGGCTTGGTGATGCCCGCACCCCTTGCTCTGTTGAATTTACTTCTTTTCGAGTATGTCTTCTTACCAATGTCACTATTGAGAATATCACCATTCACGGTGATCGGATAACCGAGACCCAAATTGTAGTGGTGATTGTATCGCACCAATGTATTATTATCAAACAGTTCAAATTCTAAAGGTTTTACCTTTGGCTTGTCCTGTGGACCATTTGAGTTTATGTGTTTGGACAAGTAAAGTTGCTGTGCTTGAAGTGCAGCTTGATTTTTCGCCTTTTGCAGTGCTTTCAGCGACAGCAGTGATGCGGCGCCTCCGGCTGTTGAATATGTGTGTTTTCCCGATTCAGATTCGGATGCTGATTCCTTAGGTGGACGAGCCATTTTATATATTGAGGTTTTCTGCGTAAGTTGAGTTATTTATGAATATATAAGAGGGTTGAACAAATCCTTGCCTTATATTTAGTCTGCTTTTATGATATGCTGTCGGATCTATTTAAAAAAATTGATTAGATAAATTTAAGAGTAAAAGACTTCTTTGTGATACTCTCATACACAATACCAAAAAAAAAACGACAACTGCAGGATTCGAACCTGCGCGGGCAAAGCCCAAAAGATTTCGAGTCTTTCTCCTTAACCGCTCGGACAAATTGCCGCTAGTAAAAAAATTTAAAATATTTGAGAACTTGCCACATTTAGGAATATAATTAATTTTTTTTTCTGAATCATTTTTTTTTCTAGAATAACATAGAAACTTTTTCAAAAGAAGATATAACAAATTATACTTAAGCTCTTAACAGAATTATAGAACTTACCAGAAACTTAAGAATAGCATGAGAAGGTACATTAGTCCATTCATCTCGTATAATCTCAGCCGTTCCGTAAGATCGTTTCCTACAAAGTTTGGCAAAAGATGTGCAACAAAGGCATCGAGATTCAATTTTAGTAGGGGTTTCCACTCAACCAATCGTGCTTTGCTCAATTTTGATCCTTATAAGGAGTTGGGTGTAGACAAAGGAGCTGACCTGAAGGCTATCAAGAAAGCTTACTATGGATTGGTCAAAAAATATCACCCGGATGTGAACAAGGAGCCAGATGCAGAAAAGAAATTCCATAAGATTCAAGAATCTTATGAACTTTTGAATAACAAAGAAAAGAGAGCCCAATATGACCAGTTTGGTTCTGCCGCGTTCGATGCAAACGGTAACTCCAACCCACATGCCGGTGGTAATCCATTCGGTGGTTTTGGAGGAGGCAATGGTAACCCATTTGGCGGTGGAGCTGGTGGTTTTGGCTTTAATTTCGAAGATTTATTTAGGGAGAGCTTTGGTGGTGGAGCTGGTAGAGGTGGGGCCGGTGGCGGTAGAGGAGCCTACGTGATGGAACACGTTGGTGATGATATAGAACTCCTTAAGACGATTTCGTTCAAAGAATCGATATTTGGTACCAAGGTTAAAGTGAATTACAAGTCGGTTGACTCCTGTTCGACCTGTAAAGGCAGTGGGTTGAAGACAGGCAAGAAGAAGGACACATGTCCTACCTGTCACGGTACGGGTCAAGCGACGCATTTCATGGGCGGGTTCCAGATGGCTTCGACATGTGGAACTTGTCAAGGTACTGGTGTCACTATTGCCAAGTCTGATGAATGTAACACTTGTCATGGTCAAGGTGTTGAAGAAGTTGCCAAACAAACAGAGGTTGAATTCCCATGTGGTATTGCTGATGGATCGAGATTAAGAGTCCCTGGTGCAGGTGATGCACCAATTATCACCAAGGATAGTTATAACCAAACCAGAAAGGGTGACTTGATTATTAGAGTCAATGTTTCTCAAGATCCAACATTCAAGAGAAGTGGCAACAAGATCATCGTATCGCGTGATATCATGATGACTACTGCTGCGCTTGGTGGTGAAATTATAGTCCCCACTGTTGATGGTCAAAACATCAAATTAAAGGTTAGAGCAGGCGTTCAACATGGCCTGACATTAACCATCCCAGAAAAAGGTGTTCCAATCAACAGAAATATCAACAACAGAGGCGACTTACAAGTTGTCTTGCAAGTCAAGACATTGATACCAGAAACTCCGATCCAGACAGCGTTACTCGAGGCATTGGCCGATGCATTCAACGATAAGAATGCAAAGAGAAACGAAACTGATTGGAAGTTGGATTTGACTGAAGATGAATTAAAGGACAAACTGGACACACCAGATAGCCACCCGGCCAAGACGAGAGTAGGTCGTTTCTTGGGCAAGTTCTTCAACACAGAAAAAAAGCAGGATGAAAAGAAGTAGTACGTAAAACATCCCAAGAGTGTATATAAAGAGACTAAAACTTGTATATAATCTGGTAATTTGATACATATAAATTCCATTTAGACTCTAAAATGATGCATGATTGGTTCACATTCTGCTTCTCGATCTTTTTTGTTTCGCGTTTTTCACATGTAATTAGAGGCTTATGTATTTGTAGTATGCATATTTGTATACAAATAATTTTTTTTACAGTTGTTTTGACGCGTTAGAGTTTTTATTTCACAATTAAATTTCAGAAAATTAGGCTCAAAAAAGAAATTAAATTTCTAAAAAAAGCCACAGGGATTTTACTCCTCGATATTATGCACTTTGTGCGAGTATAACCGCAAGCTGCGTATGCGTGAAAACGCCGAAAGAGCATGGTTTATGCGTCCGAGAGCCAATGAAACAGTTTTACACTCAAGGGGAAAGAATAATACGGGAATGAAATATTGGGGTGAATATCTAACTATTTATTTATTTTTTACGTTCATCATTTCTAAGCCAAAATATCACTTATACAGCTTAAATTCGGTGGTGATATTATTTTCTGTTGACGAAGAAAAAGGTAGAATGTGATATGAAATTGCAATTTCTTGGACTTGTAGGGAACTTTTCTGTCCCTTTTCTCCTGTCGTTATGCGTCCGGTAATAATTCTCCTTTTGGGATTTATTTTTATCAATTGGGATAAGCACGAACTGTTTTTGTAAAAGGTTTGTAACTTGAGAAACAAACAAAAACACAGCAAAGAAACGGAATTAAACGGCAAACCTTCGTAAATTACAAGAACAACAAAGCTCTTCGTCTGTATTGGAAAACTGCGTACTAATTGTACTGTTTCATCAGTGCTTTAAACACTCCTCTTCTATCTTCTTATTCTTGTGCGATACTGTGACCATTGCGAGAAACGAAAAGAAAGAATCGAAGAAACGCAATACGCGGAGCACAAAGAATAACATAATTTCAAAAAATATAAACACAAAACTAGTTCCATTTGAATTTTTGACGTTACTTATATTATTTTCAATCTTTAAATTAAGTCTATCTTTTATTTATTTATTATCTTAGGGAAGATTAATGTTGGCATAGAGCATTGACGGTGGTTCCTTTCGCTTATATTTCCTCATATTCCACTTTTAAATGCCATACACTAAACAGTCTTTCAGTAAGCTGCTTCCCAAACTCCCTGGTGAAGTTGCTTCGATGCTGGTGGGACCTTCCAAGACCACCTTAGATGAATCGAGTTTACAAGAAATCCCCATCACTTCACAATATAGGAAACATACACCAAGTCCTCTCAAAAACCAAATGTCCAGATCATCATCAGTGAGTTCAAGCAATCTGACAAGACTGAATACTAGCAACAACCAGTATATGGTTCAAGTGGCACCAACACCTTCAAACCTAACTCCGTCACAGAGATTGAAATTGCGAAAAACTCAAATAAGTAGTAGTATTGCCAAACTAAAAAGTAACGATACCGTTCCACTCAAGACAGTTGTTTTTGACGACGAAGATGAAGAGATTGACGACAACTTCTACGTGTTTGATGTGCCGATGTCTTCTGAAGACAACTCTACACGCCCAAATCTGTTGTTAAGTCACGACAGTTTTGAGTTTAACACTTCCGCATCGTCTCATTCATCTGTTTTCTCAACTGTTTCACTGTCTTCATCTTTTACTTCTTACGATGACTTTTCCAAAAATGATGATATACAATTCAATCAAAATGACTTTCTACAAATCGTTGAAGAGGCTAGGCAAAGAAAGAAATTACTCACAAACTTCACTAAAATTACTTCATCACCTTGGTCTGCGCCTCCTTTATCCACTCCACCTACTTTGCCTCCAAAATTGCGCAGTGTTTCAACTCCAAATGTTACAAAGGTAAAAAAATCCGAAGTATCATTAAATATCAGATCATTATCCAACTCATCATTACCAATAATATCAGAACATCAACCAGCAACATCTCCATCGCCGACACAATCAAAATACTACTCATTTACACGCCCAGCATGGTTACCGCCAAAGACATCTTACGACAAACGCAAGCATCAAAGAGAAGCTGAAGAATTAATACAACGAGCACTCGCAAAAGAATCTGAATCACAATCGAAAAAGATTTCTAATATGGAAAGGTTCCAAAAATTAAAAGAAAAAGACGTTGAAACTTGGATGGATTTACTTAATACAATCAATCACATAGAATTTCAAGATAAATTGAGTAAAATAAATAAAGATGTTTGTTGGAGAGGTATAGATCCACTGTTACGTGCTCAAATATGGTGGAAATTCTTCAATGACGAATCGAAATTGAAATCAATCGATATTAGATATGTCGATAGTGTGGATACATTACTAAAGTCAAATAAAGAATTCATGCAATTATATGCCCAAATATTTAAAGACTGTGTCGACAAAGAATTGACCAAACTAATTTCAGCATTTACCTTATATCTTTTTGATAAAATTGGAGATCCTTCAAATGGTTTATTAAACATGTACATTCCGGAATTAAATCGTTTGATCGCGATATTTTACTATACTTACAAAAACATATATAAGGCATTTATTTCCGTATGTCATATATATAATGGGCAATTACAAAACTTGCTCCTCACTCACACATTCATGTTAAAAAGGGATTCTAAGGTCGAATTGTCAATTATAGATAATTCGATACAGGACTATTTCTTGCTGACGTTCGAGAAATCATTTGAGAAACACTTGCCTCAACTTGCTGCTCATTTTGAGCACATATCTCTCTCCAGTTGGGATTACCTTCCGGACTTGGTATTGGGATTGCTTTCTAATCAAATAAATCCAAAGTTTTCTGCTCACATTATTGATATTTTCCTTTTAGAAAAATCTGGGGACGATTTTGTCATTCAAGCGGTGCTCGGTTATTTAAAATCAACACAGTATAAATTATTTGGCAGCAAAGAAGAGATACTATCTTTACTCTCTAAACAGCTTCACGTTGGCACGGACTTTGATTTTATCAAAAATATTCCCAGTATTTTATGATAAAATTGCCTATTGTTGATTTAATCTTTGCCCTAGATTTTTCTATTGATGTATTAATACTTCCAGCTTAATTATATTTAAATATTTATAGATAATACAAATTTTAGGGGGGGGTTGTTTTTTATTACTGACCGAGGTATTATACAATTGTACTAGCCGTGTAGTTCTTACTTGGCTCCATTAATAATGTTCAAGAGTTCTTCACCGTCAGCAGGTGTCTTGACTTTCAAAACATATGTCTCCAACTTTTTATCGGAATTTATAATTGGCACTCTAACCATAGAACCATTTCCAATAGTAGCATATGTGATGTCATTTGAAATGAGAGTATTTAAAATGATTCTTAACCCACCTTCGGCTCTAATCAAAATACGGGATTTTCCCGAATCATTGTTCTTTAAAATTTTTAAATCACCTAACCCTTTATTAGCATATGGCTGTTCCTTATTTTCAGGATCAAACAACATGAGCTTGGCACGCTTTGTGTATAAAGTTTCTTCACCTTCTTCACCAGTGGTGCTATCCACTTTCGTAGATAATTGAACAACTGGCTTGAAATCACCACCAGTTTCTTCTTCTTCTACGACTTCGGGTTCATCATTAGACTCTTCTTTCTTAGTAGATGAGCCAAAGGAAAAACCTGTACTCGAGCCATTGCCAAACGAAAATGCAGGCTTAGAATCACCAGTAGCACCTGTGCTTGACGTTGGTGGATTGAATGAGAATTGGAATGCGGACTTTGGCTTGTCTTCGTTAGGCTTTTCACCATTGAATGCAAATGGATTAGGCTTGGATGTTTCTTCTGGTTTCTTTTCCGATAAATTATTAGCTGGAGGATTAAATGAAAATGGGTTTGACACTTCCTTTTTCTCAGATGTAGAACCAGAAGAGAATTTTGGTGTATTATCGGACTCTTTACTTTCTTTGGATGCAAAAGTGAATGGTTTGGACCCGAAGCCGAAAGAGGGAGCTGGTTTCTCGTCTTCTTTTCCAGCGGTGGTGGCTGTAGATGAGCCAAAGTTGAAAGCTGGCTTTCCTGCTAGTTTATCATCGGAGCTACCAAAACTGAAAGGCTTCTCAGGAGCATTGACAACAGGAGTAGAGCCAAAGCTGAATGCTGGTTTTTCATTAGCCTTTTCAGAAGATGTAGATGCAAAATTAAACGATGGCTTGGATGCTTCGGTGGGCTTTTCATCAGTCTTCTCGTTGTTACTTGCTGTACCAAAGCTGAAAGCTGGCTTATCAGTGGAGGTTGTAGAAGAATTACCTCCGAAGTTAAAAGCAGGTTTAGATGCTGAAGCATTGAAACTGAAGGCTGGTTTATCTGCGGGCTGAGCTGGGGTGGATCCAAAAGTGAATGTGTTTGCTCCTGTCCTTTGTTCATCCTTCTTTGGTTCAGTACTTGCAGGTAACTTGAACACAGAATCTTTAATCGGCTTATTGAATGTAAAAACAGGACCCTTCAATTCAACTTCAGACTCCGAATCGGAGTCAGAGTCGACCTTTTTCTTTACCAGTTTAGGACCAAAACTAAATGGGGAGTTCTTAATTGTTGGTTTACTATTTAAGGTGAATTTAGGACCTTCAATTTTAATTTCTTTATCTGGTTCGGAATCAGAATCAGATTCAGAATCGGAGTCAACTTCAGTAGGCTTGGCTGCTTGTTTGGCTGGTGGGTTGTTATTTGTAGCACCGAAAGATGTGACTGGAGCAGAAGCTGGCGCAGATGGTTTGGCTAAAAATGAGAAGGGATTAGCCGTTTCCCCAGAAGGAGTTGATTCCACAGAAGGTGTGGGTTTTGTTGGCACCGGAATCTTGGCTTGAAAACCTTTAACTACTGGCTTTGCAGGAGTTGGTCCACGGCCTTGTTCGATTTCTGCATAATATTCGATATATTTCTTTGCAATCGCCGTGAAATTAGCAATTGTTCCCGGTGCGTTAGCTTGTTGAATACTTTGTACGAATTTTTCATTCAATGCCTTGATCTTGTTGTTGTTTTCAGTTTTATTTTCTGGCAAAATACTGTTAAAAGTGTTACCATTTACTGGTGCCGCTGCTAAGCTAGAAACCCCTTTACCTCTTGGTTTCAATATCTTTCTAGTAGCCAAAACATTCGACGATGCCAATTTTGGACCAGAATCGTCCAAGTATGAATCATCATCTTGACCATTCAGGGGACCGTCCTTCGTTATTTGGTTCTCTGCTGTTCTCTTCGACATGCTTGAAGGATAGATATATTATCTATATTTCGTCGGTGGGTATGTTATTGTATTGCACTTATTGTACCTCATCTTACGATATGTCAGTCCAAAAAAATGTGTGTACATAATTTCGAGGGCCGTTGCCCTAATCACATGATCTGACAGTCACAAGCACTTTTAAAAAGTTTGACTTGTGTGTCATGACACGACTTTTCCACCACTATATTACCTAATTCGGATAAATGGTCACGTGCTTACTCTTTATAGTGTGCGAAGGAAAAAAATTTTACAGCTGCTTCCTTTGTTAGTGCACACTATCGCCGCGGGAAAATTTTTTACAAAAGACTCTTCTTTATATTAAAAGTTTTGGAAATCTTTTTCTTGTTGAATACTAAGAATCGGTAAACAAGTATGTGAAAATACACTGAATAAATAATATCGTGATGGGCACAAACAACATGGTAAATACTCGAATACAACAGCAATAATAAATATAAAGAAGACATAGAAATACAGATCCTATAATGAAAATACGAAATGGTTGTCGATAGTGAAACTTTTATGAGTGGAAAGTTATAAAGATATACCTTATTAATAACTGCCTAAATAAATATTAAATTGAAGTGGATCAATCACGATATTGATTTATATGTTGATGAGAATGATATACTAACAATATTTAGAATGGCTCCAAAGGTTCAACAAACTAAGGCTGCTAAGGCCGCTGCCGCTTTAGCCGGTGGTAAGAAGGGTAAGAAAAAGTGGAACAAGGGTAAGGTTAAGGACAAGGCCCAACACGTTGTCATCTTGGACCAAGAAAAGTACGACAGAATCTTGAAGGAAGTCCCAACCTACAAGTTCGTTTCTGTCTCCGTCTTGGTTGACAGATTGAAGATCGGTGGTTCTGTTGCCAGAGTTGCTTTGAGACAATTGGAATCCGATGGTATCATCACCCCAATCTTGAAGCACTCTAAGCAAGCTATTTACACCCGTGCTAACTAATTCTGTTCATAAAATGATTATGTAATTATGTGAATAAATGTGTATTTTAGATAAAAGGACATTTACTATATGTAATGTTAATGTAGTATAAAATAGAAAGTGATTTGACATGATTCAATTAGCTAATTATACGCATCGCGCATCAAAATATCTAAAGCCAAATTTTGAGATCGTTAAAGTTCATAGAGTCACACACAGACAGATGATACGCTGTATTCAAAAGTCATCCACGAGAAGAGTATGGACAACAGGAAGAATACTCAACGCTCGAGTGAAGGATACAGCGCCATTTCGTCTGTTTATTACCTTGCCATTCAAGGATCAACCCCAAGTGCATAAATTATCAAAACTCATCGATGCTTCGCCAACTCAAATATACGACATCGTCAGTGGAGTAGATGAGTACAGTAAATTCGTTCCATTTGTTCAAAAATCATTCATCAGCGCTCGTAGCGAAGATGGTTTACCCACTAGAGGTGGTCTTCATGTTGGGTGGAAACAGTTTGATGAAACTTTTGAATGTGAATTACAATGTTTACCCGACAAGCAAGTTATTGCTAAGAGTTTAACCATATCTTTATTTGAGTTTTTACACACACAATGGCTGTTTAAGCCTTATCAAAGTAAGATCTTTGGTCTGGATGAAAAATGTATTGTAGAGTTAGAATTGGAGTATAAGTTTAAAAATCCAATATACAACACAGTCAGTGGGATGTTTTCGGAACAAGTTACACAAATTATGATTGGTGCATTTGAGAAGAGAGTAGCCGAATTGAACAAATTGAACAAGAGAAACAGGGGTTAAAAGATTAGACAATCTGACAAGCAGATGTATCATAGTTAGACAAATAATAGAAGCTTTAAATGTAAATAGATAATAAAACCCTCCATTTTACACAGTTAACTTACTTCTTTTTCAAGCCTCTAGGTTGCGAAAAAAGGTAATTATTGCAAACAAAAAGAAAAGCGCTTACACAGTTAAAAAAAATGCATTTATATACCTCATAATTGTAAAACTTTTGGAATCAAACCATGTGCACCAACAGTGTACTCTTTCACAAAATGGTTGGGAACTCTAGATAAGGCAGAGTCTGGCAATGAAAACCCCAATCCAAAGGAATCCTTTGATTTCCTCTTCGAACCAGAAGCAGTTGAATTCATACTAGCCAAACTGGTACCACTGTTTGAGTGGGAAAACAACGCAGTGAATGTGGGCCCATGTGTACTGTGAGGTAATGTTTGAGCAAAGCTCGATTGAGCTGAATATTTGACATTACGCAAATAAGCAAAGTGTAATGGGGACATCGATGTCGGTTTAACAAGTGAACGACTGATCCAAGAATCATATGAGTTTAATGGTTTGATACAACGTAAGCAGTTTCTATAAAACTTGCGCTTGCTAGTAGCACGATCATCCTGTGGATTCCATTTATAATCATGAATAGGAGCACCGATTAATGTGCCTCGAATCGTGTTTTTTCTTGTTCTCGATCGTCTTCCTACAATTAGACGTTCGGGTCCAAATTCTTCTCCGTATTCTACTTCATCATCCTCACCAGATTCTTCTTCATCATCCGAACGTTGGAAATCACTGACATCGAGATCCTCTTCTTGATCTTCAGGACGCGTGGCATTCGTATTCGATCGGCTTCTTCTTGTTGTTGTTGCGTTACTTCTACTTAATTCGTCATAAGCGTCTTCGTCGAAATAATAGTCATCGTCGTAGGCAAGTGTGAAATTAGGCTCAGAATTTGATCTGGTTATATCTAATGTAGGTGTATCTAACTTCTGTGTCGTTTCTTGTACTTGTGGATGTTCTCTTACTTGTGTAAATGCCCCATTACGAGATGATGGTGAGCGCTCGACATCTGTAACATCGCGTGCAAATTCAAACTGCACTGGAACACCTCTGGTGTGTCTTTCCAGTACTATTATTTTCGCAGTGCTTCTTTTGTCATTGACTCTGTTTGTCGATAACTTTGATTTCAATTTAGATAACTTTCCCCTAAATTTAGAAGTTGGTTCTGAATTTGATCTTGATCTAGATCCTCCTCTGTCTTCACCGAAATGAAACAAGCTACTGTCTTGGTTATTGAGCAAACTCTCGATGGCTGCTGCAGTGGCTTGTGCTTGACTCATTGAGCCATTAAAGAGTGACGTGCTTGAATTATCGGTTCTACGCCTTCTTCTAGGCACAGTGCGGAAACGAGGCATGGATCTCTCGTTGAGGTCCAATGAAATATCACGTCCAACCCCTATGGCCATATTCCACTCGATTAAATCGCGAATGCTGGGGAAATGAACCAAAATTTGTTCACTTTCAACCCTTAATCGCAAAACATTTGGTTTTTTAGTATAATCTGCGGCAAGCCCAAGCTTAGAATGTTGAAGTGAATACAGACGTGTCAATTTTTTCAGATTCATTTTCTTCGATAACTTAGAGTCCAGCTCTTCGTCAAAATTCACAGCAACATATTCATCCAACAAATGCAATTTCTGGCAAAATTTATAAAGTTGCAAATCATTATCACCCGTAAAGAGCGACTTAATCTTAATTAATTCGTCACTTTCAAAAGCGCTATATGTGCGTTCGGGATTCTGCGGTAAAGGTTGAAACAGCAATAAATGTTGTTCCATTGTTCCTGGAATTTGGTAAAAATTCAATTGGGTCGAATTTAATTCCATTATCATATACCTCCACAGTCTTGATGGACATGGTTCATATGGTGTGAGCCACTCTACTTTTCTAGCCACTATCCCTATTTTGTATATAGCAGGTGCATAGTTTGGTAACACATCGGTTGGATCTTCAGACGTCACAGGGAACCTAGGATAACCACCAGGAGGTAATGTATCATAATTAGGAGGCCGGACTGGTAGTGGTTCCATTAACAGAAGAAACTCATCTTGAAGTGTATACTTCTTATTTCGAATATGGTGATTTGGATGAAGATGAAGTTCAGGTAATTGCTGTGGTTGTTTATCTTGATTATCTATGAAGGGGCTGGTTATTGTGGTGTAGGTTTCCAGTATGGGGCTATCCAGATTTGATGTACTTGAATCAGGCAGTTGCAACACATCGTCTGCCAAACCGTTACTGCTAGTCGACAGTCTTAAGGATAGGTCCAGTCTGGTTCCAGTAGGTCCAACAGAGCTTACTGGAGATGTACCGATCAAGTCCATCTTGTGCAATACTTGCCTCACTTCAGGAATATCTCTCGCTGGTGACCTCAATATCATATTTATATATATATATTATTATCGATATATATACGAAAAATGGTATATTTAAGGATGATATCAGTATATATATCTGGAACAAAAATATTTATATCGATAAATATCGGTATATATATATTTGAAATCCTAAATTATACCTATGGCTTTAGATCTAACAATTTTAGTCCGGTCGTTTACGTTCGCACGCACAGGTGTGGATTAATTCTCGTTATTTCCCCTTTTATTCCCGATAAGAAGATTAGATGCGTAGACAAGTTAGCGCAACAGAAATGTTTTACAGAAACAAATAATATCTCACTCTTACTTGGACATTTACTTTAATTGATAATCTTATCCTTGCTTCTTGCATATGTTTACATATATATATAAGTGATTTGTTAGCAAACTGAAGAAAGGATCGTAGGGCCAGATCGACCAGCCAAAATGTAATCAATTATTCTGCTTACATTTTTCTTTCTTTTGATTTTCCACTATAGATTTCTTTTTTTAAGGCTTTCAATTTCTTTTTCGGTAGTTAACAGAAGAGACAAATGAGAATATTGGATATCTACGCAACACAGAGGATGCTACAATAATTAAGACAAAGTGAAATTGTAACCGAGTAGTTCCGGGTATCGTGCAGGAAACATGGTTGCTAAAACTGAAAATTTTCACTCTATTGTTAGTCTCAAGAGCGGAGAAATACCCTAACGATGCCCTTCGAACTCCACTTTTAGTGTACATTCTTTTACGATTGACGTGTAACTAGAAGTACAGCCTTGCTATCAAGGCTGTACTTTTGCTGAAAATTAGTTATATAAGGAGTTTAATCATAGATATGGATGATTGGTAAAGAAGCACCTTCTCAAGTATGAGCGTGAGCCATTAATTACCCCGACTTTTTTTTTTTTCGCTGGCAGATTTGCATTAAATTTCTTTTTAGTGTAGATTGCAGTAACCTTTAGATAATTTCGGCTCGTTACTGCATAAAACAGACTGCGTACCTTCTCACACCCACGAGATTCGGATCAGATTAATCGAATGCTTACTCCCAAACTTTTTTTCAAGTAATTAACGCATTACCAAATTATGTCAAAGAAATTTTCTAGTTCCAGGAAAGCTTAAATTAAAAAGAAAAGAGAAATCTCGCAGGATTTGTCGCATACGTGTGAGGCGTTGCACAAGCAAGAGGGGATTGATTTGGATTTGACGCGGGCTAATCGAAATATCCAAAATTGATGTCTCTGCATATACTAATGATGGGGAGCCCCTATATTAGAATATTAAAGGGTCTTTATTGTTGCTTCTAAGAAAGGATTCATTGCTAAAATAAATTTTTCAGTCCTCTATCGGATGGCGGGATTTTCGACAGATGCCATCTATTCCTCTTCGCTCAACTCTTATTAGGAATGAAGAAGAATCGTGACTTCGGATAAACTACTCTTCCCGAAATTTATTACTGAAAATTTCTATTGTTCATTCAGGGAGTGAATTCCCTTCGAAGACTCGCTGGAATCGCTCTAAGCCAATTTACTCTCCTGAGATTGGTTATTCGATCTATCTTCAAGCTCTAGCACAAACTGGCGATGAAACTAGCCATAAAACGGTTCAACTTTCTCTATGACCGTAGTGCGTCGCCTGTCAACCTTCATTCGCGGCTAGCGAATCCCTGGTATATCCAGGATAAGTTTCGTGGTCTCACTGAGCTTCATGAGACAATGCTTAGTTATTCTTGATTATTTAGTACTCATTTTATTTGCTACCCTCATCATAGTATCTCTTAGTTGAGGAAGCTATCAGACCTGTGTTGCAAGAGTTGATAGTGTCAAACCCCTTTTTCCAATAGATTTGAATCCTCAAGTAACCATTCGTGATCCGAAATTTGTTAACCTGCGCTGAAACTACCCAATTACTTGAATATAAAGTTAGAGACCGCAAGTTTATCTGGAAAAAGCCGTTACGAATCCAAAGCGGTGTGAATAGACATTGTAGAGATCCGTTGGTTGTTAATGGCACGTACCTGTTGGTTTGCATTGTGTACAGTGAAAAAGAAAGATAAAAAAAATGGTTGCAAAAATTTCTTCATACGTACTTTTGCCGGTATATTCGATAAAATTCTCTTCATTTCAACCAATCATGTTATTTGAAGTTTCTATTGTATTTCTCTTTCTCCCTTTTCCTCTGTATAGCATATATCTTGAGACAGACGGTTACTTTAAAATTCGATTATTTCTTTTGCGTTGGAACTTCGATAAATACTAAATTGTAGGTATATTCACGATGTCAAAGTACTTCCAATCTCTAAAAACATTTGGACAGATAAAGCACTGTTTTGATGTATATGATCACAATAGTTATTCGGCCTAATTCTATCAAGCGTATTTGCAAGCAATTCTTACATCATTTATATTCGATACTCTTCGCTATTTCATGGTCGCAATACGTATACAACAACTATGCATTGATAATTCTGATCTGAACTGCCAATTCGTGCCTGTTCGAAAAACAATTTGTTATCTTCTATCTTGATTGCACTCAGCTGATCTTCAAACATGTTTTTTGTACTGAATGTGTTAGGACTGATAGCGGACAATTGATCAGCATCTACACTGGTTTTCGTCAGCTAAATATATAAAATTCCATTATTTTGCAATATTCATTAAAATCGTTTAGCTTTTAGTGATATTTGCTTTTTATACTTGTACTTGAAGCGCTTCTCTATATACTTGATTGACTAGGTATTCATTTGAATGTTTTTCGTGGTTTACTTCTGATCATGTCGTTGAATCATTTGTACTGCGGTACGGGTCTTTTAAAGAATATCTGAATTTAAATCATGATTTACCTTTTTCATTAATTGAAAAGAGAGTTAATTTAATGTTTACGACGGGATATACAGTACAAACAAGAAAAAGGTCCCTTGGCCCAGTTGGTTAAGGCGCGGTGCTAATAACGCCGAGATCAGCAGTTCGATCCTGCTAGGGACCACTTCTTAATTGGGCGTGTGGCGTAGTTGGTAGCGCGTTCCCTTAGCATGGGAAAGGTCTCCGGTTCGACTCCGGACTCGTCCATTTTTTAAACTATTTTTGTGGTAGATTCTTTTGACATATCAAAATGTAACATCAATTCATTTTTTCTGCTGCAACTTTAAGGTACGCAGAATTATTCTTGTTATCAATTCAAATTCATTAATTTCTCCTATATTATTGTGTCAAAATGCGTTACTCTCCACATAAATGTGGATAATTGCCGATTGGGATCGCTTAATATTTTATGCAACATCGGGGAATCAATGTAATATTGATGTCTATCTACGTTGACAACGATTACTCAAAATGTAACTCAAGAAAAGTTTCGTTTGCAGACACTAAACTACATTTCATTAGATATGCTTCGCTTTTTGGTTTTTCGAAATATCATAAAATTACCATAAATTACGTTTCACTTTACATGTAAGTGTCGCATATTTCACTACTTCGTAATAGGATTCGAGTAGATAACAATAGACGAAAAAAATACATACGCACATACAGAAAAATTAGGTAGCAATTGGGGTTACAAAAGTATTATTTCAATGTGTATGTATCGGTTTCCGCCATTCAACATTACAAATGCTACCTGGTTGCACATTCAAATTCAATAAAGTTTTCGCTATTGATATCGAAAATTAGTGGGTTCGCGGTTGACTACGCATATGTAACGTTGTATGGATTTCTAGGCAATGATCATACTAGAGATTTCCCTTTTCATCAATAGTCTCGATCGACATTGTTCTTGAAGCGAGTGTATTTAAACTCATGAGGACCCATTACAATTTTGCAGGTATATCTTGTTACAAATAAACAATCATATTCTGAGAATCAAATAACGATAAGGTTGTACAATGAATATCTCGGTGTTACTTTCCATCCTTGCCTTTCTCCAGGTTTCGTTCGCAGCCAAGGCTAACCCATTACCAGCCCCAAGAACTATTAATTGGTCAGATGACGGTGATGTCAAGATCGATGTCAGTGCATTGCAGTTGAAAATAGATCAATACAATCCAATCGTCTCAAAGGCATTTGAAAGAGCTGTCGATTCTGTAGAACAATTAAGATGGTATCCTGCTGCTGTTGAAGCTCCAATTCAAAGTTTTGAACCTTTCCCTTCTTACACACCGAAAGCATCGAAAAGATCCTTTGGTAAATATACTAATCAAACCGTTGGCAGCAACCCTGTTTGTGACGGTGTTCGCGACGTCCAGGTTAATATCAATGATTACACTGCCGACTTGCAATTAGGTGTCAACGAAACTTATACTCTTTCTGTTTCTCAAAACGGTATTAACATTGAGTCTGAAACTGTTTGGGGTGCTTTGCATGCGTTCACCACCTTGCAGCAATTGATTATTTATGAACAAGGTGAATACAAGATTGAGTCTTGTGTTGACATTTGGGATGCTCCTTTGTACCCTCACCGTGGTCTCATGATTGATTCTGGCCGTAATTTCCTTACTGTTGACTCCATTTTAAAGCAGGTTGATATTATGGCGTTGTCCAAATTAAATTCTTTACATTGGCATTTGGAAGATGCTCAATCCTGGCCCATTGCTCTTAAATCTTATCCCGAAATGGCTTTAGATGCTTACTCTGAAAGGGAAACTTATACTTTGCAAGATTTATCCTATGTTATTGATTATGCTAAGTCAAGAGGGGTCAGAGTTATTCCTGAAGTCGATATGCCAGGCCATGCTCGTGCAGGTTGGGGACAAATTAATCCTAACTTATTAGCCTGCGCTAATTCTTGGTGGTCCAATGATGTTTGGGTTGACCATACCGCTGTTGAGCCACCAGCTGGTCAATTAGAAATCTTGACAGATGACACTTATACCGTCATTAAAGATATATATGATGAATTGTCAAGTATTTTTAAGGATAACGTTTTCCATGTTGGTGCTGATGAGTTACAAGCAGGTTGTTATAACTTCTCTACCATTACTCAAGATTGGTTTTTGGCCAATTCTTCAAGAACTTATAAAGATTTATCTCAATATTATGTTGACCACGCTGTTCCTATTTTCCAAAACATCACCAACAGAAGATTGACAATGTGGGAAGATATTTTACTTACTCCCGAAGGTGCACACCATGTTCCTAAGGATATCATTTTACAATCTTGGAACAATGACTTGGTGAACATTCAAAACTTAACCTCTCAAGGTTACGATGTTATTGTCTCTTCTTCTTCTCATTTCTACTTAGATTGTGGTTACGGTGGTTGGGTTACCAACGATCCAAGGTATGTTGATATTAGTGCTAACGAGGAGTTCAATACTGGGCTTGGTGGCTCTTGGTGTGCACCTTATAAGACATGGCAACGTATTTATGACTATGACTTTACCGCCAATTTAACTGCTGAAGAGAAATCACACGTCTTGGGTGCAGAAGTTGCCCTTTGGTCTGAACAAGTTGATTCTGTCGTTTTAACTCAGAAGATTTGGCCACGTGCAGCTGCTCTTGCAGAATCAACCTGGTCCGGTAATCGTGACGCTGATGGGATGTTGAGAACCACTAGTTTGACTCAAAGAATCTTGAACTTTAGAGAATGGTTAGTTGCTATGGGCTACGATGCATCTCCATTGGTTCCAAAGTTCTGTTTGAAAAACCCACATGCTTGTGATTTATACAGAAACCAAACTTACTTTGAAGAATTTGATATTTAGATATTCTTGATCGCCACACATTCCTTTTTCTTCGTTGACCTTTTAATTTCGTTTCGTTTCAATTCAGTTGCATCAATTTTTCAAGTGTATTGATTACCTTCATTTTTTCAATAAATATATTGTTTGTTTAAAACTATTGTATACCAGATTACCGTTTAATGTCAATTGGATTATTTATAGTATTTCTTTTTTTCTATAGTATTCTCCGCGTAATCAAACTTTTATCTCGGTTTCGGTTCTCATATTGATGTTTCTGACAAAAAAGTGAACTCAAACATCCCCTTGAACACAGTATGGCTGACTATATAGCTTCACTTAAAGCTCTCAAGCATGTACTTACGCTAAAGAATGAAATCACAGCGCAACAATTCCAAGAAAACATAGCATTTCTTTCGCTGCTCATCGCTCAGTCCTCACAAGAATCAGGTAAGAATGAGTTAAATACGAATGCTGTCTGGAATCAGTTGAAAGAAATTATAAAAATTCATCCTATTACTTTGAAAGACTTGCGTGAGGCGGATTCAATTTATGATTTTAAATGTGACACTCCTTTACGTGGGCCTCTCACTTCCTATCTCCGTCTTTTAAGAGGTATTGTGTTGCTTATAAGAAACTTGGCTCCAGTTGCAAACTCAACGGTCAGCAACGATATGGTCGACTCTCTTATACGAAGCCTTTTTCTTTTTGTACATCTGGTCCCCTCGAATGAAGAATTCTACGAGAAGTCAGTGATGATCTATTTAGAGGCTTTGGCAAATTTCTCAGGGTATGAGATTGAAAACCAAACATCTATTCATAAAGTGAATCTCATAGTGAAGTCTGTGGCTACAATAGACAGTTCATCCGATGCTTTGGTTTTATTTTTGTATAGATTTTTTGGTCTTCATTACAAAAATGAACTTGATCATAACGTCAAACTCTTCGAGATATTGAAAGTGGAAAACTTCAAAAATCATGTTATGATATTCCTAGTGAATAAGTTTGATCATGTACAACTTGACGATGATTCAATTTTATCTACATTCGATGACAGCTTGGTTAAATTGTTACTTCAAATTATCAGCCACGAAAGTTTTAGTTTGTGGCTTCTGAAACTTAACGAGAATAATGAAACTGAAAAAAATGAAGAGTTAATAGAAGAGATTGGTAATGTTACCGCCAATACAATGGTTTCGCTGGACTATTTTACAAGATGGCTTAAATTGAGTCAGCTTTTAATCACAGCCAAGACTTGGTCGGAATACGAATTGATTCCCATACTATCTTGGATTTTCGTGTTTTTCAAGTCATTTCAATTGAAAGCCCTCCGTTTAATTGAAAATAAAATTCAAGGTAAGTTATTACAGGTACATCTTACGATAGTGTTGGATATAATCAGCGACTTGTCACAATATCATCAAGGTAAAGAATTTTTGATTCATTATGATGCAGTCTCCTTGCTTGTGGCTCTCTTGAGATCTTTGCATGAAGCGTTTAAGCCTATTACTTTAAAAGAGAAAAATTCTGGACTTAATGTTGATGAATTGAAACAATTTACAGATGTCAAGTCAATAATTATTGAGATCTTATCCTATCTAACTTTTGAGAATTTAAAGGTCCAAGAACAAATTAGAGATTTGCATGGATTGGAATTGATCTTGTCAAACTGTATTATTGATGAAAATAACTCTTTTATCAAGGAGAGAGCGATCTTGTGTATCAGATACTTATTGGCAAATAACCCAGGAAACCAAAAGTTCGTGAGTGAATTAGAAGCGGTGAAAACCATGGATGAGAATGTTTTAGGCGAAGCTGGCTACGAAGTTGAAATACAAGACGGTAAAGTTATTGTTAAACAATCGGAGAATAAACCAAATCAAGCTGAGACTGAACTTGAATAAATAAAGGCTCGTTCGCGAAATACGCCATCCACTGTCGGAACTATCGAAAAGACTGTTATGAAGCCTTTTTTAGGAGGGACAATGAAATGCTTAAAAATAGATATAGAATATAGACTTAAGAGAGACTTATCGAATTGTAGTACTGAGCATTTGTTTATGTTTCTTGCTTTGCATCTCTTTATAATCTAATTACTACAGAGAGACTGTTGGTGTTTTCATTGCACGAAGGAAATGCAATACTCATACCCACGGACTTGGAGACTGATGGGATTAACATAATATTTACCCGATAAAGTTTTGGTTGTTCTGATTGAGCTGCTGAAACTATAGTGGCTTTGTTGTACATTTTGGTATTATATTTTGAAGATATTAAGAAAATAACTTCTCTCTTGGTGGCCAAGCTGGCTAAGGCGCGAGACTGTAATGAAAAACTCAAAGTAATCTTGAGATCGGGTGTTCGACTCACCCCCAGGAGAATTTTTTTAAATCAAAATTTGATTTTTTGTCTATTTGGTATGTAGATGAAACAAGGGTCCCTCTTTTCAATAACAGTTTCCATGCCATTGAAGTTTACTAGTTGAAATTTTTGAAACCTTCGCGTGCAAATCACTAAAGTATTATTTAGCCCATAAATTGCAGTCTTCAATATTCATGAAGAATCCGTTCCGAATGTAAGCCTTTTTTAACTGTGGTGGTTGCCTCGTTCAAAAATATGAGCCATCCAGTTTTGAAGCTACAGTTTGGATTGAGAGTTAACAGCTAACCCAAATATTTTTTAAGGTGAGAAGGACAACTTTTTGTAAACTTTTTTGATATTTCTATTTTGCAGCATTTCGCATTTATTTGATGAAATATACAAAAAAGATTGCAATATGTTTAAATACAAAAATACGTTCTCTATGCCAGAGTTTTCAAGCTTCTTTCAGCTAAAGTACTTGCTTTGCTCCTACTACACCTAAAACTATAAGACTACTAGCGTTAAGTCCACAGGCGCGATTGTCTATGAATAGTTATTAATTATTACCATATATATATGTACAAGATTGAAATCAGGAATGTCCAAGTTTATCTTTTGAGGCATCCCAGCCAAAATAGTGAAATAATCCATCCCATTGGCCTTTTTTATGCAACATAGCTAGTATCAAAGCGGCAGGTAATTGCCATACAGAACACCAGAAAAGTTTTTTAGCATATACGCTAGCCTTAGCTATTCCTTCTGCAGTAGGTTTACGACCATTCTTATAGTTTTCCTTTTGCTGTTTCCAGAATTTGTATGCCAAGTAGGTTAACCAAGCATTGGGAATGGCGGAGTCAAAAGGAAATACCCAGTCTGTTACACCAAAGTAAGTGAGACCGAAACAAAGGGGGAACATTAAAATAGAGTATCTCAAAGCGACTCTAGCATTTAATTTTGGGTTTTCAGCAGCCGTCATAACATAGCCCGCTTGTTTGTATTGTTGAGCAATATTATGGGACAATGCGTTGAAATGAGGGAACTGCCATGCATACAACAAACCGGCCAAACACCAAGCTGCAGGGTGTGTTAATGGGGAAGAAGCAGCCCAGCCCATCAAGGGAGGGATCGCACCAACTATTGCACCTACCCATGTGTTGATGATCGATTTTCTTTTCAAAGAAGTATATATCCATGAATACAAGACAATGTTTAATAGCCCCATTAACGAGACAGTAGGATTAACACCAAACCAAAGCATAAGACAACCTAAAGAACCTGTCAAAGCAGCAAATTGATAAGCTTGTGTGGGAGTTATTAATCCTCGTACAACAGGTCTACCAACCGTCCTGGGCATCTTTCTATCAAATTCGGGCTCTCTTCCCATATTTATGGCGTTTGCTGCACCTGAACACATTGCAGTCCCCACAGTTAATATCATCAACTCTGGCAAAGACACAGTCAAAGGCGATATAGCATATGAACAAATCGAACTTAAAGTAACCAAAATTGTCAAATTAGGTTTAGTCAATTTAATGTATGGATTGATCAAAGTCATCAATTCAGCTCTTGATCCCGGAATAGGATGGATAGTATGACCATTGGTGATTGGCTTGTTTACATCTTTAGGAACGACTTTGAAAGGTATATGATCGTTTTGCTCTTCTGCAGGCACTGATTTTTGAGACAGTTGAGCTTCTGGCTCTTGACAAGTTAAAACTTTTGTGGCAACGTTTTCTAATATTGATCCCGAATCTTTCTTATTGGTCACTACCTTTTCTATGCTGAGTCTTGAGCTGTCCGAGTGTGTTGCATTTTGCAGATGTTTTCTCGAATAGTATATCGGTCTTTTATATGTCAAGTATTGATTATTTATGAAGTTTTGATATATGCAAAGGTTTTTGTTGGTATTCTTGAAGAAATAGTTGCAGCTAGTAACCGAGTTGACCTTCGGTAAGGCTATAATTCTATGCGACATTCCAAGGTGAACGATAGGTTTCACCACTAAATCTAAAGTAAGTGAACTTTTAGCTGGATTTTTTTTTTAATTTTTTCTTACTTTTTGGGTAATAGCGCACTACCTACAGGCAATAAAAAAGCCAATATTGCCATACAAATGTCATAAAAAAAGATTACGGCTAGAACTCAAAACTATATTATCATTGCGAGTAGAGTCATGGAATAAACTTTAGGAGCTATTTCTTCGTTTCAGGTTCCTTCTTTTCGTCCTTTGAGTCAACATCATCTGCGTTTTCTTCGAGGTCTGTTTCGCTTGTAGCAGACTTCTTTTCATGGATTTTCTTGTTTTCTAATTTGTTTTCAATTAAGTCGTGGAAAGCAATAATAGCTCTAACAAGGGTACTAATGTATACAACCATTAATTCATCGTTATTCTTAATACTAAAAGCAGTTGACAATGGGTTAGAGGACAGTTGGAGCGGGTTTGAAGAATCAAGTGTATCTAATTCGTTTGACGACGACTCAGGATTTGAATTAATTAAATTTGGTAACAAATTAAAAACATTTTGAAGCTTACCTAGAATGGTATGATTTATAGGTAACTTCTTTTGATAGACTTTGTCCAAATAGTTAGCAATTTCTCTAAGTTTCTGATGCAAACCTAATAAGGATTGGTATGTTTGTGTTACTCTCAAAGACAAGTTTCCTGCAGCCTGATCTCTAATATCTCTTAACAAGTGTTCGACACCAATTTCTTCGGCTTCTTCGGCTTCAATTACGGAAGGAACATGAACGAAGGTCTTTTCAGCCGCCGAACCATCATTTTTAATATCTTCAACCGCAAAATATGCATCTGTTGGTATACCAACCTCTCTTGGTTGCACGTCCACAATCAAAAGCAATGGGTTTGAGTTGTATTTCTTAAACATATCATTTATCTTCAAATCAGATGGCTTCAATTTTGGACCTGAGTGGTACCAGCCAATTAATTTCTCTTTGGCATTGATCTTCTTAAACATTTCTCCCATTGAGTCTATAAAGTTGTGATCCAAAAACCAAACACTTGGGTTCTTTTCGTCTTCTTCAAATGGGATTGCGTATGAATTTGTAACAGTTATTGTGTCCGAAGAATTATCACCTAATATGGCACCAACAACTCTTTTCCTAGAATCTTTAGAGACTCTGTTGTAGTGGTCGACCACAGATAACAAAACCAATGGCGCGACAGACACCGTTTTGTTTAAAAATGTAGTTTCGTTTGATACTGCGGCGGACATATTGATATAATTAGTGGCAAAATCCTCTAAATGCGTAACTACTTATTGAGTTCAAAAACTTGCTCAATTTAATGAATAACTAATATTATTCAGTGTTAGTGTAATGAATGTTTGACCACGACTGTATACAGATATGATTTCTATAAAATCTTGACTTGTTAGTTGTGTTGTTGAAACAGATTCGTTGGATCCAACTGGAACGTTTTTTTTGCCTCTCAAATATTCTGGTCGTGTATAAGTCAATATTACATAGAAAAAATCCGAGTGTCTATGAGAAGCTGCGAAGAGGAATACTCGTATTAGTAATTCATATAGAAATATGTTTGGACAAGTTGTTATAGGACCTCCGGGTTCCGGTAAATCTACTTACTGCCATGGGATGTATCAATTCATGAATGCTATAGGGAGAAAACTGTGTGTGATCAACCTTGATCCTGCTAATGACAAATTGCCATATCCAGACTGCGCTTTAGACATACGAGATTATATTACTTTAGAGGAAGTCATGGAAGAGTTGAGCTTGGGACCAAATGGGGGACTCATGTATGCATTTGAGTCGCTCGATAACGAGGGTATTGACGTGTTTATAGATAGGATCCATGAGTTGGCTGTTAATCAAAAGAA
This sequence comes from Kodamaea sp. yHQL449, assembly GCA_030582715.1. Taxonomy (NCBI): domain Eukaryota; kingdom Fungi; phylum Ascomycota; class Pichiomycetes; order Serinales; family Debaryomycetaceae; genus Kodamaea; species Kodamaea sp. yHQL449. Next base: position 13,587 of record JAJMGT010000017.1, on the reverse strand, counting down.
TTACTTAATCTTTGATTGTCCTGGTCAAATCGAATTATTCACCCATCACACTGCATTATTTAAAATCTTCAAGAAATTGGTCAAGACACAAAGCGCTAGACTCTGTGTTGTATCGCTTGTGGATTCGATATATTTAACTAGTCCCTCGCATTATATTTCAATATTACTTTTGAGCTTGACATCAATGTTACAGCTCGATTTGCCTCATGTCAATGTGATATCAAAGATCGATAAATTAAAACAATATGGTGAGTTACCCTTTAGACTAGACTATTATACTGAAGTTCAAGATTTGGACTATCTTAAACCTCATTTGGAAAAGGAATCGAATTCAGTATTGGGGAAGAACTATGTCAGATTGACCGAAATGATTGCAGAGTTAGTCAATGATTTTAGTCTCGTTTCATTTGAAGTATTAGCGGTAGAGAACAAGCAAAGCATGATTAATCTTTTGAGCGTGATCGACAAGGCTAATGGATACAGCTTTGGTAGCGAAATTGGTGGGGATTCTATATGGAGTGAGGCTACGAGACAGGGTGGTTTATCCGAATACCAAGAGATTGACATACATGAGAGATGGATAGAATTTAAAGACGAATATGATCAGAAGGAAAGAAAAGAAGAAATGGAAATGCATGGCATTGATCCGAACGAAGATGAAAATGAGATAACTATAAAAGAAAATGAAAATGAAGATGAAGATGAAGAGTGGTCACGTGCACTTGAAGAATGGGAAGCTCTGAGAGGTGGCAACGGTACATTTCAGAGATAATTAACTCTGTTCAGTTAACCAAGTAAAACATTTCTTAGTGTATTATTAATTGCATGATTTATGAAAAATTTCTACGTTTTGTAATTTTTTTTGCCCTGTATTTTCTGTATTTGACGATGTAAATTAAATTTGAAATTACAGAAACGAATTTTTTTGCGGACACTAAATTCGAATCCACTTTTGAATACTTTTATGGTAGTTGGTTGTATATAAATTAACTGAGAAGGTCTTGAATTGAACGGTAATAATAGCAAAGTTGATATAAAACGATGTCCGATCCTCTCATTGATCCAGCATCACAGATGCTTAATGATCAAATCGAGCAGACTATAACTAATTTAACTAACAAAAGGAATGATTTGATCTCTCAATTAGACACCTATAAAAAGTTGCAAAGCGATATCAGGGAAGGCAAAATCCGTCAAGAAAAGGTGATGGTATTTTTAGGCGATGGATATTTTGTGGAGAAAACCCATGGAGCAGCTATTGCCTTCTTAACCAGAAGAATTGATAACCTTGGAAAGGTCGTTGGGCAATTTAATGCAAAGATTAATGAATCTAGAACGACTTTAAATAATTTAAAAAAGTTTCAAGAGTTAACCATGGCCGATGAAACCGTGGCTCAAGAGCCGCCCAAGATGAATCTGGAAGGCTTACCATTCATGGATATACAAGAAGAGTTGGATGAAGATGGCAACATTTTGAGCACTAAGATTAATAATGAGGTGTTTGAGGTCTCGAAAAATGAAATGAAGAAGGAAGCAGTAAAAGAAGTACAAGCGGCTACCAACGTGGATAAAGAAGATACGAATAGCAAATCCGATCGCCTTCAATTTATTCAAGAGATTTTAAAAGAAGGAGAAGTTAAAGAATCAGCACAAGAAGAAGAAGAGGAAGAAGAAGAAAAAGAAGAAGACGAAGAAGAAGAAGATGATGATCAATTTGCCGAGTTGTTGCAAGATATGGAAATCGTTGCAAAAAATCCTCAAAAGTACCGAAATTTAGCAGATCCAGATTCCTTGTTACAAAAAATAGACGAATTGAAAGTCAGTCCAGATGATAAGTTTAAGCTTAAGCTGATTGCGGTAGAAGAATACAAGAAGTTACAAGATGACCAAGAGACCGATGACTCTACATTCAACACTACGGCAAATGCAAATATAACTTCAGACATTTCCGAAAACTCTCTTGACGAAGTTAAAGGACGTGAAAGGCAACAAGTGATAGAGAATATAATTAAAGAAAATCATTTAGACAAATTCAAACATAGTGATGATGATAGTGAAGAACTCATAGATAGAAAAGAGATCACATCTACCAGCACACCTAACATCCATCGTGAATTGGCAATTGAGCGCGATGAAATCCTCGAATTGGAACTCTTGGCCGATGAATTTGATGATTCTGATGGAGCTGGACTTGACTACGCTGATGACGAAGAATGGGATTTCGAATTTTCTGAAAACGAAGAAGAACTCGAAAACGACAACGAAGTTGACCTAGATAACGAAACAGACGATGATGACGAATCGGATGATTTTGCCGACCTGATGTTATATGGATCAGGTGCAACATATGTTAATAGTACCGCCGATAAAATGTTGTGGAGCAAAGTGGTGGAGTTACGTTCTAAGAATAAAATAAAACTGGAAGATTCTGCGGAAGAAGATAAGGTAAAACCTGAAAAGGTCAAGTCTATCTTAAAGAATAAAATGGCTACTCAACCAAAGAAATCAGTTAGTTTCTCTGAGAATTTGGAAATCAAGGAAGTTGAAAATATAAGTGCCATTCTTCGTGAAGCTCCAGAAGCACCTAAACTATCCAGATTTAAACAAACAAGAGCAAGCCGGAATGTTTCTATTGAGGATGATATAGAAAATGTCAGAAATGTCATCGAAGGCATCCAGAATATGGACAGGTCTGGATCAAAACAAGAAAGCGAGACAAACGCAGTTATCGCTCAATCATCCCGAATCAGTAAATTTAAGGAGCATCTTTCCAAGGGTAAGAAGGTATTAGTTCCCAGCACTCAACTCGACGCGGATGAACCCATAAACAGACAGAAAGCTATAACGGATCTGATAGAAAGCGTTGAAGATGGAGCCGAGGTACAAAAACCTAAGAAAATGTCTCGATTCAAGAGCGCAATGAGAGGAGAAGATAAAAACGTGAACATGAAAAACGTTTCCGGATTTGATTCACAGGCGAATGAGAATATATTAACTACAGAAGCAACCACGAACTCCAAAGTGGCAGAAAAGGACGAAATAACTACCGACATTGTTGAAAAAGATTTTATACATGGAGATATTCTTGAGAAGGAGATGCCGAGTCTAGTAGTCGAAAAGGAGATTTTGGAAAAAGGTGTCAACAATATTATTGAGAACCCAGCGACAGAAGCAACTCAAAGTGGGTTCTTGCATGGAGATTTGATTAAGAATACAGTTGCCGAGTCTGTGCCCAATCAAAGTGACTTTATACATGGAAACATTGTAGAAAAGTACGCTCCTTCTTCCATAATCATTGAAGAAAAGCAATTAAATCAACAAGAAGCGGTAGATAGCTCTGGTTCGACTACTAGGATCAACAGTGAGGTATTTGAAAAGCCTTTAAAAAAGACGTCCCGATTCAAGGCGCTGAGATCCAAGGTACAAGGAGAGGTAGTGACCTCAGCAAAAAGAGTTGTGGACGACAAAGTGCTCAAAGATAACGATGATGTTGTTGTAAAAGACAACGGTGAAGAAGATGATGATAATGGCCAGAAGGAGAATGAACCAGGATATATCAGAGACACTACCATTGATTTTCAAATGATGCAAGAAGATATGGAAACCATGGCGAAGGCTTATGTTCTTGGGATGTACGATGATGATATTGTTACTGAGGGACCTATTGTGAATGAGTTGAATGATTTCGAGGTCTTAAACCGAATAATAGAATCCTTTCCTCAAAAGGATCAACCTAAGTCCGGGTATAAAAGCGAAAAAAGTGAAAAGAATGAGCCTCTGTTTGATCCCATTTTGGATGAAATACTTCCCGCTGATGACGATGACGATGAAGATGGCCCGATAATGATGGATCAAATTGTAGAAAATGATTTTGTTGACGACTACGATGAGGATACGTATGCCAATTTACATGATAATATGGAGGACGATTTTCTTAATCAGGAGATAATTGACAACTATCATAAACTTCGCCAAAAGGTAATTTTTGAAAATAATCAAAGTGGTTTTCGTAAGTCCGAGGAGGAAATGGAGTTTGAACCAATTGATGAAGAAGGAAATGAGGTCAAAATAAGCAGATTCCGTGCCGCGAAATTGAGCCGAACAATTAGATGACACAATGCACCTAGTTGTATAATTCTCTCTGTAAATAATAATAATAATAGTAAACTTCTTCCCCGGGTATTGATGCAAGATAAGATAAAAGTTCTAACGGTATAACAAAAATCTGGAGATTAGAACCAAAATCGGTAGATATGTGTGGGGCAATAGAAATCTTTGCAGCTATCCATGGAAGAAAAATTATTTTATTACACAAACTGGATCGAGGAACTTCCGAGCGGATCGGAACTGAGTTTTCTAATAACGTATGACCGAATTTCGAACAATTAGGACTTATTTTTGGAATATCACGTGAGAATATACGACCGGCCTCCGGATGAACGCGTTGTTTTTATACGACTGCATAAAATAAAGTGCCTAAAAATGAAATATTGTACGATCAGGATTTTTTTTTCATGGGGTTAAGAAAACTCATTGAATATCCGAATACACTACACAAACTAATAACCGATCAGTATTGCTGCGACCGAAACTTTCCGTATAACCTTAATTTCTAAAATCAATTGTCGGTACTTGTTTGTTTTTACATATTTATGAGTATCAGGGTTCCTGTTCATACGGAGAAGTCATGATTAAATTGATGGGTAAATTGCAATATCCTTTACCCTTGCAATCTACCCCTCCGTATGTAACATATGGCTCACATTTTGCAGTTTAGTCTTTTTTTTGGCTTACAGTTTTTTTCTGTTTGTTGTTTTTCTTTTGAATTATTTTTTTGGCAGCATTTTTCAGATTCCTCAACAAAAAAAAATTTGTATGGCGGTAAAGTATAAAAACTGATTGATTTCCTCAACCAAAAGACATTGTGATCTCTCTTTTGTTCCATATATTCATAATCTTTAGTTTTTACTATATTATTTAACCATGTCCGCCCTCTTGAAGCAAAGAGTCAGATACGCACCATATTTGCAAAAGCTTAGAACAGGTGAAGAATGTCTTGATTTATTCAAGCACGGTCAAACCCTTGGTTGGTCCGGTTTCACTGGTGTTGGTACCCCTAAGGTAATTCCAACTGCATTGGCTAATCATGTTGAAGCCAACAACTTGCAAGGTAAATTACAATTTAACTTGTTCGTCAGTGCCTCTGCTGGTCCAGAAGAAGGTAGATGGGCCACTAACGATATGATCCTTAGAAGATCTCCACATCAAGTTGGTAAGCCAATTGCTAATGGTATTAATACCGGCAAGATCCAATTTTATGACAAACATTTGTCGATGTTCCCACAAGACTTGGCTTACGGTCACTTGACTAGATACCGTAACGATGGTAAGATCTTGGATTACACCATTATCGAAGCAACTGCCATTACTGAAGATGGTTCTATTATTCCAGGTCCTGCTGTTGGTTCTTCTCCTGAATTCATTCAAAACTCCGAAAATATCATTATCGAACTTAATACAGCCACCCCATCATTCGAAGGTATCCACGATATTGACATGTTAACTTTACCCCCATTCAGACAACCATACCCACACACCTCTGTCGATTATAGAACTGGTCAGGTTGCTATTCCAGTTGACCCAAGCAAGGTTATCGCTATCGTTGAAAGCAAAACAAGAGATGTTGTTCCTCCAAACACTCCATCCGATCAAGTTTCGAGAAATATTGCCGGCCACTTGATTGATTTCTTGGAACATGAAGTTAAATCTGGAAGAATTCCAGAAAACTTGCATCCATTACAATCCGGTATTGGTAATATTGCAAACGCCGTTATTGAGGGTTTGGCTGGCTCCAACTTTAAGGATTTGACTGTTTGGACCGAAGTTTTACAAGATTCTTTCTTAGATTTCTTCTCTAGTGGCAGTTTGAACTATGCCAGTTCCACATCTATCAGATTGACCGAAGAAGGTTTTAAAAGATTCGACGAAAACTGGGACGAATTCACTAAAAGATTGGTGCTTAGATCTCAAACTGTCGCTAACAACCCAGAAATCATTCGTAGACTTGGTGTCATTGCTATGAACACACCGGTTGAAGTTGATATCTATGGTCATGCCAACTCTACAAACGTTATGGGTTCTAGAATGTTGAACGGTTTAGGTGGTTCAGGTGACTTCTTGAGAAACGCCAAAATCTCTATCATGCATACTCCATCTGCTAGACCTTCTAAGACTGATCCAACTGGTGTTTCCTGTATTGTCCCAATGGCTCCTCACATCGATCAAACTGAACATGACTTGGATATTATTGTCACTGACCAAGGTTTGGCTGATTTAAGAGGTTTGTCTCCAAAGGAACGTGCTGTTGAAGTCATTAAGCAATGTGCCCATCCAGATTTCAAGGCTCAATTACAAGATTACTACGACCGTGCACTTTTCTACTGTGAAAAGAAGAAGAGTTTACATGAGCCTCAAATTTTGAAGGATGTGTTCAAGATGCACTTGAACTTCGAAGAAAATGGTACTATGAAATTGGACTCCTGGGATGTAAAGTTTTAGTGAATGGTAAATAGTTAATAGAGAATAAACATTGAATTATAGAACCATGTCAATGCTAAACGACTTCTCGTACAGCCCAAAATGACTCCGAGTCACAGAGGGGTATTTTACACATTTTGTTCGTTTCGATTCTCATCCCCTCCTTCCAAAAAAAAAAAAGTTTTCCTCCTGTCTCCTCCCTTCAAACCCCTCCTTTATCTCAACAATACCCCTCATTAATATACGGCTGTGCCACAACATTTTTCGTTTAGCATATGTACAAATTTGGTAGTTACAGTCGGCATTTTACTTTGTATACTCGTATACCACCTTGAGTAGTTTATTATGTATCTACCACTACTCTATAATTCACAAACTATTTGCGCTATGGAAGTGAATCGTGATTAGCATGTAAACTATATAATTAATCTATAAATGTTTCTTTTGAAGCTTAGCCTTCCAAAACTTGGCCAGTTTCGCTAAAGCATACTTAATTGATTTCAAAATTCCGGAACTAAATATGCCTCTGATTGTTTGTTTAAGGGAACTAATTTGGATGGTCCTGCATACAATCTTGATCAAATTTTTGGATAAATCCTTGTCTTTAACAATCTCTTTAATAGATTTGTCCTTATACATTTGATAAAGCTTAATTCTGAATTGTAAGGGAAGTGTACTGATAAGATTGATCTTGTTGTTGACGGTCAAGTTTTTCTGAAATATCTTCAAATTTCCAGAACTTTCTGTTTCTACTAAGATATTTTTGTAAAGAAAATAATCCAAGATAGGTTCATATAATTTTTTAAACTGTGGTAACTGCTTGCTGACAATATTTTTGACCTTATTAGGATTTTCACCACCAACATACATCCGGAAATCCCCCAAATAAGAAATCATGGTGATCTGTTCATACAAATCACGTTCTGTGAATTCATTGTTTTCAATTAATAACACCGAAAGTGTGGTAGCATTTTTCAAGTTGTACTGATTGAGGAATTTGATCATAGGATCTTCATCTTTAACAAAATTGACAGGCTTATGTAACCTACCAGCAAAATATAATGAGCTCCATTCACTAAGATCCAAAAGTGAGGCGTTTGTCGAAATAATTCCGTATTTTATCAATTTATTTCGTATGCTTATGAATGGGTTGAAATAGATACCTGTTGTACCCTGTATGATCTTTATTAATGGAAGTGATCTGATTCTGTAATGACTTGAGAACTGCTTTAAATTCTCTCTATGGAAAGTCTCATTGTTTTCCACAACATTTATAAAGTCAATTTGAGTCGCAGAATTCATACTAACATTTGAAGTAGTCAGATTCTGACCGTCGATACTCTCCGAGCTCGATGATATTAACTCGTCGTACCCAGCCTGCGGGATTACACCGGATCCGTATCCTATTGACACTCTAATAGGAGCTTTAAACTCGGCTATCACTTCTTGTAATTCCTCCTGTTGTTTCCTTGCTATTTCATCTGGTATTTCAATCTCTTGGTTCTTAGCTACAAAACCGCTTGGTATAACTAATTTTTCAAAACCACGAAACCCTTCACTAATTATAGGTTGATAATGCCTGTCAGAATATGGTGTTGTCCTGATTTCACCATCGCGAAACGGCTTTTCTTTCTTTTTGTAAGAATAGAACTCGTAACGATTAAAAGAAGTATATGTCTGGTTACTTTGGCCACGACTAGCAGCGAAAGTTCCGTTAAACCTGTATTGACTCCTGAATATCCATCGTTTAATCATCACTTAAGATATATGCCGTTTATTCTTCTTATTCTTGATGTGATGACCGGTGTTTGTTATCGCCTCTTATTCAACCCGAAACTTAATGCTTTCCAAAATCTTATAAATCGAAAAATAAAGAAAAAAGAATAAATAAGTTTGGTTATAAGTTGAATGCTATTTTGGTGCCTCTTTTACGATCCTTTTTTTAGTCTCGTTTGTTTTGTTCAGTTTCGCAGAATAGGTATCCAAAAGCGAGTAAGTGGAAGTTCAGTATTGCAATATGGATTTTTAACCGAGACCAAGCAGAAAAAGTTTCAGAAATTGTCGCACTCTAAGCAGGTTGAATTTTCTGTAAAGTCGCGTGTCTCAACCCACAGGTGACTTGGCACGTGCTGCATTTTTTTTTTTTCTTTTTCGCCGATGCCGCTTTCTTTTTTCAAGGTGGCCCGAAAGAAAAAGGTGAGAAAATCCATACTGCAATACAAAGAGAAATATGACGCATAATTTGTTTTTTTTTTCAATGAATCTTTTTAATATATATGTAGCGCGTGGTTGTTAAATCACTTCGAATCCTTTACTAGCACTACTGATTAAGCAAAAGAAAATGTCTTCTCAAGCATACAGATCTACCCGTTCTTCGGAACAACAAGCCTTATCGTTTGAAGACGTGGTCATGACAGGGTTAGCCAAAGATGGTGGTTTATTTTTGCCTTCCGCAATTCCCCAACTCCCATCAACCTTTTTAGAAGAATGGAAAGATTTATCATTCAACGAATTGGCATACAACATTTTGCGTCTCTACATTAAGGAATCAGAGATTCCTAATGAAGACTTGAAGACCTTGGTGGAAAAGTCATACTCTACTTTCAGATCCCCACAAGTGACTCCTTTGAAGCAAATTGATTCAAACATCTTTTTGTTGGAATTATTCCACGGGCCAACTTATGCATTTAAAGATGTTGCTTTACAATTTGTTGGTAATCTTTTCGAGTATTTCCTTACAAGAAGAAACGCCAAAAAGGCAGCCAATCAAATAAGAGACACTATCACTGTTGTTGGTGCTACCTCGGGTGACACCGGGTCTGCTGCCATCTACGGTTTAAGAGGAAAAAAGGATGTTTCAGTCTTTATCTTATACCCAACCGGTAGAATATCGCCTATTCAAGAAGAGCAAATGACTACTGTTGAAGATGCTAATGTGCATACACTCTCTGTCAAGGGTACTTTCGATGATTGTCAAGATATCGTTAAACAAATCTTTGGCGACGCAGAATTCAATGACAAGTATCATGTTGGTGCGGTTAATTCCATCAACTGGGCTCGGATCTTAGCCCAACAAACGTATTACTTCTATTCATTCTTTCAATTGCAAAAGTTGGTTGGCAGTGACTCCAAGGTAAGATATGTTGTTCCAAGTGGGAACTTCGGAGATATTTTGGCTGGTTACTATGCCAAGGAAATGGGTTTACCTGTGGATAAGTTGATCATTGCTACCAACGAGAACGATATTTTGGATAGATTTATGAAAACAGGTCGTTACGAAAAGAACTCTGCTACTTCTGCCGGCGAAGATGATGTTAAATCCACTTACTCCCCAGCCATGGATATCTTGATTTCTTCCAATTTCGAAAGATTGTTGTGGTATTTAGTAAGAGATAACTTTGCTAAAGGTGACGACAAAGAAGCCGGTGCCGTTTTAAACAAGTGGATGAAGCAATTAAAGGAAACAGGTTCTGTTGAAGTCCCACAAGAAGTCATTCAAGCTGCTAGAGTTACGTTTGGATCTGAAAGAATCAATAATGAGGATACAGTAGCCACTATTAGAGAAACTTACGCGACCAACCCGGAAAAGTACGTCTTGGATCCTCATACGGCTGTCGGTGTCGCAACTACCAAGAGATTCATTGCCAAAGACAGTCAAAACTCCAAACTTAACTACGTCTCTTTGTCTACCGCTCACCCAGCTAAATTTTCTGAAGTTGTGAACATGGCATTGGATACTTTTGAAGGCTATTCTTTCGAAAAGGATGTCTTACCAGAAGAGTTGAAGCAATTGAGCACTAAGCACAAAAGAATTCATTTGATTGATGAAGCTTCTTTGGAAAAGATTAAGCAAGCAATCATTAATGAATTAAAGGATTAAATAGTTTTTTCTATATAGTCGCCTCTTTTTCACTTCTTTTTACATATAATTTACAAAAAATCAATAAAATCTAACAATATTAAAATCAATAGATAAAATTTTCTCAATGAAGCTTAATATGGTGTTTTAAAGACTTTGGACTTATACATATTGTTAATACAAGGTTTCGACAAAACTAGGATTGCCTCATACTTTGAAGTTAGCTGGTGCACTTGTTTGGTTGAAAAGTTGATATCTAAAAATAAATAATTTGTGCTGTCACTTACTTTTCTGTCAATCATTGATAACATAAAAATAAGGCTGATATGATTTAAATATCGCTGAATAAGCGGTTACAGAACTATCAACATCAACGCATTAGAATTACAAGATACACATATACATTGTTTATTGATTTGCCGTTCTAATAGTCAAGCTGTGACATAACTTGCAAAATATTTAAGTACGTTTTCCCGTTCAAAAGCTTTAGTGTATTTGAAAGATACTTCGTCGTTTATTATTTAGATTTTTTAATTTTACATGTATCTTCACTCAAGCCGCTGTTAAAGAATCAAATCAGTATAACGATCGAAGAGATATATATTGCTATTTGGTAGTTGGGATAAAGTTTGTTTCCCGGGTTTAGTCAAATCAAGAAATGTGTCTCGTACAACATCTAAAGAGGAGACTAATTTCATACTGTTTGATAGTACCTCGATCATTAACAAGTAGAATAATATTGCATAGATTCAGATGATGACAACCGACCTTATATTTTGAAGCATTTCAGTATATTTTATTTCATACTTATCTGGAAGCAGTATGATTTTTTGTGCTTTTTCTGTTTGGCGAAGCGATCGAATGAGATTACGATGCAATCACTATTATTTGGTGTTGTTTATTACATTACATGTATTTTGTTTTGCCAAACGGATTTTCATCAAAGCAGTCCGTTGAAACTAATTCAAGCTGTAATCCTTGAGAACTTAGCTACAATATCTTGGGAATCGAAAAATATCGAGCATACCGAATGAGTGTTACACGGCGTATCGACAAATGGAGATGACGGCTTTCTGTAAAGGATTTGATAAATTCATTTACTGACGGCCCATTTCAGGTATTTAACTTGAGGATTACGAGCTCTGTACTCTCTTATAAGTAAAGATTATATAATACTCAGTGGTTTCAAGCTCGTAAACTTGTTTTTCTTTGATGAAAAGGTGTTCAAAATACATCTAATACTGGTAAATGGTAAAATGCATAACACGTTCTCTCATTCTGATTTTTTACAACTGAACCTCATAATAGGCAAAATTCATACTTGCCACAAAATTCGATTTAATATAAAGCTTAGTGTATTTTGAGAATCCAAATATAAAAATTATGTCGCACTTTCACTTACTAGTAAAGTAATTCAAAAAAAAGTTTTTTTTGGACGAGTCAGGAATCGAACCAGAGACCTTCTGCTTGCAAGGCAGACGCGCTACCAACTACGCCACACGCCCTTTTCATAAAATTAGTAACTTTATCGTCATATCTTAAGATCGTCCACTCAGGAAGTTGTCTACGTTTTTTACAATAACCTAATCCCAGAAAAGTGTTTACTTGGTAGAGTTTAGGCTTGCCCCAAAACACCCGAAACCCACAGGTTTGCTAAAAGCATTTTCTTCTCACAAAATCCTCATTGACAGTCTCTATATGAGAAGCGCATGTCATAATTAGATTATATAGAGATATAAACGTATGATATCATTGTTAAAAATTTTTTTTTTTATAGCAGTTAGAACTTCAAGATCCAAATTAAGGATCGCAAACAAATTCAACAGCACTGTAAACAAGCGCTTCTGTATGCTACAACAGAACAACGGACTTGCTTATAATTCCAACCCGCTAACACTTTGTGTGTGTTCCAGAACAGTTGAGTTTCTACGCACAATATAAAAAGGTTTGCAATTCCAACAACTCGTAATAAGGCCCTATCTGATTATGTCGATGATCGCCATGAAGTGGCCACTAGGTATGAGTCGCTATAGACTGCACTGAAATGAAGACTAAAGTCAATGCACAATTTTAGCGATCTGGCTACAAAAGTCCTTCAAAATCATGCACAATTTTGAATTCTTTATACTGACCTACATAAAAATCTTTGTAACCGAGGCATACTGATATTCATATAAGCCAGAACACCATAGTGAGCTTTACTCTAATCAGGGCTGGTCTCGATGTGCTGTCATGAAAAGGGAGATGACACATCATCCTTTGCCGATACCGAGCACCGATTGAGTTCTCCAGAAATTAAGAAAAAGATAAAAACTCATAAATACTCACCTTGCAGAGTTTTCAAATTGAAGGTCTGCCAGGTGTCACCCTTCTCGACCTTTATAGAGCTTTAGATAAAACAATTCCATTTTTCCTATCAAAAATTCTAGACAAGATTGAGATAGGACTCAAAATAAAAACAGCAATCATCAATTTTAGACATCAGCTAAACTCTTGCTTAATACCATCCAAGGCATTGAATTTCCGATGTTAGTAGAAAAAAAACAGAGGGATACACTTTTTTCCTTCCTTCTCACCTTAACTTTAGAAACATTTGTCTACAAATCGAATCTCAAATACAACGATTTCGTGATATTATTCCATGATATCCGACCCTTCAATTAAATGGGAAAACTCAACCTGGTACACATTTCAATATACTTTTGCAGTCTATGTAAGATTTTGCCTTTCGGAAAGAATAGAATCCAAAATGCTTTCACAAAAGTTAAAAGATTCGTTGAAACCTTCAATAGTAAGGAAAATCAAGAAAATCGTATTCTACACATTATGAAATTTTGATCCAGAAATAAAATTTCACCCTACCTAGGATTTTCCTCTCAATTGTTTTGATTCTCATGATGAGGATTATAGAAAGTCATTAGAAGCATACACTGGAGACGTCATCTAAACCTGCTAACATGTATCGGCCATCTCCTTCGTCATTTGATCTTCTTCGATCTACAGCGGCTCAATCCATCAATATTTTCATCTTTTTCAAGATATGTTTTGATGATTTTCACTCTCAGATGGACAATTCCGAGATCGAGACTCTCACTGTGGATGACCAAGACGAGCATGAGCGTCAAACGACGCGTTCAAAATTGTTCCTGCATTGTAACCAACTAACGCAGGTGCATCCATCTTGTACAAAC